>LR812526.1:59792962-59817962 GCA_903798195.1 Danio kyathit
TATAAGTAATTAAATAGCACAAAGTTTAAAAAATATTAAATTAAATTGAATTAAAAAAAAGGATATTTGAAAAAATGTGGGCTCGGTGTCACGGTGGAAAAGTGATGTCACCAGTGTTGCGACTTAAAACCGGTAACACCGTCAACACCGTCTATCGTGGCAAGCCTAGCATAAATGCCTTGTTGATGCTAGAAGTCAGAGGAGAATGGCCAGACTGGTTCGAGCTGATAGAAAGGCGACAGTAACTTAAATAAGTGTGCAGAAGAGTATCTCTGAACACACAACACGTCCAGCCTTGAGGCGGATTGGCTACAGCAGCAGAAGACCACACCGGGTGCCACTCCTGTCTGCTAAGAACAGGAAACTGAGGCTACAATTCACAGAGGCTCACCAGAATTGGACAATATAAGATTGGAAAAATATTGCCTGGTCAGATTAGTCTCGATTTCTGCTGCGACATTCGGATGGTAGGGTCAGAATTTGACATCAACAACATGAAAGCATGGATCCATCCTGTCATGGATCCATCAACAGTTCAGGCTGGTGTTGGTGGTGTAATGGTGTGGGGATATTTTCTTGGCACACTTTGGGCCCATTAGTACCAATTGAGCATTGCGTCAACGCCACAGGTTACCTGAGTATTGTTGCTGACCATGTCCATCCCTTTATGACCACAGTGTACCCATCTTCTGATGGCTACTTCCAGCAGGATAACGCACCATGTCATAAAGCGCGAAATCATCTCAGACTGGTTTCTTGAACATGACAATGTACTCAAATGGCCTCCACAGTCACCAGAGCTCAATCCAATAGAGCAGCTTTGGGATGTGGTGGAACGGGAGATTCGCATCATGGATGTGCAGCTGACAAATCTGAGGAACAAAATCTCTGAGGAATATTTTCAGTACCTTGTTGAATCTTTGCCACGAAGGATTAAGGCAGTTCTAAAGGCAAAAGTGGGTCCAACCCGGTAGTAGTTAAGTGCACCTAATAAAGTGGCCGGTGAGTGTACATACATGCATGATATTTATGTACACTGTAAAAAAATCATCCTGTCTTGAATATTTTAGTGGAATCAAATTAACTTTAAGTCAGTCAAAATGACAAAAAATTATATGTTATTATATTATATTTATTTTATGCATATAAATCATTAGAGTATGAGTTAAGGATTAAGGATCATGTTCCATGAATCTATATATTATACAGTTCCTATTGTAAATATTACAAAACATAATTATTTATTAGTAAAGTACATTGCTAAGAGCTTAATTTGTTCAACTCTTAAGTGGGCTAATAATATTGAGCTTAAAATGGGTTTAAAAAATGTAAAACTGCTTTTATTCTAGCTGAAATAAAACAAATAAGACTTTCTTCAGAAGAAAAAATATTATAGGAAATACTGTGAAAAATTCCTTGCCCTGTTGAACATCATTTGGGAAATATTCCAAAAAACAAATTTACAGGAGGGCTAATAATATGACTTCAACTGTATGTGTGTCTCATCTCTTTGTGTGTGTGTGTGTGTGTGTGTGTGTTGTAGGTGGAGAACATCTTGCTTCATGACAGAGGTCATTATGTGTTGTGTGATTTCGGCAGTGCCATCAACCGCTCCCAGAATCCGCAAACAGAAGGTGTGGCGGCTGTAGAAGAAGAAATCAAGAAGTGAGAGCTACTTTCTTTTGTTTGCGTTACACACTTGAATTGTTCACATCAGTCAAATATATTTCCTCTATGTGTGTTTTAAGGTACACTACTCTTTCATACCGCGCCCCAGAAATGGTCAATCTCTACGGAGGCATGGTTATCACTACTAAAGCAGATATATGGGTGAGTCGCGTCGAACAATCATTTACCTGCTGGTGACAACAGGGTGTTTTAAGTAGCAACCTAAGCTTTTGTGTCTAACCGATTGTTGATGAATATGTAACCGCTTTTATAGGATTATTAAAGAGCACAAAGAATATTTTTAATCCTTTAAAATCTACAGTGCGCTCCACTCATAATGGCACCCTTGACCGAAGAAAGATGGAGAAAGTCTTTATTGACCTTTATTAACTTTTGATCTTTTGCTCAAAATATTATCAAAAACATTTTAATTTGAAGAGTTTGGTTTTGAATGAGGATAGAGGCCTTTTGTATTTCTTCAAAAACATTTTGTTCATATGAATTTATGGGGTGCAAATAATTGTGGCTCACATATAATTGACTTTTTTTTTTAATGTATTTTAAACAATTAACGTAAAGGATTTGTTTTAAATGTCTTAAATAATAAAGACAAGGCTTCTTTTTTGTTTTCTTTTTTTTCATTCATTCATTCATTCATTCATTCATGTATATGTTCATTCATTCATCCATTCATTCATGTATATGTTTATTCATTCATTCATTCATTCATTCATTCATTCATGTATATGTTTATTCATTCATTCGTCCATTCATTCATGTATATGTTTATTCATTCATTCATTCATTCATTCATGTATATGTTTATTCACTCATCCATTCATTCATTCATGTATATGTTCATTCATTCATTCATTCATCCATTCATTCATGTATATGTTTATTCATTCATTCATTTATGTATGTTTATTTATTCATTCATTCATTTTCTTTTACTATTTATTTATTGTATTTGTTTATTTATTCATCGATTGATTCATTCAATAATTTATTCATGTTTATTCATTCATTTACTTAAGTTCATTTATTTATTCATTTTTGTATTTGATTTATTTTCTTTTATTATTTATTTTCTTTATATTATTTATTAATTTATTTATTTATTCATCCATTTTTATCTATTTATTTTCCTTATTCATTTATTTATTCATTTATTTGTTTGTTTATTCATTCATTCATTTTCTTGTCGGCTTTGTCCCTTGCGGGGTCGCCACAGCGGAATGAACCGCCAACTTATCCAGCACGATTTTACGCAGCGGATGCCCTTCCAGCCGCAACCCATCTCTGGGAACTTCCACACACACATTCACACTCATACACTATGGACAATTTAGCTTACCCAATTCACCTGTACTGCATGTCTTTGGACTGTGGGGGAAACCGGAGCACCCGGAGGAAACCCACGCGAACCCAGGGAGAACATGCAAACTCCACACAGAAACGCCAACTGACCCAGCCCAGCCGAGGTTCGAACCTGCGACCCAGCGACGTTCTTGCTGTGAGGCAACAGCACTACCTACTGCGCCACTGGGTTGCCCTTGTTTGTTTATATTTATTTATTTATATATCATTCATTTATTCATTTTTTTATTATTTATTTTCTTTATTAATTCATACATTGGCGACGCAGTGGCGCAGTAGGTAGTGCTGTCGCCTCACAGCAAGAAGGTCGCTGGTTCAAGCCTCGACTGGGTCGGTTGGCGTTTCTGTGTGGAGTTTGCATGTTCTCCCTGCGCTTGCGTGGGTTTCCTCCGGGAGCTCCGTTTTCCCCCACAAGTCCAAAGACATGCGGTACAGGTGAATTGGGTATGCTAAATTGTCTATAGTGTATGAGTGTGAATGAGAGTGTATGGATGTTTCCCAGAGATAGGTTGCAGCTGGAAGGGCATCCGCTGCGTAAAACATGTGCTGGATAAGTTGGCGCTTCATTCCGCTGTGGCGACCCCAGACTAATAAAGGGACTAAGCCGAAAAGAAAATGAATGAATAAATAATTCATACATTTATTTATTTATTCATTTTCTTTTATTTATTGTATTTATTTATTCATTCATTTATTTGTTTATTTATTTATTCATTTTCTTTATTTATTTTCTTTATTTATTCATTTTTTTTATTTATTCATTTACTTATTTGTTTGTTCATTTATTTATTTTCTTTATTTATTCATTATTCATCCCTTTATTATTCAGGGGCCGCCACAGCGGAATGAACCGCCAACTTATCCAGCATATGTTTTACACAGCGGATGCCCTTCCAGCTGCACCCCATCACTGGGAAACACCCATACACACTCATTCACACACATATAGAACGGCCAATTTAGCCTAGCCAATTCACCTGTACCGCATGTTTTTGGACTGTGGGGGAAACCGGAGTACCCGGAGGAAACTCACGCGAACACGGGGAGAACATGCAAGCTCGAACCAGCCATTTTCTTGCTGTGAGGCAACAGCGCTACCCACTGCGCCACCGCGCCGCCCCTGTTTTATTTATTTATTTTCTTACATTTTTTTCTTTTATTTAGTTCCTCTATTCATGAATTTATATATTTATTTATTTATTCATTTATTTGTTTATTCATTCATTTATTTATTTATTTTTTATTTTCTTTATTCTTTCATTTATTTATTTATTTTTATTTTTTATTTTCTTTATTATTTCAATTATTTATTTTATTCATTTGTTTTTTTTCTTTTATTATTCATTTATTGTATTCATTTATTCATTCACTGATTAATTTATATATGTTTATTAATTCATTTATTTATTAATTTTTGTATTTCTTTATTTTCTTTTATTATTTATTTTCTTTATTTGTTCATTTGTTTATTTATGTTTATTCATTCATTTGTTTATTTATTATTTATTTATTTATTCATTCATTCTTTTTTTCTTTATTCATTCATTCATTTGTTCATTTATTTGTTTATTCATTTATGTATTTTCTTTATTTTTTATTTTCATTATTCATTAATTGATTAGTTTATTTACATATGCATTCATTTATTTGTTCATTTATTTTTTTATTTTTTTATTTTTTATTTTAATAAATTCACAGAGGGCTAATAGTTTTTTGTCTTCATACTACTGTATACTAAGTGTGCCATTATTAACGAAAGGTATTGTATGTGTTTAGTTGTTCTTTTTTCAGACAGTACTCAGAAACACAGTGTCTCTTGTATGTTTGTGTCCTCAGGCCTTAGGCTGCTTGTTGTATAAATTGTGTTATTTCACGCTGCCGTTTGGAGAGAGTCAGGTGGCCATATGTGACGGCAGCTTCACCATCCCAGACAACTCCAGATACTCGCACGACATGCACTGTCTCATCCGTAAGTACAGCTCGTCATTTCTCTTCTGATAGGTTTATATGTTAAGGGAAGACTGTCTCAAAGAGTTTCACGGTTTATATTTTGTGTGTATACTAAGGCCCAATCCCAATTCTATCACTTAGCCCTTACCCCTACCCCTTGTTTTGCACGTTCACGTAAAGGAGAAGCATATGTTTTTATACATTCATAATGGCGTTCGTGTTTTACCATCATGCTTTTAACAAAACAATAAAAAAAAAAAAAAACGATAAATTTGGCTGTCTATAATCCCTAATAATAACTCCTCGAGGGCCAGCGTCCTGCATATTTGAGTTCCAACTGCAATTAAACACACCTGAACCAGCTAATCAAGCTCTTTCTAGGTATGCTAGAAACTTCCAAGCAGGTGTGTTGAAGGAAGTTGGAGCTAAACTATGCAGGACACCGGCCCGCCAGGACTGAGTTTGGACACCACTGACATGGATGAATAGGGCCACGGTGTAAATGCACAGCAAAGTTACGAGCTTAGTGCCACATTATATCGTTATGATAACATGATATTGTTGCCTTGGTGATTTCCTGAAGATAAATACCAAAAAAGAACGCAACTGGAATAACTACAGCAGTCGCTGTTGTCGATCTCATATGAAGCAAGAGATCGTGATGACATATGATGACGTGTGCGGGTGATGTAGTGCTGTCCCAATTTTTAGAAGTAAAATTTAAAGGCCTTCTCCTTCACACTCTGTTTCAAGGGTCAAGGGTAAAGGTACAAAAATAGAATTGGGATTGGGCCTAAATACTCACAAATAGATATTTCACATTCGAAGTGGTTCAACCAGTGAAAACAATACATAAATTATCCGCTTAAATTTTGTTATCAGACAAAAAATAGAATTTACTTGCCGATATCGACATGGACATAGATATATCATACATCCCTAAACAAAACTTTCACTTTTAAATAAATAAATTTTTATTATAATTTAAAAACTAATTAATATTGCATTTTAAACACCTTCAATAAATGGGAAATGGCACTTGTCCTTAAAAAATAAAATAAATCAGTTTCCATTACAATATTGGCAATACAGCTATTATTGACATTGATAAGTGAAGTTTTTGAGGAGAAAATAATCATATTAGAATGATTTTTTTTTTTTTTAAGGATCATGGGACACTGAAGGCTGGAGTACTGATGCTTATAAGTTAAACTTTACTTCACAGAAATTAATTACATTTTATAATGTATTTAAATCAAAGTTATTTATTTTAAATTATAAAACTATTTCAGATTTTAACTAGTTTTACTGTGTTTCAGAATCAAATAAATCAATTTTTTAATCCATTTTTCAAAATAAAGAAAGAAAAGAAACAGCTTTGGATTTTCATAGTTTAGGATGTAGGCTGAGTGTCTAGCTATAAAAACATGTTATAATAAAATATAAAAATACTATATAAATAAAATATAAATATCTCTATAAATAAATGCATTTTAATTTTAATTAAAAAAAAAACTAAATTATACTACAATTTAAATACATTAAATTAATGAGAAACGGCACTTTGTCCTTAAAAAAAATAAAGAAATCACAGTTTCCATGACAATATGGCAATACAGCTGTTATCGACATTGATAAGAGGAGTTTTTTGAGTTGCAAATCATCCTATTTTAATGATTTTTAAAGGGTCATATGACACTGAAGAATGGAGTAATGCTGCTGAAAATTAAGCTTTACATAACAGGAATTACACTACCTGCCGAAGTCTTGTCGTCGATCTTGTACGAGCAACAAATAATAACTTGACTTCTAGTTGATCATTTGTTAAAGTGGCAGAAGGTCGATTTTTCAGATGAATCATCTGCTGAACTGCATCCCAATCATCACAAATACTGCAGAAGACCTACTGGAACCCACATGGACCCAAGATTCTCACAAAAATCAGTCAAGTTTGGTGAAGAAAAAAAAACATGGTTTGGGGTTACATTCAGTATGGGGGCGTGCGAGAGATCTACAGAGTGGATGGCAACATCAACAGCCTGAGGTATCAAGACATTTGTGCTGCCCATTACAACCACAGGAGAGGGCAAATTCTTCAGCAGGATAGCGCTCCTTCTCATACTTCAGCCTCCACATCAAAGTTCCTGAAAGCAAAGAAGGTCAAGGTGCTCCAGGATTGGCCATCCCAGTCACCAGACATGAACATTATTGAGCATGTCTGGGGTAAGATTGAGGAGGAGGCATTGAAGATGAATCCAAAGAATCTTGACGAACTCTGGAAATCCTGCAAGAACGCTTTCTTTGTCATTCCAGATGACTTTATTAATAAGTGATTTGAGTCATTGCAGAGATGTGTGGATGCAGTCCTCCAAGCTCATGATGGAGACACAATATTCATTCTGTTTCCACTGCAGCATGACTTTAAATTCTATACTGGACATTATTTCTGTTAGGTGACAAGACTTTTGTCTAAGCAAAGTCAGACCTTGCTGTCCTAATTAAATAATTAAAAATCAATTCATGATTATATTTTGTTTTGGTAAAATAAGCGTAATCTAGAGGCCTTTGCCTTTCATATAAGCCACTTCTGATACCAAATGATTAACTTCAAGTCAAGTTATTATTTGTTGTTCCTAAAACTTGGATAGGCGACAACACTTTTGTCAGGTAGTGTAATTACGTTTTATAATGTATTCAAATCTAATTTATTTATTTTAAATTATAAAACTATTTCAGATTATACTTTTACTGTGTTTCAGAATTAAATAAATCCAGTCTTAGGCTGAATGTCTAGCTATATAAACGTTTTATAACCAAAAAAAAATAAGATTTCATTTGAGTTGAGTCACACAACTGACAAAAATGTTTGTAATTTTTGTTTCATTTTCCCTCCTCAGGTTACATGCTGGAGCCAGACCCTGACGTAAGGCCAGATATCTACCAGGTGTCATATTTCGCCTTTAAACTGTCCCGGAAAGACTGTCCTGTACAGAACGTTCACGTAAGAGCTGCTCATTTAGACTTCACCAGATCTTCCTGTGGCCTAACTAGCATGTGCATTAGCCCTCATCTTCTCACCTATTTTCCTGCCACTCTCTACACAGCTTATGTTCTCTATTCCAGCACATGCTACTTAATCCATGTTTAATTCATGGCCATTGCTTTGAGTAGATATCGTAATTGTTCGCACGTATCGGCAGAGGAAGTGGAATGTCACCGGTGGCTGCCAATTGGCTCAGATCCAGTGGCCCCTCCCACTCTGAGCTGGATTGATAGCATAATGGAAGCACTGAGTCATGATCAAAGCCATATTACCATTGACACGCACAAAAAGTGACTTTATATATGATATACACATGCATTTTATTTTTTTAAACCTACGTCATTTATTTAAAATACTGGTAACACTTTATAATATGGTTTTATTTTTGTTGATGTTAGATAATGGATTTATTATCATGAACACAAACAGTGAACAATACTTTTACTACAGTATATATTTATCTTTGTTAACATTAGTTAATGGAAATAAATTGTTCATTGTTAGTTCATGTTAACCAATGATTCCTTGGTTATATAAATAAGTGTGTGTGCGTGCGTGCGTGCGTGTATATTTATGTTTGTATTTTAAATTCACAAACTTTATAGTTACCCTGTCATTATTTGTACATTTAAATCTAATTTGAATAATTTATTATTTTTATTTATTTTTAATTAATTAATTTTATTATTATTATTGTTGTTATTATTATCGTTTAATATTTTGTAATTAGTTTTTTTCAGTGTTATTTTTATTTATTACGTTTTTGTTTTTTAAACATAATTTTTGCTTTGTAAACATATGCTGGATAAACTGGCGGTTCATTCCACTGTGGCAACCCCAGATTAATAAAGGGACTAAGCCAAAAAGAAAATTAATTAATAATAATAAAAAATATTATTATTATTAATATTATTGTGTTGCCAAGGCATTATTTGTAAATCTAAATCTAATTATAATAATTTATTATTATTATTATTATTATTTATTTTTTAATTAATTTACATATTCATGTATTATTATTATTATTATTATTATTATTATTATTATTATTATTATTGAATATTTTTTATTCTTTTTTTTTTCAGGGAATTTTTTTTTTTTTTTTTTATTAAGTTTTATTTATTTTTTTAAACATATTTTTTGCTTTGGTTTTAGTTAAAAAAAAAATGTCATCACTAGGGTTGTGTCAATGATATAATAATTTTGTGAATATGTGGATTCATTAAATGTTTGTAATTTTAAACCTTTTTTTTGTTGCCAAGGCATTATTTGAAAACCTAAATCTAATTATACTTTATTATTTATTTATAAATTAATGAATTAATTAATAAATTTTTATTATTAATTTTAATATTCTAAGAGGGAAAAAATCACTTCTAAAACACATTTTCTTTGAAGTCTTTAATCATCCCACTCAACATGTTTTTGCATTACATTTATGTTTCACCCAGAAATTAAAGGCGTTGATAAGCAAATACAAAATAAAACAGCATCCTCTTTTCCTCTTACTTTTCCAGAATTCACCCATTCCAACTAAACTCCCCGAGCCAATCAGAGCGAGTGAAGCTGTGGCCAAGAAGAGTCAAAACAAAGCCAGGTGAGGCCTCGCATTATCTGTGCGCTCTGTTATCTATCAGAAAAAAAAATGTGATTAGTTTCTCCACTTGTGGAACACCTTACCTTCAGACTCACATTTATCTCTGACTCCATACTAGTCAATTTTTTCCCCAATTTTCCCCATTCAAAATCCCACTCAACATGTTATTGTGTGTCTTCAAGATTCTGTTAGAAGTCACTTTGTTTTATGTAAAGCCTTTTATAAATAGGATGTGTTTAATGTATTATTTAAAGGTGACCTATTATGCCCCTTTTTGCAATATGTAAAATAAGTCTATTATGTCTCTAGAGTGTGTATGTGAAGGTTCAGGTCAAAATATCCCAAAAATAATGTTTTAAAACACATAGAAACTTACCATTTTAAGCTTTGTTCCTTCATTTTAGTCATTTCTTTTAGAGTTGCTTTAAATTCAAATGAGATTGTGCTCATTTCAAAAGAGGACAGAGCTACAAATACCTGTGTGTCAGCATAGTGGCAGAATCAAAAATGTGACGTCACCCATAGGTTTCTGAAGCACGCAAAAGAAGCTGCAAGTAGGCGTGGCCAACTGTTGCCATTTTGTTCGCGCATCATCTCACCAACCCTCTGTCAGATTCTGGAGTGCATTACAGGTCTAAAGAACATTATAAATGATAAAGGATCTTAAATAAAACAAATACATTTATAGAGATGGTATATAAGTATATAATTTCACTCACCTGGGAAATGGAGACCACGTGAATGGTTTGTGAGCACAATTAAGTGCACACAGCATGCCATATCATCTGATAATTGTAAGAAATCATTCCAAAAGGCAATTACCTGTGTGAAGCCACATAAAACAAAACAAAAATACGATGTATATGCTGAGTTCAGTGGCTAATCCGCCGGAATCAGCTGAGGTGACCAGCGAGAGCTAGCTGTCACTCAAGTGACCACGCCCTTAATTATGCAGGCTTAATTTAAACAAAACAGATGAGTTATAAAAAAATTCACGCCCCTCACAGTTGTCATGAAGGGTAATATTAGCTATATGAACCAAAATCATTCTTTATACCAGGCTATAAACACCTTTATTTCTGCTGTAAAGTTGCCCATTTTAACAGTGGGCTCAATAGAAATCAGCTTTATTATGGAGCCAGGACTAGCGGAATTTCATTGAATTGCAGTTTCAGTTACTTCCGTATTTGCTTCACGAGGGAGAGCGGGAGGTTGCCGCTTAAGGAGAGATGGTCACTAGTGGGCCTAGCTTTCTACCTGTAATGACACGTACAACAGAAGAATGTCAATCAAAGTGTTTCTGCAGACAGTTTTTATCTACTGTGATTATAAAAAATATAATTTATTAAATTTTACCATTAGAAGCTAGTTATATTCACACACTGTGGCCACACAACGGTGTTTAAACCCCTTACAAAAGTGATTTTTGCATAATAGCTCTCCTTTATACAGCCTCGTAATATAAAAGTTGTTAGTTCTGACTGAACTTTTCTTGTCATTCAGGCTCACTGATCCAGCCCCCACCACTGAAACATCCATCGCACCCCGGCAGCGTCCCAAGGCTGGTCAGGCTCAACCTATCACAGGCATCCTGCCCATCCAACCAGCCCTCACCCCTCGCAAAAGACCCAATGCACCTCCAGGACCCAGCCAACCAATCAGTGAGTGTTGGTTTTTTTTTTCAATTTAGGCGTCCCACCATCTCTTCATGCTCAATCTCTCTCTCCATCTTTTTATTTTGATACCTCACACATCATATAGACCTTTTTCACAAGACTGTTATGCAGTCCCTTCGGGATTTCGTGGGACTTTTTTCTGAATTTTGCGACTTAAAATTACTGATTTTGCTGCTGCTTTTATTAATATTTGTGGCAATATTTGTGTTATTTTGTGTCGATTTGCTGTAAAACTATTATACCACAGACAAAAGTCTTTATTGTATATAGTTTGTATTACTCCTAGACCCAGACACTGGGTTCTGTAACTTAAATTTAAAGGATATACTGTGTTTAAAAAAAAATCTTGTATCCATATATAAATTGTTTGTGCACAAGAGCTCAAAGATTAAAATCCACTTAAAGGTGCTGTATGTAAGTTTTTGACTCTTCTAAAGCATAAAAATACCATAATATGTGTGCAGATATTTAAGAAACATCCCAAGTGAACATACTTGTTTAACTGAAAAACAATGCTGAAGTCAGATATTCTGGTTTGAAAATGGGTTTTCCGTGCCGGAACGCTGTCTTTGTTTAGATAAATTTCATATGCACGATGCCAGTTTAGCCAATTATATGTCAGCACGCCGGGTTGCCTTGTTGGAAAACAGCGTATTTCATTCATTCATTCAGAAAGACTCTGAAAGCATGCGTCCGTGACCAAAAAGAACAGTATGGGAGACAGATGCAGTTCCACATGAGGTTATTAATTAGCAAATTACATAAATATTACGAACGTAAACATTAGGTGAGCAGGTTACATTGTAACCGCGTGTCCTAACAACACGCTGTGACGAGAGAGGCAGTGATCAGCTATTTGGCTGTTTGCACCAGACGAAACACGGCAGAAATGTAAATACAGCCTTTCAGAAGCACAGAATATGCACTCGCTCACGAAACGGTAAGGTTTAGAATCTATTTAATACATGTTAACCCACTTTAACATCAATGTAGATCTGAGGTGAACTTTCTGCTTTCAGTATATAGCAACAAATGCCATGTAAAATGCATTCAAACTCGCATTGTTAGCATTTAGCACAGAATAAAGCACACAAGGCTTACCTGAGGTGATCTAGCTGTCATAGGTTTCTGTTGTTCAGCTGTGAGAAATAGAAGCCATTTCTAATATATCAATTCGAGGTGTTGGTTAGGACAAAAACTCCTTTTAATATGGAAAATATTCCCTCTATCGCGTGTCGTTGCTTTTATTTAGAACAGAGTTTAAATCACTCGCTCCTGTACACAATCTGGCATCCCAGCGTACTTTTATTATGATCCAGGAGTGCAATACCTAGTTCAACCACTGGGTGTCAAACTTACATACTGCACCTTTAATCATTGCACAGGTAGTCTCTCATAAAGGCCGTCCCAGGAAAAAAACTAAAAAGGGGTGGTGTTGTTTTTTATTGTTGAAGTCAAAATTGTTCACCCTCCTGTGAATTATTTTATTTTTTTAGATTTTTTTTTAAATATATCCCAAATGAAAAAGCAAATAAATTTTCCACAGTATTTCCTATAATATTTTTTCCTCTGGAGAAATTTTTTATTAAACTTATTTGTTTTATTTTGGCTAGAACAAAAGCAGTTTTACATTTTTTAAACCATTTTAAGGTCAAATTTATTAGCTTCCCTTAAGCAATATTTATTTTTTCGATTGACTACAGAACAAAACATTATTATATAATGACTTGCCTAATTAACCTAGTTAAGGCTTTAAATGTCACTTTAAGCTGAATACTAGTGTCTTGAAAAATATCTAGTCAAATATTATGTAATGTCATCATGGCAAATATAAAAGAAATCAGTTATTAGAAATGTGTTGAAAAAATCTGCTTTCCATTAAACAGAAATTGGTGTGGAGGTGAGGTGGGGGTTCAGGAGGGCTAATAATTCTGACCAGCATCAAGGTATATACTGCCAACTACGATCATGATGTGTGTAAAATCATGGCTTAGCGAGGGTTGTTCACGTCCACAGGTCCTTTGTTTTGGGTGAACACCATCGTGGAGTTTTTCTTTTATTATTTTAGCAAATAGGATTGTAAAAAATTGATTTGCTGTACTCTCCCATTCGCTGCGCTCCCAGTGTACCAAACTATGGCGAATTCTGCTACTGAGAAACCCGGAAATGTGAAAAGAGTCCATTGATCGGTGTTCATCTTTAACTGACACACACACACACGGCTCTGTTATTCTCTCCAGTTCAATCAGTGTGTCATTAGAGAGAGCTTTTAAAGCCTAACTAATGAACCTGAGCTATTGAGCCCCTGACACACTGAATCCTACAGAGCTGTCATTTCACTTCCTATTTCTCAAGTCAATCCTAATTAAAGCCTACACATTTGATTATCCTGACGTATTGTGTTCCTGCAGTGTTTTTGTTCCTGATTAGCAGGGTAACACTATGCTTTAAAGCAGGGGTGTGAAATTAGTTTCCCCAATGGGCCACATTAGACACTGGGGGGATCTTAGAGGGATGGACAAATACAGTTAACACAGCTTTGCCAAAGTCCCTTTAAAGCCTGGTTTATACTTCTGCGTCGAGTGATCCGCATGACCCACAGCACATGCAATGCGCGTAGTCATGCATTTATACTCCTGCGCGCTGTTTGTGTTGCTCTG
Organism: Danio kyathit; assembly: GCA_903798195.1. Lineage (NCBI taxonomy): Eukaryota > Metazoa > Chordata > Actinopteri > Cypriniformes > Danionidae > Danio > Danio kyathit. Next base: position 59,806,937 of record LR812526.1, read on the forward strand.
CAATAACACTTCTGAAACACTAGCTGGCAGCAGTTTTTTATGTTCCTCTGTCAAGTTTCTTCGCTGGTGTTTTGTTATTTCTGAACGCTACCTTAATGTACAAGTGGCTCAAACTCGTTCATTCAGAGGCGGGAACCGGCGGTAAACACAAAACAAAAGTTTCCATCCGGAAACAGGACTCCACATTTGTAAACACTCGCTGCATCAAGCTCGTGCGGCTCTCACCTCCGCCCACACTCGTCATCGATACCAAGCCGACCAATCACAGAGCTTGCGCTACGCGCCGTTGTGACGTGTAGTTACATTTTTTGAGAGGTGTGTGTTAGCAGCGAGGGCTATGCGGCCACGCGTTGGCTGCGCCGGAGCATACGCGTGCGCTTGACGCAGAAGTATAAATCAGCCTTCAGGCATCATGCTTTAATGGGGAAACATCAAATTTTCCAAAATTTGCTTTCCAAGCTTACGATTAAATGTCATATCAGGAATCACCAATAAAATTAAACCGTTTAATTTTTAAACTTTCAAATCACACAAAATCTGCAGAATCTCTCGTCTGGTCCGAGCCCCTCCCCCGGAGAATCCTCAGTCTATAGCGATCGCTGATTGGCTCCGGTACTAGAAGGCTGGGCTTCATTTGCTATATTAACCGTTACACTTTTTCCCATTCAAAACTATATGAGTGACACGTCTTGTGTATTCTTTAGTCTTTGGTAAAACATAATGAGACAATAAAATGGGGAACACACAATTATATCACTATTTAATAAAAAAAAAAAAACAAGTTTTATAAATGATGTAATGATGAACGTTACACGATACGTTAAATGTACCAGCATTACAATATCAACTTCATATGAAAGAGCAATATATGCCACAAGGTTGTTGGTTTAATTGTTTCACCTTAGTTTATTTTATGTATTCATTCATTCATTTTCTTTTTAGCTGAATCCCTTTATTAATCAGGGGTCGCTACAGCGGAATAAACCGCCAACTTATCCAGCATATATTTTACGTGGTGGATGCCCTTCCACTGCAACCCATCACTGGGAAACACCTATACACTCTCATTCACACACATACGGACAGTTTAGCTTATTCAATTCACCTGTACCGCATGTCTTTGGACTGTGGCGGAAACCAAAGCACCCAGAGCAAACCCACACCAACACGGGGAGAACATGCAAACTCCATACAGAAATGCCAACTGACCCAGCCGAGGCTCAAACCAGCGACCTTCTTGCTTCAAGGCGACATCGTTGCCCACTGCGCCACCGCGCCGCCCTATTTTATTTATTTATTTATTTTTAAGTTCAGTGAAGTGTGAGAAGTCAGGCTGAATATCTTGAGCTGCATATGCGACGTAAATAAGAATGGATCTGGATTTGTTCAATTGTTTGTCTGAGGTAATTAGTCTAACGTTATTACTGTGAATATTGCATACAAAGTGTGAAACTCTTTGGTTGATTTTTGTCACGTGACTCACGATGCATTTGTGATACTCTGGAAAGTTGAGATGTTTTGCTGTTCAACCGTACAGAGTTAAATTTAAATTCACCAAATACTTCACGCGGGCCGCTCAAAGGGGGGCCGTAAAATGCCCAGGTCTGCTTTAAAAGCTTTATCTGTCATATACTCACTTTTTTTTTTTTAATAGTAACGTTCCCAACACTGGAGCTAACGCACTTGGGTTTGTTTACTACAGGCCCCATTTACACTAATACGTTTTAGTTTTAAAACGGTGTTTTAGAATGAAAACGATCCACGTCCACACTGATGTTTCATCTAGCGTTTCTGAACAACTCTCCGTCCACACTACACCGCTGAAGACGCACATCACGTGACCACACACACACACACACACTCTGGCATGCACTGCAACAGGCTTTGAGCACGTCTACCCAGATGAGAGCTGTGCACGTCAGACTGTTCATCAAGGATCTACCGCTGGATCTAACTATATGTGTTGAACGTGATTTTTAATTCATCTTGTTGTCTACATCTAACAACATATTCCCCGACTTTGGTCTTTTAAATCTATTACTTGTTCTCCGGTAACGTGTTTTGGCTGAGCACAAAGATAAGTTAGGTTCATATATTAATTAATGTAACCACATACACTGATTCTGCATATTGACTGATTGCTTGCCTTTATTTCCTATAATGTATAAACGTATTGTACGCTATACTTTTATAATGGCCATTATTGATTATTAAAACTGATATTCAGCAAAAGAGAGGGTATGTTTCCTATTTGCAAGGAAAATGAAAGCAGGCAGTGATGTTATAGGCTCCGATTTGTTATAAATATTCATACAGTGAAGATGCATATAACTAAGATGACAGATGAAGGTGACATAAATATGTAGCTACACGACGCTTCAACATTTTTGGTGTCTGTTAAGTTAATATCAAAATGAAAATAGGCAGTTCCTTATATCATGTTTTCATCTTATTATTAAGAAAGTGAAACAACGTAGCCAGGGTGATGTGAATGAGGTTATAGAGTACACTGTTCCCTGTGAAGATTCACCCGACGTCCTAAGGAGTTTGTTTTCCATATCAAACTTGCGAAGTCTAAACGTACAAAGAGAGGATGCAAGACTGAACTTTGTTTAGGTTCCTTAATATTAATGAAAAAGTCCCAATCAGATATGCGAATATCTGAAGCCCTGCCCCCATTTTCAGATGTCTCCATTTTCCCCCATCCACACTTACTCGGAGCAGCAGCGTTTTAGAATGAAAATGGCCTCTTCAGCGTTTCCAACAAGCTCAGTTTTCAGCGCTCGAAAACTCCGGCGTAGTGTGGACGGACGGCGTAACCTTAGCAAAACTTATGCGTTTTAAAACGGAAATGTATTAGTGTAAACGGGGCCAGAGAGTGAGAGGACGTAAATTTAAAAATTCGCATGAACTATTCATTTAACACCTCTACTGTGTTCACATCTACTGGAAAACAAACACTTTTCAAATTAAAATAACGTGTAATAACAAAGAAATCCTGCATGGCTAAAGTGAATCACTCTTTGTTAAAGGTTTTTTTGTGGTTGTTATTGTTATAATCAAACTTGATACTGGTGTTATGTATGCTTGATTGCAGTTATTGTTTATGATGACTGTTCTGTTATAATAAATGAAAAAAAAGTTCAAAAATATATCTTAAAAAAATATCACCATTTGAAAGGGTAAATAATAATAATAATTCAGTAAATATGAATATGTATTGATTAAATTAATAAATACAATTATAAAAAGTGCTAATAATAATAATCATAATAAATAAATAATAATTTGTAGTAGGATAATATTTAGAAAAAGTAATACTATTGCAATTATTTTCATTGTTAATATTTTAGTAGAGTGGCAATGATTTTAGTAAAACAAAGGAAGAAGTCAAGCGTCCACTAAGTTGTAGGAACAAATATTATTTAGTGTAATTTCCGTGATATAATTTTCAAGGTTTCTTAATCATTAGACTGTTGTCAGTGTTCTTGCTTGTCTTTTGTAAAGAGTGTTTTGGGGTTTGTTTGTGTGTGTGTTTAATCCATTTTTCTGTGTGTTCACAGGTGTTAACATGGCTTCCCAGCCTCCTGTCGCTCAGCAGCAAGCCACTCCAACTCAAATACAGGCCACTCCCTCTCCACCACAGACCACACCCCAGCACGCACAAGTGTTTGTGCAGCAGCAAAATACAGCCTTCTTTACTGCGCAACAACAGGTAACTACTGAATGACTTATAATGTAATATCACATCACAAGACACAGTTTACAAGGTATTTTATTAACTTTAAAATACGGATGCAAAATTACATTAGCTGCGAGATGTTCATTGATGTTTAAACAATGATGAATTGTATGTGTGTGTGTGTACATATCTATATATATAGTTGAAGTCAGAATTATTAGCCCCCCTGTTTTTTTCCCCCAATTTCTGTCTAACAGAGAGCAGATTTTTTCAACACACTTTCTAAACATAATAGTTTCCATAACTCATCTCTAATAACTGATTTATTTTATCTTTGCCATGATGACAGTAAATAATATTTTATTAGATATTTTTCAAGACACTTCTATACAGCTTAAAGTGACATTAAAGGCTTAACTAGGTTAATTAGGTTAACTAGACAGGTTAGGGTAATTAGGCAAGTTATTGTCTAACGATGCTTTGTTCTGTAGACTATCGAAAAAATATATAGTTAAAAGAGGCTAATAATTTTGACCCTAAAAATTTTTCAAAAATATGTAAAACTGCTTTTACTCTAGCTGAAATAAAACAAATACAACTTTCTCCAGAGGTAAAAATATTATCAGACGTACTGAAAATTTCCTTGATCTGTTAAACATCATTTGGGAAATACTTAAAAAAAGAAAAAAAAATTAAAATGGGGGCTAATAATTCTGACTTCAACTGTGTGTGTGTGTATATATATATATATATATATATATATATATATATATATATATATATATATATATATATATATATATATATATATATATATATATATATATATATATATATATATATATAAATATATATATATATATATATATATATATATGAGGTATATTTTTTTGCCACACTTAAATGTTTCAAATTAAATTTCAGATAAATCATCAAACATATGTAAATATTAGTCAGACATAACACAATTAAACACATCATGCAGTCTTGAAAGGAATTATTGTAATAGTAAGCGAAAACAAATTACAAAACTACATAGCTCTGTGTGAAAAAGTGTTTGCCCTGTGTGAAAAAGGGTTGGCCCACCCTTAAAGCATAACTTAACTCTGGCTTATCACACTTGAGTTCAATTTCTCTAGCCCCACCCAGGCCTGATCACTGCCACACCTGTTCACAATTAAGAAATCACTTAAGTAGGACCTGCCACACAAAGTGAAGTAGAACAAATGATCCTCAAAAGCTGGAGGTCATAACCAGATCCAAAGGAATTCATAAACAATTGAGAATTTATTTATTCATTAATTTTTCTTGGCTTAGTCCATTATTTTTCAAGGGTCGCCACAGCGGAAGGAACCGCCAACTATTCCGGCATATGTTTTACACAGTGGATGCCCTTCCAGCCGCAACCTAGTACTGGGAAATGAGATAATAATTGACAAATTTAAATAATTGAGATTAACAGTCTGGAAAAGGTTATAAAGCCGTTTTTAAAGCTTTTGGCACTGGGAACCACAGTGAGAGCCTTTATTTACAAATGGCAAAAGCATGAAACAGTGGAGAACCTTCCCAGGAGTGGCCGGCCGACCAAAATTACACAGAGAGCCCAGTGACAACTTATCCAAGAAGTCATAAAAGACCCTACAACAACAACCAAAGAACTGCAAGCTTCACTTGCCTCACATAAGGTGAGTGTTCATGACTCCACCATAAGAGAGAGACCGGGGAAAAATAGTTTGCATGGCAGATTTTCAAGGTAAAAACCACTGGTGAGCAAAAAGAACATAAAGGCTCGTCTCAGTTTTGCCAGAAAACATCTTGATGATCCCCGAAACTTTTGAAGAAAAGAACTTCTTGGAAGGTGTGTGTGTCCCGTTATGTGTGGCATAAAAGTAACACGGCATTTCAGAGAAAGAAGATCATACCAGCAGTAAACTGTGGTAGTGTGATGATCTGGAGCTGTTTTGCTGCTTCAATAATAGGGATAAATGCAACCATGAATTCTGCTGTTTACCAAAATATCCTAAAGGAAAATGTCTGGCCATCTTTTAGTGACCTCAAGCTGAAGCAAACTTGGGTTTTGCATTAGGACAATAATCCAAAGCACACCAGCAAGTTCACATTTGAATGGCTGAAGAGAAACGTGGCCTAATCAAAGTCCTGACCTAAATCCAATTGATATACCGTGGCATGACCTTAAAAAGGTGGGTCATGCTCAAACTCTGGTTGAGTTAGAATAGTTCTGCAAAGATGAGTGGTCCAAAATGTCTCCACAGTGCTGTAACAGACTCATTGCAAGTTATCGTAATGCTTGATTGCAGTTGTTGCTGCTAAGGGTGGCCCTAACAGTTATAAGGTTTCACACAGAGCTACTTATGTAGTTTTGTATTATGTATTCCCTTAATAATAAAAACCTTAATTTCAAAACTACACAATGTGTTTACTTGGGTTATCTTTGACTAATATTTACATTTGTTTAATGATCTATATACACTATTCCAAAGGACATGTACCAAATTTTGGGGGGATGAATGCATGCAAGATTACACCCCTTCTACCCTGCTTTTGTTTCTAATTGAATATCTTATTTTACTCACAAATATGTTATTATGGAAGTAAAAGTTGCAATTACCGTCATTCTATTCATCATTTGTGTTGCCATTTGTTTTGTTGCACCTACTTTACCTCCTATCATAACAGCATCACTCAACGCAGACCAGCATTTTACCAGCACAAATGGCTGCATCTCCCTCCACACAATCTAAACCTAAGAATAGGGCACCCCCTCCACCCGTGCACCACCCTCAACCCGACCGCCTGACAACACTATCAGCAACCACACAGACAAAACCCAAAGCAATGGCCCCAGCCCCGCCTGCTGAATCGTCACATAGTGTAGATGGTGATGCCTCTGTGTCTGCGCAACCTAAAACCAAAGCTATGGCACCTCCACCCCCTGCATCACACGCCTCCACCACCATGCTTCCACCTAACAGCACCTCAGCAGCATCCACTGACTCTGAAGGAGAGCCAGAGCAGAGGGTAACCATCCAGTCATCTGTGGCTGATCTATTAGGCTGCATTTACACTGAGAATCTTGATGCTCAATTCCGATTTTGTTACTGTATCTGATTTTATTTATTTATTTTGACGACCCGCTATCCAGACAGAATCTGCGGACTTTTTTTTGCCATTTCTGTTTCATCACTTACTAAAAACGTAATATATTAAATAAAAAATAATACCTTTTTAACTTTTATGTAATGCGTACAATGCAAATCCAATTAGATCCACTTAATTGGTAAACAAAGCAAGTCTCTCATATAATATATCTACTAAAAGACAAAAATATTACTTTACAAACTGTATTGTAAATAAATCATATGAACGTTTTCATATTAATCAATAATATTACTGAAATTAAATTTAAAAACTGAATAAAAATAAATTTACACAAGTAAATATATAGACCTAATAATAGGGTAAATATATCTGATACGGATATCTGTGCGCGCAGATTTTGTGTGGGCCTACCGATGCCTGCATTTACACAACAAAGTTAATTATATCGTGATAAATACCGTTAAATACCGTTTTTTTGGATTGTTTTTAAGAAGCTTTTTAAGTCGCATCTTTTTAGTAAAGCGATTAATTTGTGATTATCACTGTCACTTTTATGCAATTTGTAATCTGTAAATTCCGGTGTTTGATTTAGTTTAGTTTAGTTTGAAAAAAATTTGACAGGACGGTATTGCAGCACAATTCCCTAAAATGTGCCAAACTCACACTCGAAACAATATTTGACTAATAAAAATACTAATATGTAACATGATAAACAAACAAGGTAAAAACAATAATTAAAAAGCATCGAACACTATTAATTATAAGTTATTCGTACAACAATTTTAGTGTGACTTTGATAGTTTTTTGGTTTGACTACTGGCTTGTTACTAGGATTTTATGTTATTCTGGCTTGGGTTGCATTTTTATTTGTCGTTTTTTTTATCTTGTAGAGCTTTGAGTTTAAGAAAAGCGCATTATAAATAAAATGTATTATTATTATTTATTATAATAATAATAATAATAATATTGTTATCGCAATACTTTCGAACAGTATCGCCTATCACATATTTTATTAGTAATGAAGGATCAGTCGCGGTTTTGTGTCGTTAAATGCGCTATCCCAAGACCGCCCTTATTAAATAAATGTACAGTATTTACTAACAATAAACGAAATGCTACAAAATGTTTTAATTGATAATTGAATTGAATTGTTTTAATTGATATTCTTTTACATCATTATAATGAACCGTAACATGTTTGACTGTAGATTATGAGATATTTCGTTTGCGTTTGTTCATCCTATTGTGTTTTATTGACATCTACACCTATCCCAACTCTAAACCCACCTCATACAGTAACCTGTTGTGTTTTAATAACATAATTTTTAATAATTATCGCGATAATAGTATAAGCAAAATACTTATCGCAGACGTTTGATAAATTACATTTATTTTTATACGCCAAGCATTTGTGTGTTGCGTGCATTCGTTGTTTCTCTTAATTTGACCAATCAGATTGAACCTTACTATATTTAACCCCGCCTCCCCAATAGTTGCTGTTCTGCTATTGGCTAAAGCAGCCCAAAACTGAACCCAGAGCTTAAAAAAATAAACACTAATGTGAATTTTTATTAGGTTTATTAGGTTTTAAGACTAAATGTTTGCACCTTGACACCGTTTTTTTTTTTTTTTTTTGTCGGAATTAGAATGAATTGGATCTGAATAAAATATTTCACATGTTTTTTTTAATATAATCAAATAAATAAATAATTTTAAACCGAAGCGTAGCTAATAAAAATACCATTTTAATAGGGAAATGTTTTGTTGTAAGAAATATTGTTATAACAATGTTTTTACGTGATATCGTCCAAGGCGCATATTTTTGCAGTATAGTGCAGCCCTAATGCATAGTTTGACCAACATAGATTCAAGTAAAGACATAGTACATGTCATCTATGCTATAGTTTTATATTAGTTTATATTGTTTTACACGGCGAATGTTGCGCATGCGCTCATTCTCTCTCTCTCTTGCTGACATGCTTAAATGCATTGACTTGTTCTACATGACAATATATAAGCTTCTTTCGTTCTTGCATTAGAGATTTAAGGTTTGGGACTCATGAAGAACTTTGTTCTGTAATAAAAGCGCCAGAGTTGACGTCATTCGCTACCGTTTTTAATGATGCTCGACTCGCATTGACTGGTAAAAATTTGATCTACCTTACGCTGCAGACACAAGGTCACAGATCCCATTTATATCAGATAAATTTCCACATATGAACGAGGCATGAATCTGATCTGAGTAAATCGTTATTCTATGTCATTTTTTCCAGATTACACGTACATGAGCCATATCTGATCCGTGAAAAAAAAAAAAAGCAGAATTGGGTCAATTGAACCGTGCAGTGTAAATGCAGCCTGGTGATTCTCTTTGTAAAAGTGTTTTCCTCTCAATAGCTTTTCTTGCACATTGAAACTATGCTGATTTTATTTGCATGAAGTTTTTGCCAGATGTTTGTCATGAAATCAGTAGGTGTTGACTATGTAGTTTCTGCATAATTATGTCTGCAGGGCAATGTCGCATGTTTTGGTGGATGCCATATTGAATTTCACACAGATGAAAATGAGACGCATGCATGCATAAAGGTCTTAGATTACATGTCATTTTCAACATGCATATCTATTTATTAAAGGGTTTGTATGTGGAAAATGTTGGGATGTTTGTCATCTGAAAAGTTGCCATGTTGTTAAACAGTACATTTGACTGAATACTTCTGCCTCTGATGGTCTCATTTTCATTAGTGTCAAAAATGAAATATGCTGCAAACTTTGTTGTGAACATGTGACACATGAAGTTCATCTTTATAAAAAAAAAAAAAATGACACGACCATGTAGCCATGTAGCTTTTGTTCTTCAAAAAAAAAAAAACGATATTTAATAGAATGTTTACAATTTTTTAAGTTTTTAATTTTTAAAAGCATTTTAGGTTCTCATATTGTCATTCTCTCTCATACATATGAATATAAATGAAGTGAAATGTAGAGGTCGTTTGCAAAAAACGGATAATCACCCTTTTTTTAAGTTTTCATTTTTTTTTTATTGCTCAATATAAAGCCCTGTTGAGCAATAAAAAAAAATGAAAACTTAAAAAAAGGGTGATTATCCGTTTTTTGCAAACGACCTCTACATTTCACTTCATTTATATTCATATGTATGAGAGAGAATGACAATATGAGAACCTAAAATGCTTTTAAAAATTAAAAACTTAAAAAATTGTAAACATTCTATTAAATCTAAACATTCTATTAATATAAAGCCCTGTTTTTTTTTTTTTTTTTTTTACTTTAGCTTTAGTACAGCATAAAAACATATCTGAAAACTATTAAAAATGTAGTTTTTATATACATTTTAAATATTTTGGCCCACTCATTTTTGCAGAATTTTAGTAATTTTGCCACATTAGAGAGTTTTCGAGCATAAATTGCCTTTTTAAGGTCATTCCACAGCATTTTAATTGGATTCAGGTCAGGACTTTAACTAGGCCACTCCAAATGTAGTTTTAAAAATCTGTTTTATAGATGTGTGTATACAGTATGTGTGTGTATATATATATATATATATATATACAGTTGAGGTCAGAATTATTAGCCTCCCTTTTAATTTTTTTTGTTTTTTAAATATTTCCCAAATGATGTTAAACAGAGCAAGGAAATTTTCACAATATGTCTGATAATATTTTTTTCTTCTTTTTTTCTTAAGGTCAATATTATTAGCCCCTTTAAGCTATTTTTTTTTTCTTATAGTCTACAGAACAAACCATCGTTATGCAATAACTTGCCTAATTACCCTAACCTGCCTAGTTAACCCTATTAACCTAGTTAAGCCTTTAAATGTCACTTTCAGCTGTATAGAAGTGTCTTCAAATATATCTAGTAAAATATTATTTACTGTCATCATGGCAAAGATAAAATAAATCAGTTATTAGAGATGAGTTAATAAAACTATTATGTTTAGAAATGTGTTGAAATCTCTCTGTTAAACAGAAATCGGGGAAAAAATAAACAGGGGGGCTAATATTTCAGGGGGGGGGTGTAATAATTCAGTGGGGCTAATCATTTTGACTTCAACTGTATATAACATATTTAGATATGTTACATCAAATTACAGTGTGCCAGGTTTAACATTTATTGTTCAGTTATTATAAACGTGTGCCAAAGAAGTAACTGCAGAGAAAAACAAATTTTGCCAACAATCTTTTTTTTTAAATATAGCACGTATCTCACA
>LR812526.1:59822962-59912962 GCA_903798195.1 Danio kyathit
GTGGTTAAGGCATTTTAGAATGACCAAAACAACATTAAGATGTTTTACAATGTGCTCAGCCTGCTGGTTTGTCCATTCACACACGTTTTCATCATCACTTTTTTAATGCACATACTGGAATTTGTTCGGTAGACGCGTTTCCATCCAGTTCAACCCAATACAATCAAGTACAACAAAGATTCATTTAAATATGAATGGAATGAACTCATTTCATTACTGCTTGATTTTACAGTGCAGAAACAAGCAAATGTTACAGCAAGGAAAATTTACATGAAAGCTAAAATATAACAGTTATGGTGCATACAGTCTTGGTGTGGAACTTTCAAGTTTGCTTTGTTTTCTGTAGGTCGGCTAGCACTACTCCCTCTGGGTCTCCATGTTCATCACAGCAAAGTGTTTATCAGCCAGCGCATGCTTCAGGACACTCGGCTGGAGCTACAGGATCCTGGAACCCATTTGGCGATGACAATTTCTCCAAACTCACAGCAGAAGAGCTGCTGAACAAGGATTTTGCCAAGCTGGATGGTAAAGCCAATGTTTTTTGATGAAATTAAAGGTGCTATACAGTGCATTGTTATTAAACTCTGATATCTGCATAGGAAGTATATGGTTTAGTTAAATATTCCCCAGCTCATTTATAACAACAGGAATTACCCCTAGAATGAAAAGTTTTTCTTTGACCATATTTGGAACGGTCATGAATATTAATGAGCTCTGCTCTGACACTCTACAGCCATATCAATGCCTGCTTACTATAAAAAAGTTAAGTAGATTCCTTGTTAAACTTTTCAACTGAAGTAGTAGAGAGGTTTATTTTAGCTAAAAGGAATGAGTGAGCTGTTTTTACGCCACCAGAGAAAACTAGTTTGCTCCTGAGCTCGGGTAGGATTCAATATCAACCTCTGGATGAACAAATGAGTTGCTGAACAAGCACTTTGCCAAGCTGGAAGGTAAATCCAATGTTTTTGGATGAAATTAGAGGTGCCATATACTCCATTTAATCAAAAAGATCAATTGTTTTCTGATATCTGCATAGTAGGTACGTTCAAATATTCCCCAGAAGCTGTTTTATATGCTCATTTTTAACAACAGGAATTACCCCTAGAATGAAAAGTTTGGCTTTGACCATATTTGGAACGGTTATGAATATTAATGAACTATGCTTTGACACTCCACAGCTATATCAATGCCTGCTTTCTATAAAAATATTGAGTAGATTCCTTGTTAAACTTTTCAACTGAAGTAGTAGAGAGCTTTATTTTAGCTAGAAGGAATGAGTGAGCTATTTTACGCCACCAGAGAAAACTAGTTTGCTTTTGAGCTCCGGCAGGATTTAATATCAACCTCTACATAAACAAATGAGTTGCTGAACAAGCATTTCGTCAAACTAAATGGTAAAGCCAATGTTTTTGGATAAAAATTAATGGTGCCATATACTGCATTTATTCAACAAGATAAATTGTTCTCTAATATCTGCATAGTAGGTAAGTTTAAATATTCCCCAGAAATTGTTTTATATGCTCATTTATAACCACAGGAGTTACCTCTAGAATGAAAAGTTTGGCTTTGACCATATTTGGAATGGTCATGAATATTAATGAACTCTGCTCTGGTACTCCACAGCTATATCAATGTCTGCTTTCTATAAAAAAAATAGGTTGAGTAGATTCCTTTTTAAACTTTTTAGCGGAAGTGGTGGAGAGTTTTTTTTTTTTTAGCTAAAAGGAGGGAGTGCAGTATTTTTAAGCCAACAGAGAAAACTAGTTTGCTTTTGAGCTCAGGCAGGATTTATTATCAACTTTCACATAAACAAATGAGATTTATAAACTGTGTTTGTGTTTCTTCACTCTAGAAATATCACAGTTAGAGTGGAGGGATATGACACAATGCATAAACAAGCATTGAACACTTATACTCAGCAAGTTTACATGTGTTTGTTGCCTCATCCCAAACATACGTGGAAATATACAATGTTTATAATATACAAAATATACAAATATGCGGAAATATGCAAATATACATGATAAACTAACAAAATATACATTAAGACAAACCTTATGCCTCTTCAGGTGGCGCTGAATATGTTTTTAATCTGTATATCCAGCATTTTGCATTCTGACGAGCTATGAATAGATCGATTGATAACTTCCTAAACTTCCTAAAGCGCATCGCAAACCAGACTCAAATTTATTTACATAATAATGAGGTAAACAATGGTATTTGAGACTCATGGTATGCTGTTTTCATGTACTGAACTATTAGTATTAGGCATATCCAGATTTTCGTTATAAGGACATTTTTTATCTCAGTATTTTTCAGCACACTTTACTGTATTTAAGCAACTCTCTACAGTAACATTTGTGTGATTGTGTGTGTTTTTTAGCCAAGACAGCAGAGAGATCCTGTCCTGAAAATCTGATTTCTGGGTTGCAGTCTGTGTCATCCAATAAAGGCTTTCTCCAGGGAGGAGGTACAGTTTATTTATCTCTCTGTGTCTCTCTATCTCTGTCCCAGTGCTTGCTAGGAGCCTGTTAATGCTTAAGAAACAACCGCATTGCAAAATCAGTTTGGAAAAATGTTTTTCACACTTAAAAGCAATGTCGCAAATGCTGGTAATTGTTCCCATGCCTAGAACATTTCAACCAATTTTGTAAGGGGGATAGTGCTCAACAATTTACCACAATTCTGGAATTCAATGCCAATTTTACACAATTCGTCAAATTCTCACCCTACTTTTTTTGTCTTGAAAGCATGCCACACTGCAAAAGGGAAATAAGTTGTTGATGTAGATTCATTACTTCTAAAGGACCTGGTCTTTTGAGTGACTTTAAAAGCAGTAAATGTACATGACCTCTCTGAGCCTTCCAGAAATAAAGTAACGTGCATCTCACCTGCTGGCAGCCTTGTGATAAGCCTTTCCTACTCCTATTTATAGAGCTAAAGACAGATAGGGCACTTTGCTTCTACCTGCTTTCTTGGAAACACTGTGGACAAACACGCGTCAGTGATTAGATGCTGTTAAAGAGTAAACTTTGACCCATACTGCTGCTAGGTGATTGAGACCACTTAACTACGTGTTTATGGGTCAAAGATACAAAAAAAGAAGAGCTTTAATTTTGCCCTATACATTAGATCCTGTTTAATTGTGTTATTATTTATATTATTTTTATATAAATAAGAATGAGGATGCATTTTTACTAACATTCACAAAAGACAACTTCTAAAATATTATTTTTTAAGCCCAAAATATATACGCCAGGCTTATTTAAAACGTGTATCATTTGATGACTTTGATGGTAGATCACCCAAAATTAAAATGACCTCCTCATTCGCTCTCCATCATGTAGATTTTAACCTTTATAAGTTATTTCTTCTGTTTTTCTTCAGATATTTTGAAGAATGCTTGTTGCTGGCACCCATTGAGTTGCATAGTAGGGGGAAAATTACTATGGAAGTCAATGGGTGCCAGCTACCAGCATTCTTCAAAATATCTGAGGGTGAGTAAATGATGACATAGTCTTTGTTTTTGGGTAAACTATCCCTTTAAATGGGTTCAAAATGCATTTGATTTGTGGATTAATTGCGTACTCTAATAATTATTGAGCCCTGCACATGACAAAATAAAAAAGACGTGTGGGCATGATTTATGAAGTCATTTTTTTGATTTACCACAGAGTGTACACAATTTATAAATTAATTACATTAATTTACTAAATTGTGCACACGATTTATTAATTAGTTACCTTGATTTACTAAATTGTGTGCACAATTTGTTAATTCGTTCCCTCGATTTACTAAATTGTGCACACGATTTGTTAATTAGTTCCCTCGATTTGCTAAATTGTGTGCACGATTTGTTCATTCGTTCCCTCGATTTACTAAATTGAGCACATGATTTGTTAATTTGTTCCCTCGATTCGCTAAATTGTGTACACTATTTGTTCATTCGTTCCCTCGATTTGCTAAATTGTGTGCATGATTTGTTCATTCGTTCCCTCGATTTACTAAATTGTGTGCATGATTTGTTCATTCGTTCCCTCGATTTACTAAATTGTGTGCATGATTTGTTTAATTGTTCCCTCAATTTACTAAATTGTGCACTCGATTTGTTTATTTGTTCCCTCAATTTACTAAATTGTGCACACGATTTGTTCATTCGTTCCCTCGATTTACTAAATTGTGTACACTATTTGTTCATTCGTTCCCTCGATTGGCTAAATTGAGCACATGATTTGTTAATTTGTTCCCTCGATTCGCTAAATTGTGTACACTATTTGTTCATTCGTTCCCTCGATTTGCTAAATTGTGTGCATGATTTGTTCATTCGTTCCCTCGATTTACTAAATTGTGTGCATGATTTGTTCATTCGTTCCCTCGATTTACTAAATTGTGTGCATGATTTGTTTAATTGTTCCCTCAATTTACTAAATTGTGCACTCGATTTGTTTATTTGTTCCCTCAATTTACTAAATTGTGCACACGATTTGTTCATTCGTTCCCTCGATTTACTAAATTGTGTACACTATTTGTTCATTCGTTCCCTCGATTGGCTAAATTGTGCACACGATTTGTTCATTCATTCCCTCGATTTGCTAAATTGTGCACACGATTTGTTCATTTGTTCCCTCAATTTACTAAATTTTGTGCACTATTTGTTCATTCGTTCCCTCGATTTACTAAATTGTGTATACGATTTGTTTACTCGTTCCCTCGATTTGCTAAATTGTGCACACGATTTGTTCATTCGTTCCCTCGATTTAATAATTTGTGCGTGTAATTTATTAATTTGTTCTCTCGATTTACTAAATTGTGTGCGCATTTTATTAATTCATTCCTTTAATGTACTAAATTGTGCATGCAATTTAAAAATAGTTCATTTAATTGGTTTTCTCGATTTACTAAATTGTGTGCGTAATGTAATTTATTGCTTTAATTTACTAAATTGTGCACAATTTTTTCATTCGTTCATTCAATTTACTAAATTGTGTGCACATTTTATTAATTTGTTCACTCTATTTACTACATTGTATGCTCGATTTACTAAATTGTGTGCGCAATGTAATTTATTTCTTCGATTTACTAAATTGTGTACGCATTTTATTAATTCATTCCTTTAATTTACTAAATTGTGCATGCAATTTAAAAATAGTTCATTTAATTGATTTTCTCGATTTACTAAATTGTGTGCGTAATGTAATTTATTGCTTTAATTTACTAAATTGTGCACAATTTTTTCATTCGTTCATTCAATTTACTAAATTGTGTGCACATTTTATTAATTTGTTCACTCTATTTACTACATTGATTGCTCGATTTACTAAATTGTTTGCACAATTTATTAATTTGTTCCCTTGATTTACTAAATTGTGCGTGCGATTTAATAATAGTTCCCCTGATTTACTAAATTGTGTGTGCGATTTTTAAAAATAGTTCCCCTGATTTACTACATTGTGTGCACATTTTATTAATTTGTTCCCTCGGTTTACTAAATTGTTTGTACATTTTATTAATTCGTTCCCTCGATTTACTAAATTGTTTGCACAATTTATTAATTTGTTTACTCGATTTACTAAATTGTTCGCACAATTTATAAATTTGTTTACTCGATTTACTAAATTGTTCGCACAATTTATAAATTTGTTTACTCTAATAACTAAATTACTCTATTTACTCTATTTAATACTCTATTTACTGGTATCTCTCGAGGTTTTTTAATTCTTCACTTTGGCCAATTGGTGAAGTTTTTTCCTCGCCGCTGTCGCCACTTGCTTGCATGGTTCGGAATCTGTAGAGCTGCATTGTACTGTACATCTACATTGTAAAAGCGCTATAGAAATAAAGGTGAATTTAATTAAATTGTTTGCACAATTAATTAATTTATTCCTTCGATTTACTAAATTGTGAGCACAATTTTTTTAATTTGTTTACTCGATTTACTAAATTGTTTGCACAATTTATTAATTTGTGCCCTCGATTTACTAAATTGTGTTCACCATTTATTAAATTGTTATTTCGATTTACTAAATTTTGTTCACCATTTAATTCATTTCTTTGATTTACTAAATTCTGCGCACAATTTGTTCATTCGTTCCTACAATTTACTAAATTGTGTGCACACTTTATTAATTTGTTCTCTCTATTAACTAAGTTGTGCACATGATTTATTAATTCATTCCCTCAATTTAATCAATTGTGCACACTTTATTAATTTGTTCCCTCTATTTACTAAATAGTTTGCACAATTTATTAAATCATTCCTTCGATGTACTAAATTGTGTGCGCAATTTAATAACAGTTCGCTTGATTTGCTAAATTGTGAGCATGATTTATTCATTCATTCCGTCAATTTACTAAATTGTGTACACAATTTGTTCATTTGTACCTTTGATGGACTAAACTGTGTGTACAATTTATTCATTCATTCCCTCGATTCACTGAACTGTGCGTCAATTTACATCTTACAGTTATAATTTTGCTATTGGGTGAGTAATGTTGTCTTCAACTGTACTTATATTGATGGATCGCATACTGTGTTAGTACATAATGGCATGTTATGTTCCAGATTTTAATGATCATCTCTCAGATTTGTAGCGTTTGACTTTGTATGTAAAAGAGATGCGTTCTCAGCTGAAAGCACAGAGAGTGGATTAACGCTTGCGGCTCTTACATAAGCACAGTCTGCTAATCCTTTCCAAATCTGATGACACACAACAGATCATTATGGGTAAATTAAGGCATAGGTAAACCTTTTGAGAGCTGTGGGATGCAAGGTCATGAAATTGGCAATCATGTGTACTCTAGCTCTATGGAAATTGAGATAAACACGTTCACCAACAAAATATAGTAGCAATACCAAGGGACCAATTAAAGCCAATATGAAATCCCCTTTTAAAGCCCTAGAAACTCCATAGTGGTATAACTGCCCATTCACACGGGGCGTCAGCGTCAATGCTTCCCATTTACTTTAAATGGGTGACGTCAGGCGTTGCTGAACTGCATTGTGCATCCGTCAGCGCCGCTTCAATCGCGTTGTTTGCTGCAGAAGTTGGGATTTTCTCAACTTTTCAAGCGCCAACGGATGTGTCAGTCAGTCAAATCGCTTTATGCAAATACACCAGCTCAGACAGTAATCGATTACGGACTAATTTCACTGGCTGATTCTGCAATGACGATCGCGTCAGCCCCAACTTCAGAATCGCCCTTTGTCAAGCGTTGACGCTGAAGCCCCGTGTGAATCTGGCATAATTGAAGCTCCCAGAATGCATTAGAAACTCTATGCCCTCTAGACTTTAAGCACATTCATATTTTAAGGTTGACGGTTTGCTCTCTGCTTTAGTGAAAGTGGGTAAGCGAGCGTTCTGCTGTTCTGTGACCTGAGTACTCCTCCTCTCCCCATACCCTCATCCTAAATCCCTCATTTCAACCAAACACTGTGAGTAAAACTCCAGCAAAGTGTGATTCACAACTGATCCGCATGAGTCTGCTTTAACAAACCAGTTTCACAATCTCAAACTTTTGCCAGTTTAACTAATACTGTAGCTTGCTAAGTGGTTGAGTATTTCTCCTTCTGTGATCACGTTGAGCCTGTGAAGTAAGGATAGTCTGTCTAACTCTCTAATAGGTTTGTTTCACACTGTAGAGTTGTACACCAGTGTTCTCAATCCTGGTCCTCACAACCCACTGCTTTGCACATTGTATATGTTTCTCTTATGCCAAGTTCAGACTGCATGATTTTAGCCCCAATTTTGACTCGCCATCAGGTTTTGAGAAATGGCAAACAAATGCGTGAAATCACAGGCAAATTGGTGCTCGTTCAGAGGCGATCTGAGAGAATCGCCCATGAGTCGCCGACAACCATGAGATATTTGACATGCTAAATATCTGGACCTGTCAGCGAATCAAATCATGCCATGTGAAATGTGTTCTGATATGAAAATAACATTGGCAATCACCTACAGCCAATAAGAGAGCAGTATCCACTAGTATGGGTACCTGTAGGTCAGCGGGAGATTGGGGGAAAAGGTAAAAGGGCTTCTTTTCGGTCTATTTGAACCCAAGAAATGAAGGAAAAACTAGTGGATATTTGGCAGGAGCACCCGTGTCTGTTTGATGTTTCATCTGAGCAATACCACAGCCGGCTCGAAAAGGAAAAAAGTTGAGGAGAAATTGCTAATTCCCTAGATTTTCTACCCCACTTAAGGCTTCTTTCTCATTATGTAGTTAATAACTAAATATATACTATGTGACCTTGCATTATGTCACTTCACGCTTGTTTGGTTAAGAGATGTAGTTTGCGGACCAAGACAAAGTTGTCGGCGATTCTGCTATTGTAAAGCCTTGTATTGTGAAACCTCCTGTCACGATCCATCTTGCGGTGTAAACACAGTAGCGACGGAACGCTGCCCCAAATAGTCATGCAGTGTGAAAACATCTGTGACGCAGCTACTTTGAAAGTCGTGCAGTCATGAACTCTGCATTACTTAAAGATTTGTTCCATTCGACCATAAAGTGTATATCACAAGATATTCTGCCATGATTCCAGTTCGAAAGAAGCATGTTTAATTCAAAGTAGGGGTCTGATGAGATCTTGTAGCACCAGATCTTGCAAGATCAGTTGCATCTTGCGAGATCTGATGGTCTCATGAGCATGTCATGGTTGGTGCCGATAGCCTTATGGCAAGGGTGTCCAAGGGTGCAGTGTAAACACAGCAGCGACGGAACACTGCCCCAGATAGTCATGCAGTGTGAAAACATCTGTGACGCAGCTACTTTAAAAAATCATGCAGTCTGAACTCGGCATTACTTAAAGATTTGTTCTATTCGACCATTAAGTGTATATCACAAGATATTCTGCCATGATTCCAGTTCGAAAGAAGCATGTTTAATTCAAAGTAGGGGTCTGACGAGATCTTGTAGCACCAGATCTTGCAAGATCAGTTGCATCTTGCGAGACCTGATGGTCTCATGAGCATGTCATGGTTGGTGCCGATAGCCTTATGACAAGGGTGTCCAAACTCGGTCCTGGAAGGTCGGTGTCCTGGTGAGTCTAGCTCCAACCCTAATCAAACACACCTGAACCAGCTAATCAAGCTCCTACTAGGTGTACTAGAAACTTCCTGGCAGGTAAGTTGAAGCAAGTTGGAGCTAAACTCAGCAGGACACCGGCCCTCCAGGACTGAGTTTAGACACCCTTGCCTTATGGGCAGTGCACCGACATATACCCCTTTTACACCAACTCAGTTTAAGTTCTGGTTTGAGTCTGGTCACAAATCAGTTTCTTTCGACATCCAAAGCACCGACTCTGAACCAGAAAAAGTGGTTAAGTACTGTAGCACCAAAATATTGCTGAGCCAGAAGTAAGAACCTCTTGCGTCAGGGACTGAGGGAAGGGGTTACCACAACCAACAAGAAGAACTGAAACAGCATATTTGAAATGGCAGCTGAACATTGCTTCAGATTGCTTGTCGAGGGGACCAGGATTGACAACTGCTGATCTGCACCTGTTTCTGGAGCACCCCCACCCAAACACATTTTGAATGTGTCCCTCCTCAAACACACCATATTTAGGTCATCAGCTCAGTAATAGAAGCTTCAAATACATGAAATGGGTGTGTCGGACCACAGAGACATCTAGAATGTGCAGTGCTGGCTGACTCCAGGAAAAGGGTTGAGAGCCTCTTTCCTACGTAACCCCACTCCAGTATTTCACACAATGTGCTTTTGTACACTCACTGGCTTCTTTTCAAAGTACACCTTGCTAGTGAAATGTTTGATAGCTGCATTCCCTCGACTTCAGAACTGCCTTAAGCATCATTCACACTAGCAGCGACTTTGTAGCTGCCTTTCGCTCTGGGTAGTGACTGAAGTCGCTAATGGATGTCAATGTTAATAATGATATTACCAGCGAATGAGTTTTTTGCCGCTAAAAATAAACATTGTGGAGGTAAAACCATAAATATAAATTGACTCCCTTTATATAATACTTAAATACAAAGCTAAACATGAACAAATCATGTTCTCTATCAATGTTACTATTTATCTGCTGCAAACGCCAGTCTGTGAAGATCTATAGTACGAACACGGAGGTACAACTGGCTGGTACAAGAGCTGAGAGCGGATCACGTGAGCTCTATTGACGTTTGTGTTTTCTTTCGTTCGCAACAGCATCGAGTGATCGGCGTGACCCACAGCGCATGCCATCCGCGGAGCAGTGCATTTATACTTCTGCGCGCTGTTTGTGTTCCTCTGCAATAACACTTCTGAAACGCTAGCTGGCAGTAGGTGTTTATGTTCCTCTGTGTCGAGTTTCTTCGCTGGTGTTTTGTTTTTTTCTGAATGCTACCTTAATGTACAAGTGGCTCAAACGCAGACATTAATAAACTGGCGGATGTGCAACAACTTTAATCATAAGGTAAACACAAAACAACAGTTTCCACCTGGAGCTCCTTCACGGGACTCCACACTTGTAAACACTCGCTGCATCGGGCTCGCACAGCTCTCACCTCTGCCCACACTCATCACTTATCACAGAGCTTGCGCTATGCGTCGTTGCGACATGTAGTTACATTTTTTGAGAGGTGTGTGTCAGGGTTGCTGACGGCCACGGTGAGTGCTATGTGTCCACGTGTAGGCTGCGCCGTAGCATACGCGTACGCATGATGCAGAAGTACAAATTAGCCTTAAATGGGGCTTTAAAGGGTTAGCTAACCCAAAACTGAAAATTCTGTTATTAGTTACTCGCCCTCATGTTGTTCCAAACTCCTGAGACCTTCGTTAGTCTTCAGAACACAACTGAAGATATTTTAGATGAGGGGTGCCCAAACTCTGTCCTGGAGGGCTGGTGTCCTGCAAAGTTTAGGTCCAACTCCAATCAGACACATCTGGGCTAGCTAATCAAGCTCATACTAGACTTTCTACATGCTTGCAGGTGCTTTGAGGCAAATTGGAGCTAAAATCTGCAGAACATCAGCCCTCCAGGACCGACTTTGGGCATCCCTGTTTTAGATGAAACCCAAGAGCTCCCTGATCCTCCACAGACAGAAACGTTCACAAGACATTCAAAGTCCAGAAAAAAAACAAAAACATTGGCAAAATATTCCATGTGTCTTAATTGGTTCACTGTAATTTCCCTCTTCCTCTACTTCTGGTTTCTTGTCTCTTCTTCATCCTTCTCCTTACCCTCTGCTCTCCTCTTATTTTCACACCTTCCACTGATTATTCTCTCTGCTTTTTCCTTGTTTTCACTGTCTGTTCTTGCTATATGGAGTAGAGAAGTTGATCGAGGGTTTGAAGTCTCCAGATCCCTCTTCCTCCCTGATCCTCCCTGACCTTCCCTTGAATGACCCCTTCAGCCCTGCAGACTGTAGTCATGGTAACCAGGCGCTCGTCTGTTTATTGTTGTCTTTTTGCCTACAACCCTATAACAGATGCATCACCTCATTGGGCTTCATTAGCCACATTTCTACTGTTGAGCCTAAAACGAATGTGTCAAATATATTTCCGTAGTAACTTTCGGGGGGCCTGATTGACCCTTCTCTGAGCCCCTTTGGGGGCCAATGAACGTTTTTTTTCAGCTTGCCGAATACCTTGGTTCAAAGCAGGCTTTGAGGTGGTGTGAAATCAAAGGCAGAGTTTGTCAGAGTCCGATAAAAATCCCCAATTTAATAGTTTTGCACAAAAAAGAAAGAACAGACAGTATTGGTCAATTGAAGATAACAGGGCTTTCCTGAGCATTTGGGCTAAGGACAATGTTTGACGATGCCTGCCAAAACTAGGATGTTATAAAATATGTTGATACCAAGCTTGGGAAGCTACAGATTCAAAGTTTGGGAAAGGTTGAAGTTGCAGGCACAGTAAAAATACCCATTACCAACATGATCAGAGTGGTGATCACAGAAAAATAATCCTGTGGTTTGATAGTATTGATGGTGTGCTGGGTCATCGGCCCTCCGTTAGCGGAGAAACTTTAGATCAGGGGTGCTCAACCCTGTTTATGGAGATCTTCCTTCCTGCAGAGTTCAGCTCCAACGCTGATCAAACACACCTGAACCCATTAATTAGGACCTGAACAGCACTTGATAATTACAGGCAGGTGTGTTTGATATGGGTTACAACTGAAATCTGCATGAAGGTAGTTCTTAGGCTGCGTCTGAAATCTCCTGCTACTCAGTAGGTACTGAATTTGAATTTACTACACGACTGTTAGAAAAGTACATTAGAGAACCACGGACGTATTATATCCACCATGTCATTATCACGTGACCTACCACTGTCAGTTCCAGTGCTTCACTCCCATTCATGAATTGCTGGCCGGCCTAATGAGATACTATAGACCAGGGGTGCACAACCCTGTTCCTGGAGATCTACTGTACCCTTCTGCAGAGTTCAGCTCCAACCCTGATCAAACACATTATTAGAGCGGGGATTTCATGCTGCACTGCAAGCTATTCCCCATACAGTGCAAAGGCAACATGATTTCAGCCTCACTGCCCAAGCTTCAGGACTGTAGCCCCTGACTGTACCGATGAAATCCCTGGCTCACACTGACCAGCCAGTATTGAAGGAGCTATTGACCTTCGATGTTCTTTTAATGTTGATTGTTTTTTCACTTCAGCTCATTGTAACTCCTGGATGTCCCTAATACTACATGTTTCTGACTTACTACTTTGTGTCTGTACAACAAATTTGTGTATGCAGTCGCATATATCAGTCTGTGTATATCTGACATCTGTGTATCTCTGAATGCCGTCTTCATGCATGGAGTGAATTGACGTCACCATGAACATCTCCTATCTTTAACTTTGCTACTCAAAAAAAAGAGATCATATTTGTGTTTTATTTTTCTCTTTGTACAGTTGGAATGGATTCGCTGATCCCTGGTCTGGATCCTCTACAGCCTGATCTTGGATCAGCTGCCCTTCCAGGTCAGCTATTTCCTAAATATACTCCTATTCTTTATTATATGGATATGAACTTAATGCCATTAGGCTGGAACATCTGTTAGGTGATGTGGATGACATAATCACTGTCAATTATTACCCAGCATAGATGTTTACATTGGCTAGCTTTCCTGAAAAAGGCTTGAGGTTTATAAGAAACACTTAAAGGGGACCTATTCTGCCCCTTTTTACAAGATAAGTCTCTGATGTCCCTAGAGTGTATATGTGAAGTTTCAGCTCAAAATACCATACAAATAATGTTTTATAAGTCATTGAAACTGCCCATTTTTTGGCTTTGATCCTAATTGTGCCGTTTTGCTGACTGTCACCTTAAACTCAAATGAGGTTGTGCTCTTTTCAAAAGGGTGGAACTACAAGTGCCTATATGTCAGCATAGTGTCAGATATAAAAACAAGACTATTCTCTTATGCTAATGAGGGAGATATATCAGTCGTAGGTCCTTGCCCAAACCTGTTGAGAACCAACCACTGTTTTAATTATATTAACTTTTTTTGAAGTTCATTTTCTAATTATTTAGCCTTTTATATAGTTTAAATTAAAGGTGATTATATATTATATTATATACAATTATATTGGTTAAATATCGGCCACCCTGTTTTCCAAGATATCGATATTTTAGTCTTTAAAAAAAACCATATCGGTCGATTATTTCTAAGTTAATTTTCAAATTATTTAAATTAAGATTGTATAAAATGCTAAATGTAATTATGTATTAAAATAAAAGAAATTATATTAGCTAAATAAAGGCCACGTTGTTTTTCAACATATCGGTATTTCCGCCTTCAAAAAAAAAAAAACATATCGGTCGGTTATTTATAAGTTAATTTTCAAATTATTTAGCATTTTATACAATATTAATTTAAATGTAATTATGAATAAAAAAAAAAACTATTATATCGGCTACATATTGGTCACCCTGTTTTCTAAGATATCTGTATTTTAGTCTTTAAAAAAACCCATATCGTCGATTATTTAAAAGTAAATTTTGTAATTATTTAGCATTTTATGCAATTTTTATTTAAATGTAATTATGAATTAAAAAAAAAAAAAACAATTATATCGGCTACATATCGGCCACCCTGTTTTCAAAGATATCGGTATTTTAGTCTTTAAAAAACCCATATCGCCGATTATTTAGAAGTAAATTTTCAAATTATTTAACATTTTATGCAATTTTAATTTAAATGTAATTCTGAATTTAAAAAAAAACTATTATATCGGCTAGATATCGGCCACCCTGTTTTCTAAGATATCGGTATTTTAGTCTTTAAAAGCCCATATCGTCGATTATTTATAAGTAAATTTTCAAATTATTTAGCATTTTATGCAATTTTTTAATTTAAATGTATTTATGAATTTAAAAAAAAACTATTATATCGGCTACATATCGGCCTCCCTGTTTTCCAAGATATCGGTATTTTAGTCTTTAAAGACCCCATATTGGTCAGTTATTTCTAAGTTCATT
The DNA here is from genome assembly GCA_903798195.1 of Danio kyathit. NCBI lineage: Eukaryota > Metazoa > Chordata > Actinopteri > Cypriniformes > Danionidae > Danio > Danio kyathit. The sequence continues at coordinate 59,837,387 of LR812526.1, forward strand.
TTCCAATTATTTAGCATTGTATTCAATTGTAATTTAAATGTAAATATTAAATAAAATAAAAACAATTATATCGGCCACCATGTTTTCAAAGGTATCGGTATTTACGCATTTAAAAACCCATATCGGTTGGTTATTTATAAGTTCATTTTCTAATTATTTAGCATTTTCTACAATCTTAATTTAAATGTAATTATGAATTAAAATGCCCCTATTATGCCTCTTTTTACAAGATGTAAAATAAGTCTCTGATGTCCCTAGAGTGTGTATGTGAAGTTTCAGCTCAGAATACCCCACAAATAATGTTTTATAACTCTTTGAAACTGACCATATTAGGCTTTGATTCTAATTGTGCCGTTTTGCTGACTGTCACCTTAAACTCAAATGAGGTTGTGCTCTTTTCAAAAGGGGCAGAGCTACAAGTGCCTATGTGTCAGCATAGTGGCAGATTTAAAAACAAGACTTATGCTAATGAGAGAGAGATGGTCACTAATGGGCGGGGCTTTCCTCCTCTGATAACACGAACAATGGGAGAATGTCAATCAAAGTGTTTCTGCAGACTGTTTTTTTTTAATGTGATTATAAATAAGTAGAATTAATAAATGTTTACCATTACAAGCTGGTTATATTCACAGACTGCTGCCCCTTATAAAAGTGATTTTTGCATAATAGGACCCCTTATTAACTCCAGCAAGTCTGTCCACAGAAGTAAACATGCACAATGAGCATATGACCTCATCTGTCCTCATTGGCAGTGATGTAACTTTTCATCGCTTATTTATGAGAACATGTGGATGGGTTTGGATGATTGATGAGCACTTAATTAGTTGGGCAACAAAACATAAATGAATAAGCGGCACATTGTTGATCACGCTACAGGACATGACCTACAAAATATTTCTTTAAAAGCCTCAAAGTGCTGCGTCACCTTTCCAGAAATTAATGCAGGCAATCCAGGACGGCTTTTTTATTGTTTGTTTTCACTGTCAGGAGCGCCACCTGCTGACCAAAATATCAAACTACATTGCAGTGTGAATCAAATACTGTAACCCATTAGGTAATTTCTCTTATTCTGGGCTTGTTGTACAACTATAGTTGTACTATATAGCTCATGCTGTAGGTTTTTATTTATTTGTTTCATAAAAATAATAATAAAATAGAATTTGCGGTATAACTTGGATTGTCATCAAATAGGTTGAATAAGGTTGGATAAATAGGTGTTGCTGAACACGTAATCAAACAATAATATGGTCTAGAACACATTCATTTCATCTCCAGAGCTTCATTTGAGACAAATTATCGTCAAATATACATAGAGCTCGCAAAAATAAAAGTTTGGTTCAACTATATATTAATATAAATATATATTAATATTACACAGAAGAATGTACTTGCAAATTATGATACGGATATTAAAAGTTGTATTATTAATAATAATTATTTCACATAATGTTTGTGTATATTCTGATTTTAAACATCTTTAGTTTTACAAAACATAAAGAACTGCTCACATTTCATTTGATTCCATTGACTTTTTAAGAAATCTTGCATTTTTGATGAATTTACATTTCACATGCCACTATTTTGGTATAAATTCAATTCAATTTGAACCCTTACAAGTGGTGACTGCTTTACCACTGATGTATTTGACATTAATCTGCTGCAGTTTAGAAGTATATGAGATTTTGTTTTTTTCCAGCATCATAGTAGCTGACCTGAAAGAAAATGCTGGCCCAAACAATGAATTTTATTACAGAATGAATATATTACAGTATTAGGGTCTATGCAGGGTCTTAAAATCTCTTAAGGACAAATCTCTTTAAAAACACTACATTTTAGGCCTTAAAAAGTCTTAAATTCACAGAAAAATTGTGTTGTGGGTCTTAAAATGTTTCAAACAGATCTTAATCTTTTTCTATGTCCATGTAAAGGTACAAAATCTGGCCAATAACCATCCAATCACCAACAATCCATCTCAATAACACGTTTAACAAAAGATTGATTTGTTAAATATTTACCAATATGGATTAATTATCTTTCTTACAATAACGTTGGTTTGAATATTCATGATTTATAGCTACCTGGTGAGGACACTGACAAGGACAGGCATCTTATTCTGCATACATTTTAGTTTATTGTAGTTTTAAAACTTAAAAAATAAAATTATGTTGTAAATGTAAAACATTTTAAAAATGTGGATAATATTTTAAGAAATAACTCAATTTAATTTTTTTCGATGGAGCAAGTACAAATCTTTTTCACTGGCCTGACCAGGCCATAAAAAAATCCTTAGCATTTAGCTCTGAAATTTCATCCATAATGGTCTTAAAAAGGTCTTAAATGTCTTAATTTTGACTTGGTGAAACCTGCAGAAACCCTGAGCTTGTAGTCTTGTGTTTTAACACATTTCAGAACACTAAATGATGTAAAATCAACTTTTTGTAAAGCATGTCGTGTCCTCATTCACTTCTGCTCCAGAGCTTCTCTAATTTCTTTTTCCCATCCTCTGTGTCTTCATATTTCCTCTGCACATCTTCCACTTGGGCCTTTTTGTTCAACAATACATATTCTCAGTTGCTTTTGCTCTGTCATTCTTTATCCTTCACGCTTGCCCTCCAGAATCTTTGGTTGGACGGGATTCTCTTCTGGATGGTTCGCTTTTCTCTCACCCCTCCGCTGGGGGTCTACTGCTGTCTTCCCCCTCATCCCTGCCTGTTCCATCTGTGGACCAGTTTACTGCTTTAAGCAGTGGACCATCCCACCAGGGTAAGACCTCTGTGCACACAACCAGCAGTGTTGGGGAAAGTTACTTTTGAAAGTAATGCATTACAATATTGAGTAACTGTCCAAAAACGTAACTAGTTAGGTTACTTGGTTACTTTTGAAAGTAATGCATTGTAATATTGAGTTACTTCTTAAAGTAACTAGTTGTGTTACTTAGTTACTTTTTATGATAAGTAATGCTTTGTTACTTCTGAGCAGTGGCGGCTGGTGTTAAAAAATGTGGGGGGGGGGGGGGGGGGGCGCAAACACCAGAAAAAAAATCTAACTGTTGGTAAAGAGTGTAAAAGCCATTTTTCAGGTGATGTATCAAAAAACTAAAATATGACTAAAGCATTCAATAACTGCATCACAAATCAGTTAATTTTAGTTCAATTTGGGTTTATTATGAGTAATGAAGTAATCAAGATAACCAGTAAACACACACACACACACACAAACAAATGTTGCCTAATCACTGGCCAGTAGCACTACTTGAAAATAAATTTTGCTCTCCTTTTTTTCTGGCTTGAAAATTTCTCAATAACTATTTGGTTAAAGTCAGTCATCTCAGTCACCAGTCTCTTCTCTATTGACAGCATGGCCAATGCATTCAGCCTCTCTTGCGTCATGCTGTTTGAAACAGCAAACACGGAAATAGTAAAAACATGACTTACATTACATCACAACCTGCCAGCCCAACTCCGTTTGTCATAACAAGTGCTGGAAAAGCCCCGAATATTCGCGCGCTCGCGATCACTTGACTACTGGTGAATTCGCAAAGACTGTTGATCTGGTCCAAGCTCCTTCATTCTTTTTTTTTTTTCTTCATCCAAACGCCTTGTGAACGGATATCTTTGCAAAGATACAACGGAATTTTTCCGCCCCAGCGCCCTCTATTGACCAGCCGCCACTGCTTCTGAGTTACTTTCAGAACTTGGTGGGTTTTGTTCTTTTCTTTTTTAAGTAAAGGAACTTTGCCATTAACAATGCACTGTATAACCTACACCTTCATTTACCTTTAACAAAACACATCAAAAAAATAATAATTTATAATAACCAAAAAGGGATGTTTGTTTTTCCACACATTTTTAAACATAAAAGTTTTCACAATTAATCTAAATAGTCTTTGCCATGATGACAGTACATCATATTTTACTAGCTATTTAGCAAGATGCTAGTATTCAGCTTAAAGTGACATTTAAAAGCTTACCTAAGTTACTTTTAACAAAACAAATTAATTTAGGATAATGTTATCTTCTGAGAACATCCTGACCCCAGAGCTATACATGCCGTATTATTACAGATTATTGAAAGGTTAAAGTAGTGTGATTGCGACTTTTGTACTTTTTGACTTATTAGTTGGGTATTTTACTTTACTGTTCGTCGAGGCGATCCTCTTTTTACCTTATTCGATGCGTTCAAAATAATGAGAAGATTTCCATCGCAGAAATCGGACTCTCTGGCCTTTCATCTTTGTTTCTGTTTGTTTCCACATTCTGTTATCGAGTACGTGGATTCAGCAATTTATTTTTTAAAAGCGAATTAATTAAACTAAAAAGTGACTCGCATTACATTTTTTAAAAAGTAACTCTACTTTTTAAAATATTATTGATTATTTTTTAAGTAATGCATTACTTAACTCTTTACTTAGAAAAGTATTATTATTACATAACTCACATTACTTGTAACGTGTTACCACCAACCAGTGTTAAGTGTAATTAGTTACAAAGTAACTAGTTACTGTAATAAATTACTTTTCTGCTGAAAAAGTAATTTAATAGTAGGTAATTTAATTACAGCTTCATAAAATATACCTAAAACACTGTGCATAAAATCAGCAGTTCTGTTTAAATCAGTTCAGAAGCAGAGAAATTGTAAATATACTGTTTTTTGTTATACAAATATATTTGCAGAATAATTCGATTTTTGAACTAAAGTTAAATTTGTTGGACGAATACACATGAAATTAATAGGAAATTAATGTCAATTTGTAAGAAATGTGGTGTCATTATTACTTTGAAAGATTTTGTGTTGTGATACATGTGTGTAACATCATTATTTTTATATATTTTATATTATTCATTCATTCATTTTCTTTTCGGCTTAGTCCCTTTATTAATCCGGGGTCGCCACAGCGGAATGAACAGCCAACTTATCCAGCACATGTTTTACGCAGCGGATGCCCTTCCAGCTGCAACCCATCTCTGGGAAACATCCATACACACTCATTCACACTCATACACTACGGACAATTTAGCCTACCCAATTCACCTGTACCACAGGGGGAAACCGGAGCACCCGGAGGAAACCCACGCGAACGCAGGGAGAACATGCAAACTCCACACAGAAACGCCAGCTGACCCAGCCGAGGCTCCAACCAGCGACCTTCTTGCTGTGAGGCGACAGCACTACCTACTGCGCCACTGCGTCGCCATATTTTATATTATTATCGAGTAATTAAGTTTTCCGGCAATGTAATTAGAAAGTAGTTTAAATGCTCAGCAGTGAGATAAATGATGAGCCATCGATTAAAGAATGCTACTATTTTGTAAATATGCTCATTTTACAACCCCCATAGAGTTAAACAGTTAGGTTTAGATTTATTAATTGAATTCATTCAGCCCACTGCGCAAAAGCTCCAATGTTCTTGCTTGACTATCTTTTTCACTCTGTCTTCCTAACCCTCTTCTCAATGTCTTTTTGTTTGTTTCCTCCGCTATGGCACTAACATCTTCCTGCAGCATCAGATCAGAATCACCCGCTCTCAGGCTTCCAGTCCTCTGAGACTGGAGACCAGAGCTCCGACAACCAGTTTGACCCAATTCCAGTGCTTATCTCCAAAAGCTCCAGCCAAGGTAAGGGAGTTGACACAAAAGCAGACGTTTTTTGGAGGAGAGCATGTGCTTTATTTCATGTTTCCGAGTGTAGACACTCATAGGGTATCTAAAAGAAAGTTTTATTACACTGTTACAGTAGTAAATTCAATTCAAGTTTATTTGTATAGCGCAGTAGTTAGTTTCAAAGCAGCTTTACAAAAGGTGCACATTATAGCATTACAATCAAAATCCAAAATGTTAAGCTTATGAGTCACAAATAATGACGGCACGGTGGCTCAGTGGTTAGCACTGTCCCCTCACAGCAAGAAGGTCGCTGGGCCATTTGACATTTCTGTGTGGAGTTTGCATGTTCTCCTCGTGTTGGTGTGTGTTTCCTCTGGGTGCTCCAGTTTCCCCCCACAGTCCAAAGACATGCGGTACAGGTGAATTGAATAGACTAAATTGGCCATAGTGTGTGTGATTGAGTGTGTATGGATGTTTCCCAGTACTGGGTTGCGGCTGGAAGGGGCATCCGCTGCATAAAACATATGCCGGAATAGTTGGCGGTTCATTTAGCTGTGGCGACCTCTGAAATGAAGACCTAGGGTGCTTTCACACCTGTGAATCGATTCATTTGTTCCGAAACAGGGATTAAAATTGTTACATTGTTGCTCTTTGTTCTTGGTGCAGTTCGCTTTTACACGGCAAAGTTTCTAAACGGACCAAAAGAGCTAAAACAAGTCACGTGTGAGTAAACTCTCCTCACATTGGTCAGAGTTTCACGGTTGATTTTGCAGAGTGTCCCTCTCAGCTGTCAGTGGGGGGGGGGGGGGGGGGGGGGGGGGGTTATTGGTGTTTGACAGGGTGCGCGCGACATGTCTGAAGAGCGAGGAGAGATGCGGTGGGGAGGGGTGATGAGAAGGGTGCGCGACGTATTTGAGGACCAGGAGGGAGGCGCTCGATTTCTGGTAGATTATCGCTCGTTTGCGGGCATCCGGGAGTCTCTGTGCATTTGCGGGAGACTTGGGATGTCTGGAATGACCTCCCGCCCTACTCTCTCTTCATATAGCTGTATGCCTATTACATATTCATAAAACACTGTGATATAGCCGGGCTCGGATCGTATCACTTTCTCACTACAATCGTTCCGCTCCAGAGTTCGTTTCAATCGAGTCTCTGAGCGATTGCTTTGGCGCGGCGATCGCCCTGTTCACATATGCCAAACGAACCGCGCTAACTGGGCAAACGCGCCAGGTTCCGGAACAAAAGTCTTGGTGTGAAAACACCCTAAGCCGAATGAAAATGAATGAATGAGTTACTAATAACTTTACATAATTAACTAGTAACTAATAGCTTTTAACAGTTAAAGTTATTATTTATAAACATACTGTAGATTGGTCTGAGACACTGGTTCATTGACGTTGATGCTAATTGAAATAAACTTGCCTTTCTTTGAGACCTTTGAAATTCTTTTAAAAATGGAGAAATCGAATAAAAATAAAACTTGTCATGTTTCACCCTGGTATCAGAAAACACATAGAGAAGACGTTTTCCATAATTGTTAATTGTGAATCATTAAAAATAAAAATGTATTTTTAACAGAACTCACTGTTTATTTCAATGTTTTTTTACACTACCATCCAAATGATTGAGGTCAATACTATTTAAAGATACAGTTGGTCAGAATTATTAGCCCCGTTTATTTTTTCTTTAATTTCTGTTTAACGGAGAGAAGATTTTTTCAACACATTTCTAAACATAATAGTTTTAATAACTCATTTCTAATAACTGATTTATTTTATCTTTGTCATGATGACAGTAAATAATATTTTATTAGATATTCTTCAAGACACTTCTATACAGCTTAAAGTGACATTTAAAGGCTTAACTAGGTTAATTAGGTTAACTAGGCAGGTTAGTGTAATTAGGCAAGTTATTGTATAATGATGGTTTGTTCTGTAGACTATCAAAAAAATATATAGCTTAAAGGGACTAATAATTTTGACTTTAAAATGGGTTTTAAAAAATGTAAAACTGCTTTTATTCTAACTGAAATAAAACAAATAAGACTTTCTCCAGAAGAAAAAATATTATCAGACGTACTGTGAGAATTTCCTTGCTCTGTTAAACATCATTTGAGAAATATTTTAAAAAGAAAAAAAATCAAAGGGGGGGGCTAATAATTCTGACTTCAACTGTATATTAATATAAATTATAGACCGATAAATAGTGTGTATGCATGTTGATTATTTAATACAGTTAAAGACAAAATTATTAACCCTCCAAATATTTCCAAAGTGCTTTTTAACAGAGAGAAGTTTTTTTTTTCGATACATTTCTAAACATAATAGTCTTAATAACGAATTTCTTTGGTCTTTGCTGTGATGACAGTACATATGTTACTAGCTATTTAGCAAGATGCTAGCATTCAGCTTAAAGTGACATTTAAAAGCTTAACAAGGCTAATTAAGTTAATTAGGCAAGTCATTTGACAACAGTGGTTTGTTTTGTAGCCAATCGAATCAAATCGTTCCTTAAGGGGGCTAATAATTTTGACCTTACAAATCATTCCAAAAAAGACTAAACCGCATTTATAAAAAAATATATATAATAGGAAATACTGTAAAAATTAAACTTGGGAAATATCTGAAAAATCATAAAAATTTCACAATAGAGATAATAAATTTGCATTTAAGTGTACACTACCTGACAAAAGTCTTGTCGTTGATCCCAGTTGTAAGAGCAACAAATAATAACTTGACTTCTAGTTGATCATTTGTTAAAGTGGCAGAAGGTAGATTTTTCAGATGAATCATCTGTTGAACTGCATCCCAATCATCATAAATACTGCAGACGACCTATTGGAACCCACATGGACCTAAGATTCTCACAGATATCAGTCAAGTTTGGTGAAGAAAAAATCATGGTTTGGGGTTACATTCAGTATGGGGGCGTGCGAGAGATCTGCAGAGTGGATGACAACATCAACAGCCTGAGGTATCAAGACATTTGTGCTGCCCCTTACATTACAAACCACAGAAGAGGGCAAATTCTTCAGCAGGATAGCGCTCCTTCTCATAGTTCAGCCTCCACATCAACGTTCCTGAAAGCAAAGAAGGTCAAGGTGCTCCAGGATTGGCCAGCCCAGTCACCAGATATGTACAGTATTGAGCATGTCTGGAGTAAGATGGAGGAGGCATTGAAGATGAATCCAAAGAATCTTGATGAACTCTGGGAGTCCTGCAAGAACGCTTTCTTTGCCATTCCAGATGACTTTATTAATAAGTGATTTGAGTCATTGCAGAGATGTGTGGATGCAGTCCTCCAAGCTCATGGCAGTCAGACACAATATTCATTCTGTTTCCACTGCAGCATGACTTTATATTCTATACTGGACATTATTTCTGTTAAGTGACAAGAGTTTTGTCTAAGGAAAGTCTGACCTTACTGTCCTAATGAAATCATTAAAAATCAAGGCATGATCATAATTTATTTTGGTAAAATAAGCGTAATCTAGAGGCCTTTGCCTTTCACATAAGCCACTTCTGATACCAAATGATCAACTAGAAGTCAAGTTATTATTTGCTGTTCCTAAAACTTGGATAGACGACAAGACTTTTGTCAGGTAGTGTTTATAGTGTGTACATTTCTAAAATTGGTTTATTTTTTATTTTTTGTTTTAAAAACAAAACTTATTTCCATTGTGCAAAATGGTGTTTAAATGTCGTCATGTAAACTATAACAGCTTTTCTTAAATTTTGGGTTGAAATATGACTTTTCATCCACAGGATATTGAAGTAAGTGTGTGACGTGTTACTTAAAATGGATTGTGACCTTTAAGCAGCAGTAACAGTGAACACGATTCCCCTCGAGGCTCTTTTCGGGCTTGTGTGTTCTTTCTTTTCTAGCCGTCCTGCGCTGTTCCCACACATAATCCTTACTTTGATGCTGCTCTTGTTATCTTTTAGCGTTTTATGCTTTCTCTTTCCTGCTATTCATCTGGTTTTTGCTTTTGTCTTTCTCCTTTCTTTTCTCATCCCTCACTCACCCTCCTCCGTCAACGTCTTCTTTTCTTCCTCCTCTCACACTTCTCATTTCTCTCTCTCTCTTTCTCCTCTCCTTTTTCCGGCATGATCTAGGTGGTCATTCGCGCAGCAACAGTGGCAGTTCTGAGACCAGTCTGCCCTCGCTGGCATGCTCCCTTCTGCTGGTGGACCAACTCATCGACTTATAGAGGAAACAGAGAGGGAGAGGGCAGCGTGCAAATCTTTAAAAAAAAGCGGCAGTTTAGAAACCTCAACCTTAAGTTAGTCCACCTTTTGGGCATCCATATTTTCTTTTTGGCATTCTTTTGAACTTTCGCAGTATCTTTCCCATCTGTTGATCCATAAACATTCTCATGACTTTCATTCATTTATGCTTCATTCTTCACGATGTCAACTTTGCGAAGCTTTTTTTACGAACTTTTATTTTGAACGAACAGCTCAGCTAGGGTTAATGGCAAGCCAAAGGTCGAAATTCGAAAAAGAAGTTGTTGTTTTTTTAATTACATTTTAAAATATATTTAATTTTATACCATTGGGAAATTGTGTTTTAAGTCCACAATATCACAATTTGCATTGTTTATTTTGCTATTGCACATTGTTAGTCTTAAAGTGAACAATTAATCCATACAAATTAATCCACAAAAAAAGAAACCAAAATTTAAAGAAACAAACTGTTTTGTTAATCTTTGACGTCAATTCAAAGGTCAAAATTTTCTAATACTATTTGAAAAAAGAATCTATAAAATCCACGATATCCAAATTTGCAATAATACTTTTGCTGGCGCATGTTGTTAGACTTGAGGTTAACATTTAGCATTTAAAAAATGTGTATAAAGTCCATGTGATATCAAAATTTGAGTTGTCTATCTCACATCGTTAGTCCAGCCAGATCTCACAAGGAAACGCAACTATTTTTAAGTTCAGTCGCAATGAACCCCACCCCTAAACCCAACCATCATTGGGGGAAAAGCAAATCGTGCTAAATTGTACAAATGAGATTGTTAAATTTCATACGTATTAGCCACTAAATCGTTGAGATAGCTTTGTCTTAGTGTTAAGGTAAATAATTAATCCGTACAAATTAATCCACAAGTCAGTCCACATGATATCAAAATTTGCAACCTTCATTTTGCTAGCGCACATCGTTATTCCTAAAGTGAACAATTAATCCGTACAGGTTAATTTACAATTAAAATAATAATAATAATAATAAATAATATATATATATATTTCGGTAATCTTTGATGTCAATCAAAACGTCAAAATTTTATTATACCATTTGAAAAATGTATCTATAAAGTCCACAATATCCAAATTTACAATGTTTCTTTTGTTATCGCACATCGTCAGGCTTAATGTGAAGAATTAGTCCATACCAATTAATCCACACAAAATAAAAAAACATATTGTTTTGGTAATGTTTGATGTCAATCCAAAGGTCAAAATATTCTAATACCATTTGAAAAAAGTATCTATAAAGTCCACAATATCTAAATTTGCGTTGTTTCTTTTGCTAGTGCACATTGTTAGTCTTAAGGTGAACAATTAATCCATACAGTTTAATCCACAAAAATAGAAACCATTTTGTTTTGGTAAGCTTTGATGTCAATCCAAAAGTCAAAATTGTGTTATACTGTTTGAAAAATATATCTATAAACTCCATGATATCCAAATTTGCGATGTTTCTTTTGCTAGCGCACATCGTTAGTCTTAATGTCTAAGAATTAGTCCGTACAAATTAATCCACACAAAATAAAAAATAAACACTTTGTTTTGGTAATCTTTGACGTCAATCCAAAGGTTAAAATTCAAAAAGAATTTTAAATTATTGTTTTGTTTTGTTTTTTATTTTAAAAAATTATAATTTTATACCATTTGAAAAATGTGTACAATTTAATCCATAATAAAAAAACATTTTGTTTTAGTCATCTTTGACATCAATCCAAAGGTTGAAATTTTCTAATACCATTTGAAAAATGTATCTATAAAGTAAACGCGATATCAGGAATTAAGTAATAAATAAAGTAAAAAATATGCTAGTTTTATAGGGTGACCATTTAATCCGTACAAGTTTGTATTTGTAATCTTTAGTCAAACAACATGTTTACGGGACTGAAAAAGCATCACTTTAAAAACGGATTTGGCAGCTTTTGCGTATATGTGTGTTTTTGCTAAATGTTTTAAAAAATGTTAGGTCAACACCTAATTTTGATCTAAACGACATATTGAAGTAAATTTGGGGCGTTTTGTAGATTAAAAAAACACTGAACACAAAACAACTGTATTATAACGCTCTGAAAAACCATACACAAAACTCTCGTATTATTCGGAGATATGTCCAGAAAAAAAATTCATACATTTAAGTGAAAGGTTTAAAATTATCAATTGACTAGGGACAAAATACATCAGAGATTTGAGTACATTTGGATTCTTGTATGTGAATCCTGACCACACCCGACACGCGATAAAAGCTATCTTTTCCATATTAAAAGGAGTACTATTTAAGAAATGGTTTCTATTTCTGCAATGCTGCAGTTGAATAACAGCATAAACTACAATGACAATGATCACCTCAGGTACTGATTATGTGCTTTATTCAGTGTTAATGCTACCGATGTGGGTTTAAATACTTTTTTACGTGACATTGGTTGCCATGCTGAAAACCGCAGCAGATAGCTTACCACAGATCTTGAAAATAAACGAACTAGCAAACGTAGAGTTTGAAAATGACTCGACATCAGTCACTCAGCATGTACTTTTAACAATGTTAAAGAGGTTTAGTATGTATTAATTACATTATAAACCTGCGCCTCTGAACGGTTGGTATTTAAATGTTTCTGTCGGACAAATTTCTTGTCGTGTGTAGTTACGACTTTAGCTAGCTAGGACTAAATGTCTATTAACCTAAATGACTATGTTTTCTTATACTTGCGCAAAGAACATTTACAGATTTTCCCATCTACATTATTGAATTTAGTTCAAACCAAGTCTTTAAACCAAGTATTTTCTTATAGTCTGTCACATCATCTTGGATTTCATCCCTCTTTGATGTTCTTTCATTCTATCATTCTTTTCTCCATCGTATCTCCTTTATTTTTATTCATTTATTCATACCTCCTGCTTCTTATTTGTATTATTTGCTGTTTGCACTATCTGAGGTGTGGGACACAGATGTATACCTTTACAAGATGAACTTCGCTAAAATAAAAAAACAATCTGTAAATAAGAAAAGAAAACAGATCATATGGGGACGATACGCCGGATGATATAGGATGAATGTGCAAATTCTGAATCTGTATAAATGTGCATTATTCTCAAGATACATATTATAAGATGATTTATCTGTATGTTAGAGCACAAAGTTCTGATGTTTGTCAACTGTATTGCATCACATTTTTGCCTGTGTCTGTTTCTCCACCAAATGGGGTATTTTGGATAAACTTGAATTTACAGATAGAGACTAGCACGGGTGTGCGCTTTCGAGAAAAGAGATTCAGTGTTCAATGGCGTTCGTCAAAAAAGAGAAATGTAAATATAATTTCACAAGCTTTATTTTTTACTTTCACCCATTGCCGTCTCAAATAGCCTCTATTTTGAATTTTAACCTCTATTTCAATAAGACAGATGTGTGTTATTTTCTTAGCGTGCGTAAATGGGTTTAGACGGAGCCTATGACGGGCTGCTCACCCTGAGGTCTCGTCTATTGTGACGTGTAACAGAAACGAGAGCCTCATATCAAACATTCCTTGATTTCTTCTTGAGTTACTGCCAGAGAAGTGGACCTAAGCTATATATTTTCAATCAAATTTCATTTTTTCAGAAGGTAATATAGGAATTGTGAAAAACGAAGGGTTTCGTTGGAAAGTGTTGTTTTTCATGACCTCAAAAATATCATGTATTTAATCCTATAATACAAAAATGCACTGAACAGAATGGCTTGTTATCTTTAAAGTTAACTCTTCAGCATTTATCTGAAAATGGTCAAATATTGACCCATGTATCAATCTGTTACGTTATTTTAGGCAATCGGCATGCAAAGTCACATTTTACAACACATATCAAACATAAAACAGAGCTCAATATATGAACACATGTCTATATGTACTGTACTACATGTATGATGTTTGGATTATTCATTATTAGATTAGATAGAGTTGTATTGTGTTAGATGCTAAGAGCGTCATTTTATTTTGAGTTAATGTTTTGTCTGTTGATCGTTTGCAAATGTTGCATCGCTAGATGATTATTGTGTAGTTTTCAACCCAGACTTACGAGAAAAGCATTTTATGAGGATAAGCATTTAAGGTGTCGTTTACACTAGCGAATTTTCATTTTGGAAATGAAAATGCTCCTCGTCCAGACTGGCGTTTTACTGCGTTTTAGAAAAAAGATCTCCATCCACACTATACTGCGTAAAATGAGTACACTACCTGACAAAAGTCTTGTCTCCTATCCAAGTTTTAGCAACAACAAATAATAACTTGACTTCTAGTTGATCATTTGGTATCAGAAGTGGCTTATATGAAAGGCGAAGGCCTCTAGATTACGCTTATTTTACCTAAATAAAATATGATCATGTCTTGATTTTTAATTATTTAATTAGGACAGTAAGGTCTGACTTTGCTTAGACAAAAGTCTTGTCACTTAACAGAAATAATGTCCAGTATAGAATATAAAGTCATGGTGCAGTGGAAAATTAATGAATATGTGTGACTCCCATGAGCTTGGAGGACTGCATCTATACATGTCTACAATGACTCAAATCACTTATTAATAAAGTCATCTGGAATGGCAAAGAAAGCGTTCTTGCAGGACTCCCAGAGTTCATCAAGATTCTTTGAATTCATCTTCAATGCCTCCTCCTTCATCTTACCCCAGACATGCTCAATAATGTTCATGTCTGGTGACTGGGCTGGCCAATCCTGGAGCACCTTGACCTTCTTTGCTTTCAGGAACTTTGATGTGGAGGCTGAAGTATGAGAAGGAGCGCTATCCTGCTGAAGAATTTGCCCTCTCCTGTGGTTTGTAATGTAATGGGCAGCACAAATGTCTTGATACCTCAGGCTGTTGAAGTTGTCATCCACTCTGCTGATCTCTCGCACATCCCCATACTGAATGTAACCCCAAACCATGATTTTTTTCTTCACCAAACTTCACCAGACTGATTTCTGTGAGAATCTTGGGTCCATGTGGGTTCCAATAGGTCTTCTGCAGTATTTGTGATGATTGGGATGCAGTTCAACAGATGATTCATTAGAAAAATCAACCTTCTGCCACTTTTCCAAATGATCAACTAGAAGTCAAGTTATTATCTGTTGCTCTTATAACTGGGTGCAATGACAAGACTTACAGCAACATTTGTACATTCAGTCTGCTGTTTATGTAATGGTCATATAACAGGGCCAAAGTTATCATTAGGGAACAATACACAATAATCCAAAAGACCAATCAGAGTGTTTGTGAATAGCCACGCCTCCGTTTTCAAGTTTGTGTTTCAGTCCGTCTACAATGAAACAAAACACCAGTGTTTATCAGGTATACTATTTTTTTTAAGTGGACCTGTTATGCCATTTTTTTAATGTAAAATAAGTCTCTAATGTCCCTAGAGTGTGTATATGAAGTTTCAGCTGAAAATACCACACACATATTGTTTTATGACACTTTTAAACTTCTCATTTTAGTCTTTGATTCAAATTGTGCCATTTTGGTGACTGTCGCTTTAAATTCAAATGAGATTGTGCTCTTTTCAAAAGAGGGAGGAGCTACAAATGCCTGTGTCTCAGCATAGTGGCAGATTTAAAAACAAGACTAACGTCCTATGCTAATGAGGGAGAGCTGGTCAGTGATGGGCGGGGCTTTCCCCCGCTGATGACACGTACAACAAGAGAATGTCAATTAAAGCATTTCTGCAGGCTGTTTTTATCAAGTGTGATTATAAAAAAATGTAATTAATGTTTACTATTAGAAGCTGGTTATATTCACAGACTTTTGCCACACAACTGTGTTTAAACCCCTTACAAAAGTGATTTTTGCATAGTAGGTCCTCTTTTAAATTAAAATAACTCAAAACATGAAGACAGGGCAGGACATAGAGTAGCCCCTCCCCCTTTAAAAAAAAAAAAAAAAAAAAAACATCCAATCGCATTTGTTTTTTATCTAGTGAGAGTGCTTGAGATCAAGCGCATATAGCAAGGTTGTTGCTAGATCAGATATGGTTGCAGCCGGAAGTTAAGGAGAATTATTTATATTATTTATTACATTTCCCATTTATTGTATTTTATTAACGCCTACCCCCAATCCTAAACCCAATCATCACAGTAATGTAAAAGCAGTGGTTTTACCGAGTATTATTTATGCTATTTATTAAATTACCCAAAAATTAGTATCAGCTCTCCCTCATTAGCATAGGACGTTAGTCTTGTTTTTAAATCTGCCACTATGCTGACACATAGGCATTTGTAGCTCCTCCCTCTTTTGAAAAGAGCACAATCTCGTTTGAATTTAAAGCGACAGTCACCAAAATGGCACAATTTGAATCAAAGACTAAAATGGGAAGTTTAAAAGTGTCATAAAACAATATGTGTGTGGTATTTTCAGCTGAAACTTCATATACAGTACTGTAAAAATATGACCTATTGTTATATTAAAAACGCTGCTATAATGATGTGCATATCGCACTTCCGGTCGGCCGCATATCCGATCTAGACTTTATCATATAGCAATAGCATCTTGAAAGGGGGTGGGGCATGTCAGATACTAGAGAGCATTTGATTGGCCAAACGATTTGATGAGAAACGGATGCATGCTGTGATGTCTCAAAAATTATTGATCCATTTAGGTGTAGGAGACCGACTGCAAGCTTTAGATGTTTATATCTTCTAAATGCTAATTTTGTCACTGTTTTGGAGCACGCTCGATTATAGATATCATTGAGACTAACATACTAATACTAACATCTAAAAAAAGTTGATTTTGATTTCACTTTAAAAGTTGCCTGAGTAGTGTGAACAAAACTAAAATGCACTAGTGTAAACGGCACCTAAGTCCATCCCTAAACTATCAGTGGGATTTAAGCAAATTGAAAATGTACAAATTCGTATATAATAGACAAAACCTAAAATCATCACAAGTGTCAATGAGAGCATGTTGGAAATGTTGTTTGTTTTTGCCAGTACTTAACTCCTCTGTTCATTCTTTCTCCCTTTGCTTGTTTTATTGTGGCTGATCTATGCAAATTGACTGTAGTGCTCATGATTCCTCTTAGATAAGCACCAAGCGGTGTGGCTAAGTAGTCTTAGCGTTGAAGTCTTTCTTGTGTTGTAGTGTGTGTTACAGCCCACAAAAAATGACAACGACAAAAAGTCATGTCTATCCTGGAATGCCATGGTTTAATCATTCTCCCTATGTTATTGAGCGCCGTATTCCTTTTGTTTTTATGCGACCTATGTATATTCTGATAAGGGACGTTATTGAATAAAAGTGTAGAGTTGAAATGTTGTGTCCTACTCTTTTAATAGCAGTCAGGCATACAATTTTTTTTAAAGTGGACCTATTATGCCTTTTTTACAAGATGTAAAATAAGTCTCTGGTGTCCCTAGAGTGTGTATGTGAAGTTTCAGCTCAAAATACCACACAAATAATGTTTTATGACACTTTTAATCTGACCCTTTTAGGCTTTGATTCAAATTATGGCGTTTTGGTGACTGTCGCTTTAAATTTAAATGAGATTGTCCCCCTTTCAAAAGAGGGCGGAGCTACAAATGCCTGTTTGTCAGTATAGACTGATTTCACGCAGCCTCCATTATTAACAGCGAAATCGAGGCTGCGGTGGGAAGAAACCCGGAAGTATAGACTGAGTCACATAGGAATGTTGTGCACCTGGCTGTATATCTTATCAGCGAAGAGAAAGTGACACACATTTATGATTTCAGCGCCTTCCGAGTGACCCTATAAGGTCCGTTCTGAATGAATAGTGAAAATAAAAAGGGATATTTGACCTCATTTTCAGCTAAGTTAAGGGAAATGGCACTACTTAGCTAACGTTTTCTTTCCCAAACACACATTTTAGATGCCATTCATCAAACTCAAGTTAATGAACTGAGTCTTTAACTATATTAGACTAGTCACGATACAAAATTTCCGTAATGAAATATAAAAAAACGCCAATTTCTCGATAACAAGACACTGTTCATGGAGTTCTTAAACAGCGCTGATTGGCCATTGTGTTCACGTGCTCAACAGAAATCACTCTGATTGGCTGTGACGGTCATCAGTTCACCTCACCGCTGTTTACTGAGTGCAAACACAGACGAGCGATCCGCTGATGAAACGACTGATCTTCACGGCTTTAAAATGTTCCAATATCCGTCTATGTGTGTTTTCAATCTGTGAAGAGCAGGAAGCTGATAACCTTCACAGTCCTTCTGTTGAGCACTGGTGAACACTACGGCAAATCAGTGGTGTTTATGAGCACGCTCAGTGGCGCGTAAATGTTGGCAGGAAATTGACGTTTTTAAAACTTCAGTACCAGGACAACACTGTTAAAGACAACACGAAGATGTGCTACAGAGGACTGCAGTGTTTTATCACTCACCTGGTTACATATGCTGAAGCAGGGAAGCGTCCCCACAGTGTTTACCTGCTGCCCTGGACTGAAGCCTAGGAGGACACTTAAGTGTATCACTCTTAAAGAGATTGTGGTGTTGTTTGACGCCTAATATGCTTTTAATTGTTTAAATGAAACTGAACTGAATGATATTAAAGTGATGTTTACACCATTTCTGCATTTTGAAGTCGCAGCAACAGCTGGAGGTTTATAGCACACAGCATATTGTTGCAATGTTTACAGTGCTGATCCTATACTTCCGGCTTTCTTCCCACCGCAGCCTCGCTTTCGTGTTCTAAAATGGCGGTCGCGTGAAATAAGCGTATTGTGGCAGATTCAAAAACAAGATTAACATCCTATGCTACTGAGGGAGAGATCGTAACTAGTGGGCGGGGCTTCCCCCCTCTAATGACGCGTACAGCAAAAGAATGTCAATCAAAGTGTTTCTCCAGATCAAGTGTGATTATAAAAAATAGAATTAATACATTTAACCATTTGAAGCTGGTTAAATTCACAGACTGTCGCCACACAATGGTGTTTAAACCCCTTATAAAAGTGATTTTTGCATAATAGGTCTATTTTAAATAAAAATATGGGGATTCGTCGAACAATTAAATATAATGTTTCACAATATTATTGTTCCTGCTGTATTTTTGATTGTAAAATACAGCCTTGGTGATTATAAGGTATCAAACTTTAGTGTTTATTGCACTTTACTAGCAACTAACTGACATTTTAATAGTCTTCTACATGATAAACGGGACATGTTGGCATTTTAGAGGACACTAATGGGCAATAAAATTCTAATGATTTTCATTTCATCACCAGCTATTAGAGATGTTCCTCCTGAGGGAGTTGGTGGTTCGCCTGACATTTAAATGCTTATCAATATACACACACCAGCCACTTAATTAGGTACACCTCTCCAACTGCTTTGAGGTTTGAGGTTAGCATCTTGTGCTAAGGCACAAAATGGTGGAAAATGTCAACTGTGTAATTGTCAGCTCTGTTACTGTGATATTTCAGTGAATTTCTCATTTGCTTCTTTTAAAACAATACTGTGATCAAAATTCGTCAAAATCTCTTTTATATACATGCCATGTGGTGTCTGGTTTGAGGTTAGCATCTTGAGCTAAAGTACAAAATGATGGAAAATGTCAACGTTGTTATTGTCAACCCTGTTTAAAAAAGCTTAACAATAATTTTAACAACAATTGCTAACAAAATTTGCGCTATTTTACATTAATAATGGAGGCAGTGCATGGTAAATTATACATTATTTAGTCTTTTTGTCATTCCAGTTTAAGGAAAATGAATGGAAAATGTTTAAAATGTACAGATTAAGTCTGGAAATGAGTCATAAATACATCATGAGTGCACACAAAAGCACATTTTACACGGATAATCAACAGAGTCATTCTCTAGCGTGTTAGTCATCTTTGGACTAAACCTTAGCGCATTGCTGTATTAATCCTGAATTTAATGCTGACCATTTCCTTCATCCTGAAGGTAAGACTTGCATCACATCTCTGCTCTGATCATTGTGTTTTCTCTAACCTCCTTGTTTCCATGGCTCTCAATGCTTTACTTGTATGTCAGTTACCATTGATGTAGGGTTGTCTATGAATGGTTGAATGTGACTTCATTCAATTGACCACCCTAGACAAAAAGGTAGCACTAGTCAGTTTATTTGTTTCTGAAATATTAAGGTTGACATTTCTTGTAAACAATTTATTTGTGGAAACAAGGTTGCTGTTGTGGTAGTGGTCGTAGACTGTTCGTGGTACTGTATTTGTTGTGGCTCAAGTCAGTAATGTTGCTGTGGACTATACTGTAGTAGAATGTGCTTTACTTGTGCTTGTATTGTGTAGCCTTCTTGTGTAATGGAGTATTCCTAAATCATCTGTTTATTTTTTTTCCATTTTATGCGATTTTCACCCCCAAAAAAGTAAGTTCTGTCATCATTTACTCATTTCCGTTTTACTCCGAATCATGGGCGTTGCTAGGCCTATTTTAGGGGGGCCCTATATTTCTACTCAGCCCCCCTAAAATTTTTGAGATTAGCTCATAAACTGTGCACTAAATTATTGCCTCAGACCTCTTTAAATTTGATATGAAAACAGCGGCAGAATTTGGCTCCTCTCCGTATTTCGTTTTCCATTTGATCAGCAAACCTCAGCTGTGCAGAGCGAGAGAACAAGGTGCGTGTTTATGGATAACTTATTATAATATCTGCTTATTTGCTATAGATACACTTAATTGTATCACTTATACCAATGTCACAGAGGAGCAATCGGGTTTCCAATCTACTGTTTCCTCAGGGCTCACCACTCCAGCTAAAATGTAACTCTTAACGAACATTTCGTTTTTTTTTTTTTTTTTCAGAATGAACTACGAATATAAAACACATTACAGTGCATGTGGCATTAACTAGTCTATACCATCCAGTCATGCACAGAAAAGATTAAACACAGTGACAGAACCACTTAGTGAATGTACTCATTTTAACTGTCAGGGTCACTGACAGAGATAGAGTAAAAACATCATGTGTTTTCTTGTATTAAAAAATATTATTTATTATTATCATCAGATTGTTAAATGTGTGAATTAGCCTGTAGGTTTAAAAAAATATATTTATGCCATTTAATTAGAAAAGTGGCAGTTTTATTTCTTTACAAATGAAACATTTAATTAATAATATTTATTTAATTAAATATTTATTTAATACACAGTACTACAGTAAACAGGCGTGTTGAGCCTATTTGGCTCATTCAGAACTCAAATTGCTATGCCTGTCTATACAATAGATTGCTAGTTTAGCATACAACCTTACCATATTAGTCACATTTTAAAATGCATACTAATAAATTATTACTTATAAATGTTATATTAGGCCTTTATATATATATAAAATGTAATTAATTAATAAACAATTTTTTTTTACCTCATAAGGAGCTGAGCCCCCCTAAAATGAATATCCTAAAATCGCCCCTGCTCCGAATTGTTCTCATCTCCGAAACATTTCGAGCTCTGCCTTGGTGCTTTTCTGTTCATATAATACAAGTGGGCATTCTTCAAAATAGCTTAATTGTTGGCCATGATACAGCGATAACTAAATGATTATAAAATGTACCGTTTTTCGTGTGAACTAATCCTTAAGACAATAGGGGTCAAACGTATTGGCTATACTCAAAAAATGACTTAAACTATTTATTTAAAATGAGTTGAAACAACACAATTCTTAAGTTTTTTTTTTGAGGACAACTTAATTATTTTATGTTTAATCCACTTAAATTTGTAAAAATGATGAAGTTAGCTTAATTTGTGTTGGGACAACATGAAGGAATTGTGTGGAAGCCATCATTTTTTTAACAGTGTATATTTAAACGGCTAGTTCACTCAAATTAATTTGCGATGCACCAAATTAAATCAAAACCAAAGAAAAGTCTTTGTAATAATAATTATTTAATGAAATGATGAATATCAGTGCAGCATAGCCCTTTTTGCCTTATGTCTTTTTTCGTCTTTCAACTGAAAACCCCATTTAGCGAAACCTGTTCAACTCTAGAACGTCTGACTCAGATTCAGGAACAACCAGATTAGCCATATTTGTTACTAAATCATCAATGTTTTTTCTCTAAATCAGGCAGTGTACTTATAGTACTTATATGACAACAAGCAGGTCATCGTTGTCTAGAAAACACACACCTGACCAGATTTATGTACTGGATCCGCCAGTTAAAAGTTCTGACTCAAAAATCCAAAACTTTATTGACGTCTAATTCTCCCATGAACTTAAAGGGGTAGTTAACCCAAATATGAAAATTCTGTTATTAATTAATCCCCCTCATCTCTATCCAAACCCATGAGAGCTTTATTCATCTTCAGAACACAAATGGAGATGTTTTAGGTGACATTTGAGAGCTTCCTCATCCAAATATGGAGCTAATAAAATGCCAAAACAATCTGAATTTGAATTGTGTTAATTTGAATTATTTACAATTGTAATTTAATAATTTCTATATGCCGTAAAAAAAATTCTTAGCTTGAATTTGAATTTCTTAATTTGACTTAACTTGAATATTGAAATTATTATCTGAATTTTAAGACAACTGAATTTTTCGAAGCTGAATTTTATAGACGTATTTTTAAACTTCAGATTTTTTGTGTTCTGAATTCAGACTGCAGATATCCAGTTTGTAAAAAATACAGTTTCAAGTTTTCAAGATGAAGAAATTCAGAACATCAAATTCAACATCCTAAAATTCAAAACTAGAAATTCAGATGGTGAAATTCAGATTCAGCAGAAAGTAGGTCAGGAGTAGTATGGAGCTAATAATATGCCAAAACAATCTGAATTTGAATTGTGTTAATTTGAATTATTGACAATTGTAATTTAATAAATTCGAATTTTTATATGCCATTAAAAATCTGAACATCTGAAATGTAAGACAACTGATTTTTTCAAGGCTGAATTTTTATAGACGTATTTTTAAACCTTTTTGTGTTCTGAATTTACAGACTGCAGATATCCGGTTTGTAAAAAATACAGCTTCAAGTTTTCAAGATAAAGAAATTCAGAACATCTAATTCAATATCCTAAAATTCAATACCAGAAATTCAGATAGTAAAATTTACGTATAGGTTATAGTTAAGGGCTGTTAGCTTTAAGTATAGGGAAGGCTGCTTTCAGTTTCGGGTCAAATAAACAAACATTATGTTGAAAACTCATCAAGTGGCTTTCCCTGTACACTATCCACAATAATATAGACTTTTTAACACCTCTTATGTTGTTAAAATTTGAAACAAAGTTCTAAGCATTTGACAAACAAGGTGAACAAGAAATCTCTGAGCGAGTCATTCATAGTAATTCATTTATAAATGAGCCGATTCAAACCAATCTGAATGAACAATTCAATGACAAAGATGAAGATTTGGCAGCACCCATTGGACATTTTGGTTTTAATTTATTTTAGCCAAAAATATTTGTAATATTTTTATATACATGGAAAAATCAGATCATTCAAATAAATATAAATGTAAGGTTAAATCTGACATCTTAGATGTGAAAAGATGATATTTAAAAGAGGCAGAATTTCAGTGTTGATAATGGGCTTTGGGCAAACATATTAACATTTTTTTTTTTTAAATACTTTACTATATGCTATGTTGTACGATTGAATATTGTAACAAATAGTGCATGCAAATATGTCATTTACCACAGTTGTAAAATGCTGAGACAGTTTGAAAATGCACCTGGAAAGAGCTTGGAAAGTCCTTAAATTTGACTTTGGTAAAGGTGTAAGAGGCCTGTGTCTGCTGAAATAACCCATCAGAGGGTATCCCATCCCTCAAAAAAACAAAACAAAAGGTAAATAAGTTTGATTAACTAATGAGATGTTATTGAATTAAATATATGAATTTGCTTCACTGAAGCATGTATATATTTATTACACAAACTACTGAAAATAGCTGACCCTCGATACAGAAGAATTGTGTCCTCCTGAGCCTCACATACACCAGTAAACTCACGCAGCTCTGTGATTGGCCAAAATGCTTAGTTTGACTTTTCTGTGATCGTCTATTCATCCCTGTTGATGACCCCTGACCTACTTTCTGCTGAATCTGAATTTCTGGGTTTGAATTTTAGGATATTGAATTTAATGTTCTGAATTTCTTCATCTTGAAAACTTGAAACTGTATTTTTACAAACTGGATATCTGCAGTCTGTGAATTCAGAACACAAAAAATCTGAAGTTTGAAAATACGTCTATGAAAAATTCAGTTGTCTTACATTTCAGATGTTCAATATTCAAGTTATGAAATTCAGAAATTCTAATTCAAACAATTTTAACGGCATATAAAATTCAGATTTAGTAAATTAAAATTAAAATTCAGATTGTTTTGGCATATTATAGCTCCATGAATCATTACTATTGGAATGTGAAGAGACTTTCAACCAGCACAACAAAAAATGTTTCTGAAGACAATCACCTACTGCACCTTTAATGTAACTTTTTACACATCAAGCTGAAAGCCTGGTTACATGAGCTGTCACACATTAGCAAAGAATGTAAAAATGAACTATCATCCAGTATGCAGGGAGCACACATTTCCATATATTCAAGGAGAGAACCAACATTTTCTAAAAGTTTTTGGAAGAACCCTTCAGACAGTGTCTAATTACATTTCCGATTTCTAGTTTCGATTTAATCGACCAGCCCTATTGCAGGGTTTCTGCAGGTTTCATCCAGTCAAATTTAAGACTTTTAAAGACCCTTTTAAGACCATTAAAAATGAAAAATTTTATCGTTTTATTACTGGGATTATCATGAGGAGTCATCTAATTGTTTTTTTTTTGCTTTGTTTTATATTTTAATGGGGAATTTGCTGTAAA
This sequence comes from Danio kyathit, assembly GCA_903798195.1. NCBI lineage: Eukaryota > Metazoa > Chordata > Actinopteri > Cypriniformes > Danionidae > Danio > Danio kyathit. Next base: position 59,862,011 of record LR812526.1, read on the forward strand.
AATGTCTAATAACTGTAGTGAATTGTATCTTCTTGCAATGAAAAACTTAAATATAAAAAAATCTGGTTTGTTGAGAAGAATTGTTGGTGATTGAACGGATGCTGGACCGATTGAGTAGCTTTACTTGGACAAAGCAAAATTAGGACCTGTTTAAATGGATTTAAGACCTACAACACAATATTTCACTGAATTTAAGACTTTTTAAGGCCTAAAATGTACTTTTTGTAATTTAAGACTTTTTAAGACCCCCTGTATTGTTGTGATGCAGACTGTAACAACGGATGAACATTAAGCTTTTCACTCTGAATGACAAATTACTTTCGGTTCCCAATAATTGGATTATTTTCCTGTATACGACACAAATCAGTTTACACTGTAAAAAGCAATTACTTAAAAGTGAGTAAACCCATTGCCTTAATAGTGACAAATTGATTTCACTTAAAGGGCCACGAAACCCCCTGTCTCAGCAGGATGTTTTCACACCTCTGTTTTGAAAAAAGTCAGGAAAGTTGGGCGTGTCCAGCTCTGGGAGTGTGGGAGTGTCAGGGGAGGGAAAGAGGGTAGGATTTGCATAGAAGGGAGTTAACATTTGGGCGCGCGCTAAGTTTCACAGGAAAAACAAACACACAGAGGCTGATTTGATACCGCACGGCGAATAAGAGAAAAAAAATCCTCCGCATTTCTCTGTAACTTATGTACTCGGTAGGTAGCGTCAGAAAGCCGTGTGTGTATAGACTATCCTGTCACAAAATGCAGCGAAAATCCTGCACGACAGGAATAGTTTGTGTTTACATGTTTACACTCGGAGAGCAGCATTTAAACAAAGGGCACTCCACTGCAAACACTTACCAAATCTGTAGACAGACAATCAAACTGGAGCTGTGTCTTTTTATTAAAAGTAGACGAGCGGCAAATCCGGATTTCACCATTTCCAGATGAGAAAAGCTCTCGGGTAAAAATGTTCCTTACAAACGCGTTTCTGTTGCGTGTCGCGTGCACTGTAATCCACACGTGAGTCCAGCTGCTCTCTCATAGAAGGAAAATGAAAACAAAACCTTCGTTGCAACACACTAAACGCAACACCTACGACTCTTGTCTTGAAATTCTTGTACTTTCACTTGTTTTGGCAACACAACGTGGCGTCTCTCTGCCGTCTGAACAGTGTATACAGTCTCCGGAGCTATCATGCTTATTAATGAAGTTTCACGTCATACACAATAGAGCGCGCTGATTGGTTTGAAGCACGTCTTTCTCATGAATTAATGCCGCACACTCAGAGACGTCACTATGTCCTCGAAAAGACAGACAGCCACTCTCCAGCTGGATTTACACCTATGTATCTCATGGCCGTGACGCAGGTTCAAAAATTCGTTTCAAACCGGAAGAACGAATTTGCTCAAAATAACGCAAAAACAACCAATTTTCCCTTTTTAGTGCAATATATGTGTCCTAATAGTGTTTATAGCAGCGTGGGACACATAAATGACTGTCAACAGCTCAAAAAATGTGTTTTGGTGTTTCGTGACCCTTTAAGAAAATGTAAAGCATTTCTGCTGCAACTCAGAAATATTAAGTTCACTGAACTTCATTTGTAAAATTATGCTTTACTATCATTTTAAGGCAGTGTTTACTCAATTTTCATCAGCTAATCGCTTTTTACAGTGTACGGTTTTCTGTTTTGCAGAAGCCGACGGAAAGAGCGATGGATATGGGATCGCCATTGATGATGAGAACCCAACAGAGGAGGACTTTCCTCATTCCAGCGATGAAGACGATGCTGAAAAAGGAGGAAGGTCACAGGTTAGTGGTGATGAAACTCCAAGCCTGGATTGTAGTGGCTCCAGACCGTTACTTCAAGACTCGGACGACGAAGACGAGCAAAGTCCTGCATCTTCAAGAAACCTCCAAATATCTTCAGCATCTGAGGTAGCATTCGAAAACCAGTGTGAAAACCACTCTCCACAAGCCCAACGTTCAGAAGCAGAGCCGAGCGTCGACGTTTTCTCAAAAGCTCCATTCCGGATTGGACAAAACCTGGACGACAACAATAGTGACGGAGACGTGTTCACCAATGCGCCTTTTCTACGTCCTCCAGCTCAGCCTGACATTTTCCTCCAGGCTCCTTTTGGTAGGAAGAAGGAAGCTTCTGGTAAGGTTTACACCAATCCTGTGATCCACCCCATGTTTTTACAGGGTTCTTCCATTGACCAGAGCATTCTGGGCCCGGTGGCTCCTCTTCAGTTTCAACCACAGGAGCTTTCGAAGTATTCCAGACACTATGAAGAACCCGTGAACTCGGATCCTGAACACAATATGGCATCAGACGTGAGTTCTGGGGACCCGTTTGTTTCAGCGCCCTTCCATCTTAAAGGCCGTCATGAGAAACGCTGAACAATTGGAGTCTTCAATACTACTTTTTTTGCCCTCCAAAAAGTTTGAGCTTCACATGATAAATAAAATGCTGTATGCTGAGTGTAAAATATTGAGGAATGAAGCACATTTATGGCCTCCGGCGGTCAATCTCGGGGTAAATGTTTGATTGTGTGACGCCTTCTGCTACCTCAGGCCATTCTCATGCCGTTAAACTTTATTTCTGTCCACTGAATTATTGCTTCCAAGTGTTGGATCATTTTCTCTTGTGAGGTTAAAGAATTCCATTATCAAATGTTTGTATTATTCTTCATCTGATGGTACTTCTACGATTATGGTAAAGCAGGCAGTTTTGTATACAGTAGGTCAGATCATGATCATCATCATCATAATAATAAACATCATGTCCTACAATTTGTAATAAATAAAACACTTTAATTTAGGTGATTTTGTCTTGCAAAACAAACAGTTTAAGTGGGATGTGAAAAGTGCTGATTTTTTTTTATTTTTTATTATTGAAAATCATTTAAAAACCCACAATACATATATTTTGCTGTTGTTTTTTTATTGAACATTATTTATTAACATCAACATAAACTAAAGTTATTACTACAGTGCTATCATTACATTTAATTGATATTTTATAAAGTATATTAGGTATCCTTTGTATTCTTATGAATGTAAACATGCTTGCATTTCATAAAAAATAATGTAATGAAAAAACACTAAAACAAGCCTAATTTTAAATTAATTTTAAAAAATTGTTTGTTGTTGTTATTATTATTGTTATTGTTAATATAATATTAATGTGTTTAATAATAATATTATCATTAACACATTATTATTATTATTAATAATAATAGCTTAATAATATTAGTAGTAGTAGTAATAAACTTTAGATTAATATTATTAATTATATTTATAATGATAATAATAACAATAATAATAATAAACAAATATGTATTTAATAATTTAAAATTAGGCTTGTTTTAATGTTAATAGCTTAATAATATCATTATTATTAGTATTAATGGCATTGTATTAATATTAATAATAATAACAACAATAATAATAATAAATTATTTTTATTATTATTAATAATAATAATAAGGATATTAATAATAAACAATTTTGTATTTTTTTTTTAATTTAACATTAGGCTTGTTTTGGTGTTTGTCCATTACATTATTTTTTATATACATTACAAATTTAATTTTTTATTTTATAAAGTATATTATAGGTATCCTTTGCATTCTTATAAATGTAAACATGCTTAATTTTCATACTAATGTAATAAACACTAAAACAAGCCTAATTTTGAATTGATAAATACTATTTTTATTATTAATAGTTTAATAATATTTTTAGTAGTGGTTGTACTAAACATTAAATTATTATTATTGTTATCATTATTAATAATAATAATAATAACAAACAAATTTGTATTTATTCATTTAAAATTAGGCTTGTTTTAGTGTTAATAGCTTAATAGTAGTATTATTTAGTGGTAGTAATAAACATTGTATTATTATTATTAATAATAATAATAACATTAATAATAATAATAGGAAATGCGTTTGTATTTATTAATTTAAAATAAGGCTTGTTTTAGTGTTTTTTTCTCTTCATTTTAGTATTTTTAACATCAACATAAATTCAAGACGTTACTACAGTATCATTAAATTATATTTTATAAAGTATATTATAGGTATCCTTTGCATTCTTATGAATGTAAACAGGATTCATTTTTATACTAAGTAATGTAATAAAAACACTAAAACAAGCCTAATTTAAAATTAATAAATACAGACTTGTTTATTATTATTATTATTATTATTAATGTTGTTAATATTATTATTATTATTATTATTATTAACAATATAATAATGTGTTTAATTATAATAGTATTATAATTAAACATATTATTATTAGTAGTAGTAGTAGTACTAAACATTGAATTTTTTTATTAATAATATTAATAATAAACAAATTTGTATTTATTAATTTCAAATTAGGCTTGTTTTAGTGTTAATAACTTATTAATAATTGCATTACTATTATTATTATAAGTAGTAGTAATAAACATTGTTTTAATAATAACAATATTAACATTTATAATAATAAGAACAAACAAATTTGAAGTTGTATTTATTAATTTCAAATTAGGCTTGTTTTAGTGTTTTTTTCATTACATTATTTTTTATATACATTACATTATTAACATCAACATAAATTCAAGACATTACACAGTAACAACTACTTATTGATTTTTTTATAACAATAATAATACAATATTTATTACCACTACTACTACTAATAATAATAAAACTATTATTATTATTATTAAGCTAACACTAAAACAAGTCTAATTTTAAACTAATAAATACAAATTTGTTTATTGTTTTTAATGTTATTATTATTATTATTAATGTTATTATTATTATTTGTATTATTAATAATAATATTACTAATAATTCAATGTTTATTACTACTAATAATAATAATATAATTATTAGACTATTAATAATAATAATAATAATGTGTTTAATAATAATAATAATAATAAACAAATTGTTATTATATTGTTAATAAACATATTATTGTAATAATAATAGTAGGGTAAATTTTTATTAGGACCAATTTTGTCCACCATATTTTATCATCATCATCATATAACAATATATCATTATATTCATTTAATCAACTTGCCTTCACTTGAAATAATGTGTGCAAAAAAAAAAAAACCTGAATGTATTGCAACTATAAATATTTTCAGATCTATTTTTACATCAACTTTTTTAATTGAGCATAACATTATTATTTTGACAGATTTGCTGGAATTATTTCCCTCATCCCATCATGCATGAATGCCAATCAAAATCAATTGTAGCTTAAAATATCACAAAAGAAGCACCTGAGCTTAACCATGTTTAATACGTACAATCCTATACAATGACTTTCATTTAGCACATAGCTAATATAGCTGCAGCTGGACATTAAATCCGACAGATGCTGGATTATATTGCACACAACTTTAATAAAATGTTATGTCGATTCTATCCAATGTTATACTTGTGTTATATGTTTTCGAACCATCACTACACACTGCACATTCCCTTTATTATGTTTCATAGGCAGCTCCAGTACCAAGATGCTGTTATGTCATAATATATTATTAAAGGACCCTTTTTTTTTTTTTTTTTTTAGAAAAAAATTAAATTTACATCTCCCCTAGAGTTAAACAAATGTGTTTTACCATTTTTAAATTTATTCATATGACCTCTGGGTCTTGCCGGAGCACATATTAGCTTAGCATAGATCATTGAATCGGATTAGACCATTAGCATCTCGCTCAAACATTTCAATTTTTTTCCTATTTAAAGCTTGACTTTTCTGTTATTTACATCGTATACTGTCTGAAAATGAAAAGCTGCTATTTTATAGGTCAAAAGGGCTAGGATATACACTCATTCTGGCGTGATAATCAATCTTTGCTGGCGTTTTTAGCAAGATGCTAATAATTTAATCTGATTTAATGATGCTAAGCTAATAGTGCTGTCATCAGAAATCAAGAATGGCTAAGTGGATTGAACTCATTAACACTAAAGGGGAGCCTTAAAATGATCTATATTCCGCCAAAAAGATGTCAGCACACTTATCTTTCAATGTTATATTTGTTTTCTAACTATCACTGCACATTTGCTTCATTATGTTTCATAGGCAGCTCCAGTAACAAGATGCTGTTATCACTAATTTTTGTTATTAAAGGAAACGTTTTTTTTTTTTAAAGAAATAAACTAATTTTACATCTCCCCTAGAGTTAAACAAGTGTGTTTTACCATTGTTGAATCCACTCAGCTGATCTCTAGGTCTGTTGGGAGCACTTTTAGCTTAGCTTAGCATACATCATTGAATCAGATTAGACCATTAGCATCTCGCTCAAATTTAAAAAAATTTTCCTATTTAAAGCTTGACTTTTCTGTTATTTACATCGTATACTATAGTATCGAAAAATGAAAAGTTGCTATTTTCTAGGTGAAAAGGGCTAGGATATACACTCATTCTGGCGTAATAATCTTTGCAGGCATTTTTAGAAAGATGCTAATAATCTTATCAGATTTAATGATGCTAAGCTATGCTAATAGTGCTGTCGTCAAAAATCGAGATCAGCTAAGTAGATTAAACTCATTAACAGTAAAGGGGAGCCGTAAAATGGTCTATTTCCCGCCAATCATATCATAAATGCTTAAAACGCAAACTCAAAATATGAAACACTTTACTTTTGCTGCAAAAATAAATAAAATGTCAGCACACTTGTTTTTTTTTTTAGGAAATAAGCAAATTTTACATCTCCCCTAGAGTTAAACAAGTGTGTTTTACCATTTTTGAATCCATTCAGCTGATCTCTGGGTCTGTCGGGAGCACTTTTAGCTTAGCTTAGCATAGATCATTGAATCGCATTAGACCATTAGCATCTCGCTCAAATATATATTTTTTTTCCTATTTAAAGCTTGACTTTTCTGTTATTTACATTGTATACTGTCGGAAAATGAAAAGCTGCTATTTTCTAGGTGAAAAGGATGCCCACTCATTCTGCCGTAATAATCAATCTTTGCTGGCGTTTTTAGCAAGATGCTAATAATTTAATCAGATTTAATGATGCTAAGCTATGCTGTCGTCAAAAATCGAGATCGGCTAAGTGGATTAAACTCATGAACACTAAAGGGGAGCCTTAAAATGATCTATTTCCCGCCAAAAAGATGTCAACACACTTATCTTTCAATGTTATATTTGTTTTCTAACTATCACTGCACATTTGCTTCATTATGTTTCATAGGCAGCTCCAGTAACAAGATGCTGTTATCACTAATATTTGTTATTAAAGGAAACGTTTTTTTTTTAAAAGAAATAAACTAATTTTACATCTCCCCTAGAGTTAAACAAGTGTGTTTTACCATTGTTGAATCCACTCAGCTGATCTCTAGGTCTGTTGGGAGCACTTTTAGCTTAGCTTAGCATACATCATTGAATCAGATTAGACCATTAGCATCTCGCTCAAATTTAAATTTTTTTTTCCTATTTAAAGCTTGACTTTTCTGTTATTTACATCGTATACTATCGAAAAATGCAAAGTTGCTATTTTCTAGGTGAAAAGGGCTAGGATATACACTCTTTCTGGCGTAATAATCTTTGCAGGCATTTTTAGAAAGATGTTAGTAATCTAATCAGATTTAATGATGCTAAGCTATGCTAATAGTGCTGTCGTCAAAAATCGAGATCAGCTAAGTAGATTAAACTCATTAACACTAAAGGGGAGCCGTAAAATGATCTATTTCCCGCCAATCATATCATAAATGCTTAAAACGCAAACTCAAAATATGAAACACTTTACTTTTGCTGCAAAAATCAATAAAATGTCAGCAAACTTGTTTTTTTTAGGAAATAAGCTAATTTTACATCTCCCCTAGAGTTAAACAAGTGTGTTTTACCATTTTTGAATCCATTCAGCTGATCTCTGGATCTGTCGGGAGCACTTTTAGCTTAGCTTAGCTTAGCATAGATCATTGAATCGCATTAGACCATTAGCATCTCGCTCAAATATAATTTTTTTTTCCTATTTAAAGCTTGACTTTTCTGTTATTTACATTGTATACTGTCGGAAAATGAAAAGTTGCTATTTTCTAGGTGAAAAGGATGCCCACTCATTCTGCCGTAATAATCAATCTTTGCTGGCGTTTTTAGCAAGATGCTAATAATTTAATCAGATTTAATGATGCTAAGCTATGCTGTCGTCAAAAATCGAGATCGGCTAAGTGGATTAAACTCATGAACACTAAAGGGGAGCCTTAAAATGATCTATTTCCCGCCAATCATATCATAATATGAAACACTTTACTTTTGCTGCCAATATAAAATGTCAGCACACCTGTCTTTTAATGTTATATTTGTTTTCTAGCTATCACTGCATATTCCCTTTATTATGTTTCACAGGCAGCTCCAGTACCAGAATGCTGTTATGTCACTAATATTTGTTATTAAAGGAACCCTATTTTCAGAAATAAGGGTTAAACAAACATGTTTTACCATTTTTTAATCTATTCAAGCCATCTCTGGGTCTGGCAGGAGCACTTTTAGCTTAGCTTATAGCTTAGCTTAGATCATTGATATTTATTTTCCTATTTGACTCTTTTGTAGCTATACATTGTGTACTAATTGACCGACAGAAAATGAAAAGTTGCTATTTTCTATGTCAAAAGGGCAAGGAATACTCTCATTCTGGCATTAAAATCAATGAACTTTGCTACCGTTATTTATAAAATTATCTATGCTAAGCTAATGGTACTCCAGTCAGACCCAAGATAATGGATTAAACTCATTAACACTGGCCTTGAAGTTAACCTATTTCCCACCAAAAAAGGTGTAGTATTTCTTTAAATATCATATATGCTTAAAACACAACCACAAAATATGAAACACTTCACTTTTGCTGCAAGAAAGTAGCTACCTGTCTTCCTCCATTTGCCTTCAGCATTTCATCTCATAAATATATGTGAACTGAGGCATTAAAAGTAAAAAAAATAAAATAAAATACGCGAGTTTCTATTTCATGAGGTGAATTTTAAGTGTGTTTATCCACGTTGTTTTTTTGTGGAAAGTGTGAGACTGCGGGATTGTTCATATTTTTTGTTGTTGTTTGTTTCATGTCGAAGCAGCCATGATTGTTTGGTGGCCTTGTGAATGAATCTCAAAGCACTTGCCTTTTGAAATACTTGAGTTATGCAAAACACTCGCAAGTGTAGAATCTATGTGTAATAAACGAAACCTGTTTAAAAGATGTCATCGTATTGATTTATACATTTACAGTGCATCCGGAAAGTATTCATAGCGCTTCACTTTTTCCACATTTTTTTTATGTTACAGTCTTATTCCAAAATGGATTAAATTCATTTATTTCCTCAAAATTCTACACACAATACCCCATAATGACAATGCGAAAAAAGAGTTTTTGAAATTGTTGCAAATTTATTACAAATAAAAAACCTGAAAAATCACATTTGCTGTGAAGCTCTAACTTGAGCTCAGGTACATTCTGTTTCCACTGATCATTCTTGAGATGTTTCAGCTGATTCATTTGAGTTCACCTGTGGTAAATTCAGTTGATTGGACATGATTTGAAAAGGCATACACCTGTCTATATAAGGTCCCAGGGTTGACAGTGCATGTCAAAGCACAAACTAAGCATGAAGACAAAGGAATTGTCTGTAGACCTCCAAGACAGGATTGTCTTAAGGCACAAGGCTGGTGAAGGTTACAGAAAAATTCCTGCTGCTCTGAAATTTCCAATGAGCCCAGCGGCCTCCATCATCCGTAAGTGGAAAATGTTTGGAACCACCAGGACTCTTCCTAGGGCTGGCGGGTGTCTAAGTTGAGTGATTGGGGCAGAAGGGCCTTAGTCAGGGAGGTGATCAATAACCCGACCTGTCTGAGCTCCAGTGTTCTTCTGTAGAGAGATGAGAACCTTACAGAAGGACAATTATCTGTGCAGCAATCCACCAATTAGGCCTGTATGGTAGAGTGGCCAGACGGAAGCCACTCTTTAGTAAAGGGTACATAGCAGCCTACCTGGAATTTGCCAAAAGGCATCTGAAACAAAATTCTCTGGTCTGATGAGACTCAAATTGAACTCTTTGGAGTGAATGCCAGGCGTTACGTTTGGAGAAAACCAGGCAGCGCTCATCACCAGGCTAATACCATCCCTACAGTGAAGCATGGTGGTGGCAGCATCATGCTGTGGGGATGTTTGTCAGCAGCAGGAACTGGAAGACTAGTCAGGGTAGAAGGAAAGATGAATGCAGCAATGTACAGAGACATCCTGAATGAAAACCTGCTTCAGAGTGCTCTTGACCTCAGACTGGGGCGACGGTTCATCTTCGAGCAGGACAATGACCCAAAGCACACCGCCAAAATATTAATGGAGTGGCTTCACAACAACTCAGTGAATGTGCTTGAGTGACCCAGCCAGAGCCCAGACCTAAATCCTGTTGAACATCTCTGGAGAGATCTGAAAATGGCTGTACACCATCGCTTCCCATCCAACCTGATAGAGCTTGAGAGGTACTGCAAAGAGGAATGGGCAAGAATTCCCAAAGGCAGGTGTGCCAAGCTTGCATCATATTCAGAAAGACGTGAGGCTGTAATTGCTGCCAAAGGTGCATCAACAAAGTATTGAGCAAAGGCTGTCAATACTGATGTACATGTGACTTTTCAGGTTTTTTTATTTTTAATAAATTTGCAACAATTAAAAAAAAAATTCTCGTCATTATGGGGTATTGTGTGTAGAATGTTGAGGAAATAAATGAATTTAATCCATTTTGGAATAAGGCTGTAACATAAACAAATGTGGAAAAAGTGAAGCGCTATGAATACTTTCCGCATGCACTTTAGCTGGTTTTGGCCTGGCTCTCAGTTGGCCCTTTGGTAACCTTTGATTTGGCCCACCGTCGCATATGAGAGTAGAGGGCGACAGACGGGTATTTATTTTTATAGATTTAAGAGATTTTGTCATTTCTAATTATTTCTTTAACTTAACATTTTGTTTGTTTTATTGTTAAGCTGCAAAAAAAGCTAACTGAAATAAAATGTTTCAATTAAATGTTGTAAATGACTCAGATTCTTTGTTTTTTATGTAAATACTGTCACTTGACAGACAGAGGACAATGCACAAGACCTCGGCAACTTGACTATACTGCATTGAACTCCATTGTGTAATAACATGAATTATTTGTTTTTAATTGTAATGAATTCATCATAAGATTAATTTGTTTCATAAAATGGGGGCAGCACGGTGGCGCAGTGGGTAGCACAACCACCTCACAGCAAGAAGGTTGCTGGTTATTATGAAATAAAATACTTAATAAACTTTAATAAAATAGAGTTTGCTATATTTACATTCGGCTAACGACCCTGAATCAAGTTTGGTTGTTGGCCCTTCATAAGAAAATGTTTGGGCACCTCTGTTTTAGCTGGGGGTGTCACGATGGTGCAGTAGCACGATCGCCTCACAGCAAGAAGGTCGCTGGTTCAAGCCCTGGCTGGGTCAGTTGGCATTTATGTGTGGAGTTTGCATGTTCTCCCCGTGTTCGCGCGGTCTGTGGCTGGAAGGGCTTCCACTGCGTAAAACATATGCTGGATAAGTTGGCGGTTCATCCCGCTGTGGCGATCCCTGATTATTAAAGGGACTAAGCCGAAAAGAAAATTAACGAATGAATGTTTTAGCTGGTCATCTCCCAGCCTGACCAGCTAAGACAGTGGTTGGAAACCACCCTGGAATGGCCCAAACCCCTCTATAACTAGACTGGTCGACTAGTTAAAACCAGCCAACCAACCTAGGCTGGTTTGAAGCAGACATTCAAATTAACGAAAAAACTAAATTCTTTTTTAATTGTTTTGATGCTTAAAATTCTGCTTTTAGTCAAAGTGATATATTATTTCATGGATTCATCTGTAAAATAAAGACAAACACACACAGACAAACACACGCATGTTTGTTTTTGTGAAAAGTGGGTACATTACATAGGCTTCCATTCATTTTATACAGATCAAACCGTATATTATATTGCCCTCACCCCACCCTACCCCTAAACCCAACCATCACAGGAGACAGTGTACAGCTTTACTCCCTGAAAAAAACTCATCCTGTGTGATTTATAAGCTTTTTGAGAAGTGAAGACGTCACCAATGTCCTCATTTTTCACCTCCTTTTTGTAATACCTGTGTCATACCCATGTCATTATACAAATTTGTGTCCTGATATGTCACAAAACACGTACACACACACACACACACACACACACACACACACACACACACACACACACACACACACACACAAACTAACAAGTACTTACCTTCAACTGTTTTCCCACCTGAAGCCCCCCCAGTAATTTTCTTTTCTGTTCGTTGAAATTAATCAATTGAGTAAACACTGCCATCTGGTGGTCATTTGGTTGTAAATATAATGAATGTAATGAATAATTCTTCCTATAATAAGCTCGTTCCTTAAACAGCTTTTCTCTTTCACCGCCATTGTTTTATTTGAGGTGATTTTCTACATGAAATCTAAATGTAATCTAAATGTAACACGTCAAACGTAAACAAACGTTCACGCAACTGTATCCAGTAATCACAAACTACTGTGATTGGCCAGTCCTTCTCAGCGCTGAGAATAGTATGTGTTCCACGTGACAACACATTCATCGAAATTCGAAACAATTATAATTAACGACGATTTACAATAGAATAACTACTGACAAACTTGACCAATTACAAACGCCGACTAGACCACCAGCATATGGTAACCAGCAAGTAGTAAAACAAACATATATTTTACTTTACCCTGTTAAATCTGTGTCAAAGTTAGCTACGTCATAGCTTCGCGACTCCGAAACAGCATTTGGAAACCCACATGGCTAATGTACAGTGCACATTTTTATCTTTAAAACCTGTACATAAGTAAAACACTTATAATAATTTGTAAGTAAGTCAATTAAAGGATTAAGCGCCGCTGACAAGAGCCGAGAGTCCATAAAATGGCGCTATTTACGATAAACAGGTATGTTGGTATCTATTGCACTTTGCGTGTTTACTTCGCCGACAAGAAGTTATTCAACGTTATTGTATTGTTAATTTAATTTATTAGTGTAATTATGAATAATACATTTGGTTTTATAATAGCACATTCGCTCAGTGACAACTTATGTCACGCTCCCTATATTGTTTACCATGGTACTATGAATATTTGGTCTGAAATTGAATGTAAATATGACTGGAAAACAACATTAGCACTATATTTTTGCAACATTAGCAGAATATTTTTGTGAAATTATATTATTAAGGAGTAAAGTCCGAATGTGTGAATATAAAAGTAACTTTACCGCAATTCATTAATTGTGTTAGTTGATCTTTCATAGGATTTTGTTTATCTTGCATTCATATTTTGTTATTTCTATTATGGAGCAATTCCAGCGTTATGGATGTGACATTTGCAGTAAAAACTCAAAACATAAATTCACAAAGAAAGTACATGCTAACATTATATTGAAATATCTGTTTATATTTTCCAAAACAACTGACCACAGAGTTGTGGAAGCAGAAAAATATCAATCTGTAAACATTTTTTATACTTTAAATGAGGATAAAAAACATGCGTTATGGATGTGACAAAAAAAGTCTGTGAGTTTACAGTATACGACATACTTTGTAGAAATTCTGTCAATTAAACTGCACAACCCAAAAGAAACAATGATAATCAAACAGATATGAGTCGGCTCACTATAGAACAAACATGATTGATTTTATTTTATTTGACATTTTTGCATGTATGAGGAAAAAGTGTCGTTATGGATGTGACATCTTTCCGTTATGGATGTGACAGCTGTGAAATTGCCACTTGTGTGATTTTGGTAAAGGTAAATATAATAGTTTTAAACACTGACAGATACATTTATGAGTATTGGTAAAGTACTGTAAAATACTTGCTTACCCAAAAAAACCTGAAGCGGTTTCCGTATTTTTGTGAAAACTTAATTTTCTTCATGGCAAGGTTGACATTTGCATGGAATTGCTCTATGACACTATTAATAATTCGTGTATTATTATTATACATGGCTTATTTGGCTAGGAACTATACTCTCATTTTGGCATAGTGATCAAGGACCTTACCATGGCTACAGCAGCCTGGCGCAATGACATTTACACAAATAAATGAAAATAGTTCTGAATCATTTTATCACAAAAGTCTCCATTGTTGTAAGATTTTCAGGTGCTGTCTAATATCATTTATATCATTCAATGATTTATGCTAAGCTAAGCTAAAAGCGTCCCTTCCAGACCTGGAGATTTTCTGAATGGATTAAAAATGTAACTACAGAAGAGTCCGTTTTAAATAAGGAACTTATCAAAACTCTTTGGTCATTTTTGAGTGAGATGCTAATGGTCTAATCAGATTCAATGATTTATGCTAAGCTAAGCTAAAAGTGCTTTCACCAGACCAGGAGATCATCTGAATGGATTTAGAAAATAACTTCAGAGTAGTCTAGCTTTAAATAGGAAAATTATCAGAACTCTTTGGTCATTTTTTAGCTAGATGCTAATGGTCTAATCTGATTCAATGATTTATGCTAAGCTATGCTAAAAGTGCTTTCACCAGACCAGGAGATCATCTGAATGGATTTAGAAAATAACTTCAGAGTAGTCTAGCTTTAAATAGGAAAATTATCAGAACTCTTTGGTCATTTTTTAGCTAGATGCTAATGGTCTAATCTGATTCAATGATTTATGCTAAGCTATGCTAAAAGTGCTCTCACCAGACCCGGAGATTGTCTGAATAGATTAAAAATATAATTACAGAAAAGTCAGGCTTCAAATAGGAAAATTATCAAAACTCTTTGGTCATTTTTGAGTGAGATGCTAATGGTCTAATCTGATTCAATGATTTATGCTAAGCTAAGTTAAAAGCGCTCCTGCCTGACCCAGAGATTGTCTGAATGGATTGTAAATGTGACTACAAAATAGTCAAGCATTAAATAGGGAAATTATCAAAACTCTTTGGTCATTTTTAAGTGTGATGCTAATGGTCTAATCCGATTCAATGACTTGTGCTAAGCTAAGCTAAAAGTGCTCCTGCCTGACCCAGAGATTGTCTGAATGGATTGTAAATGTAACTACAAAATAGTCAAGCTTTAAATAGGAAAATTATCAAAACTCTTTGGTCATTTTTGAGCGAGATGCTAATGGTCTAATCCGATTCAATAATTTATGCTAAGCTAAGCTAAAAGTGCTCCTGCTAGACCCAGAGATTGTCTGAATGGATAAAAAATGTAACTACAAGACCCGAAGATCTTCTGAATAGATTGAAAAAATGGTAAAACTCAATGGTTAAACTCTAGAGCAGTTGTAAATAGCCTTCTATATATTTATTTTTTTAAGTGGAGTGTTCCCTCATCTGATTTGATACCTTGTCTTTTGCTGTTGTGATCAGGTATTTGGGGGAGGAGGAAGAGCAGGACAGTGAAAAGCAGTCTCGCTCCAAAGCTTTACTGGCTAAACTTCAGAAGCAGGTCAAAGCCAGAGGACAGCAGAGTGTCTCAAACACACCTAAGGAAGAAGAAGAGCAGCAGGAGGAGAAAGAACACAAGAAAAGAAAACGCAAACTGCAAGAGTCAAAGGGGAAAACAAAGAAGAGCGAAAGTGTTCAAATAGCAGAACCTACCGAAGACGCTGGCAGTTCAGTGAAAAAGAAGAAAAAACGCAAGAAGTCATTGTCCGCTGAAGATATTATTGTGAAAATAGGTACAGTAATGCCGTCTTTTTACTATGTTTGATTGTTTAATGATTTTTATTAATGCAGTTTGTGTTTACAATATAATACGTTTATGTAGTGTGTATATTTATTGTATATATAAATGCACACACACACAAATGTACACACATACATATACAGTTGAAGTCAGAATTATTAGCCCCCCTGTTTATTTATTTTTTTTCAATTTCTGTTTACGGAGAGCAGATTTTTTTTCAACACATTTCTCAACATACTAGGTTTAGTAACTAATCTCTAATAACTGATTTATTTTATCTTTGCCATGATGACAGTAAATAATATTTTTCAAGACACTTCTATACAGCTTAAAGTGACATTTAAAGGCTTAACTATAGGTTAACTAGGCAGGTTAGGGTAATTAGGCAAGTTATTTTATAACTATGGTTTGTTCTGTAGATCGAAAAAAAATATATAGCTTAAAAGGGCTACTTATTTTGATCTTAAAATGTTTTTAAAAAAATTAAAAACTGCTTTTATTCTAGCCAAAATAAAACAAATAAGACTTTCTCTAGAAGAAAAAATATTATCAGACATACTGTGAAAATTTCCTTGCTCTGTTAAACTTAATTTGGGAAATATTTAAAAAAGAAAAAAAATTCAAAGAGGGGCTAATAATTCTGACTTCAACTGTATATACATGGATGTGTGTATTCACATAATAAATATACACAGTACACATCAAATTATCATGTAAATGCAAAGTTTTATTTTGTAAGTGATTAGTCTTGATTAATTATCTGACAGCACTCATTTGAATTAAACTTGACAGTCTTGATGATTTAATGGCATTTTATCCCTTTAAAGAGCTAGTTAGGCACACATTAGTATCATATTATTATTTTTTAATTAGGGGGTGAATTCCATGTTGCTTGGAAAGGGAATGATTATATATAAATCGCATAAAATAGTATCTGGCCTTAACATGAAAGTCGCAAAATAGCTGTGAATATTAATTTTTAATAGTTTTTAAATATTTGCCAAATGATGTTTAACAAAGCAAGCAAATTTTCAGAGTATTTTCTATAATATTTTTTTAATGTTTGTTTTATTTCGGCTAGAATGAAAGCAGTTTTTAATTTTTTAAAAACCATTTTAAGGTCAAAATTATTAGCCCCTTTAAGCTATGTTTTTTCGATAGTCTACAGAACAAACCATCGTTATACAATAACTTGCCTAATTACCTTAACCTGCCTAGTTAACCTAATGAACCTATTTAAGCCTTTAAGCTGTATAGAAGTGTCTTGAAAAATGTCTAGTAAAATATTATTTACTGTCATCGTGGCAAAGATAAAATAAATCGGTAATTAGAAATTAGTTATTAAAACTATTATGTTTAGAAATGTGTTGAAAAAATCTTCTCTCCGTTAAACAGAAATTGGGGGAAAAAATAAACAGGGGGGCTAATAATTCTGACTTCAGCTGTATATATATATATAATTACACACACGCAGTGTGTATGCAAATTTTAAGTTCATTTTTTCCTCATTAAAGTACACACAGCACCCTGTATTGACAGAAAAACACATAATTGTTGACATTTTTGCCGATTCATTAAAAAAAGAAAAACTGAAATATCACATGGTCATAAGTATTCAGACCTGGATTTGGGAATCGATCCTCTGCCATTCTTTCTTGCAGATCCTCTCCAGTTCTGTCAGGTTGGATGGTGGACAGCCATGTTTCCAGAGATGCTCTATTGGGTTTAAGTCAGGGCTGGCTGGGCCATTCAAGAACAGTCACAGAGTTGTTTTGAAGCCAGTCCTTCATTATTTTAGCTATTTTGTAGTCCTTCATGTGTTTTTAGCAAACTCCATGCAGGCTTTTCCCTTCCGTCTGGAAACTCTGCCCTTAAAGCCCCGACTGGTGGAGGGCTGCAGTGATGCTTGACTAAGATTTGTTAATTAAGATTTTCGTTCAGTAGAACTCTCTCGATATGATTGATTTGAGTGTTAAAAGCACAGTATTATGTTTATTTATCATTTATTACTATAAAATAAAAAAAAATAAGGGTTTTAAAATCAGGTCAACTCTTTTGACCCTCCTAATTTAAATTTGTTAGTAGAGTAAAATCATTAATGAAAGTTCATCACCTCCATTAAGACAGTAAGATTCCTTGATAATTACACCAGAATGAGAGTATAATTCCTTGACATATCGGCCTAGAAAATAACATTATTATCTCATTCAGTTTTAGAACATGATGTAACTACAGAAGAGTCAACCTTTCAATATTAAAAATATTAAAACTCTTTGGTCATTTTAAAGTGATCTTTCAAAGTGAAATGCTAATGGTCTAATGAGATTCAATGATTTATGCTAAGCTAAGCTAAAAATGCTTCCGCCAGACCAGGAGATTGGCTGAAAGCATTTACAAATGGTAAAACGGAACTGTTTAATCTAGGAGAATTATAAAATGAGGTCATTTCCATTTTCTATGCTCTGTTATGTTGTACTGTGTTTGTGTAAAGTATGATTTTTAATGCAGATTTACTTTTGTTTTCAGAAGAGAATGAATCAGAAAATGAGAAGTCTGTAGACATCACAGGACCAACTCCCAGCAGCCCAGTGCAAATTAAGACTGAAAAAGCAGAGGAATTAACCAGCAGCTCTCAGAGCAACTATCAGGTCCTGGGTGGATTCAAAGAGAAGGATGTGCAAAAGGTAGTATGTTAAAAAAAATATTTATGTCAAGCTTTAAATTAAGCTCCATTGTGAATTTAAAGAACTGTTTGCTCAATATTTGCAGGTCAAGAGAGTGTTGCCCCAGTGGTTGTCCCAGCCTGATGTCATCCAGAAAGACATTAAGAGTAACCTCATTCCTATCAGTGAGGTGCCAGGCATCTGTCCCACACTGCTGAGGAAATTACAAACTAACGGCATACAGAGCTTCTTTCCAGGTAAAGGCGATGATAAATTAATAAATCTACAGCATGGCATTCAAGAGGGTTCCCATTCCTGTGAGTGTGTGCTATGGGGAAGCTATATAAGAAGTGCTTTAAAATGTGCACTTTTTATTTGAAGTTTGACGTAATCTCAACTGAAACATGAAGAGAGCCGGGCATAGATTAGCTCCACCCCTTTTTTTAAAAACAGTCAATAGCGTTGTTTTATTACCGCTCTGTCAGTGAGAGTGGTTGAGCACAAGCACATCATGAGGGTTTCTATTCCCGTGTGTTATGGCGTTATTTCACTGACAAATGTCTTGAGCGCAGTATTACAAGTCAAGAGCGCATTCATGTAATACGAGCGAGCGAATCTCTTTGCTCACGCACCAATTTCCTCTGTTAGTGCACAACTGCTTGCAAACTCTCAAATATACGCTGCTCACGTGCAAATTTTCTCACGTTCTGTCAAATATGCACTGCTCATGCACAAATTTTCTTGCGCGCTCTCAGTACACTGCTCACTCAGTGAGATTATATGCAGACTCACAGTTTGTGTCCTGTGTTTTCTCTTCCTTTAGTGCTTTTTGATATGATTTATACTGGTGCACTATTTATTAACAATGACCAAAATACTAAAAACCGACCTACATATTAAACTTTTAATCTAATAAACCATAACTTCTTTGGCTATATGTTATATGATGAGATATTTCATGTTTCAAACACTTAAAGACACAGAGAATAGACATTGGATGTAAAGATGTATCCCGCTTGCTTTTTGAGCGCTGTCAAACGAGGTCTTACACCCCTATGACTAGTCTTCACCCACTCAACAGAAAGGGCTGCGATTGGCTTTAGAAATGAAAGCACTGTTTACCGATGAATGACGCAGGAAAAACAGCCGCGGTTACAGTCTATATGCGCATAATACGTGGTTATCACAGGTAATCCATAATAGACACAATGAACAAAACTCGCACCACAGGATCCACAAGTCTGGATCCACAAGTATCGCTTTAACAGCCAAGAGGAAAGGAAAAGTAACTTCACAAACACTTCATGGCACCTTTAAGGTTATAAAGCCTTCTAGCTTCAGGAACAGAAGTACATTTATATCTGTTAGATGAGCATGTGATGCTTCTGAAGCTTCTTCCCAGGGTATTGGTTTAAAATATACCTTCTGCGGATGAGAGTCATCTATTACACTTTGAACTTTACTTAGTATTCGCTGCTCGTGTAACTCTGCTAGACTCCAGAGGCACACCAATAATCTTGGAGCAAGTTCTAACTAATCTCGGAAGGTGTCGGTGACATGCTTACAATTCACACAGAATTAAGTATTTTGAAAATATACAAATGCAGATTGTTTCCTGTGAAGGTGGCTCAGTGGTTAGCACTGTAGCCTCACTGCAAGAAGGTTGCTGGTTCGAGTCCGGGCATTATACAATAACTTGCCTAATTACCATAACCTGCCTAGTTAACCTAATCAACCTAGTTAAGCCTTTAAATGTCACTTTAAGCTGTATAGAAGTGTCTTGAAAAATATCTAGTAAAATATTATTTACTGTCATCATGGCAAAGATAAAATAAATCAGTTATTAGATATGAGTTATTAAAACTATTATGTTTAGAAATGTGTTGAAAAAATTTTCTCTCCGTTAAACAGAAATTGGGGAAAAAATAAATAGGGGGGCTAATAAATCAGGGGTTGAATAATTCTGATTGCAACTGTAGGTGAATTGAATAAACTAAATTAGCCGTAGTGTATGTTTGTGAATGGACGTGTATGGATGTTTCCCAGTGATGGGTTGCAGTTGGAAGGGCATCTGCTGTGTAAAACATGTGCTGGATAAGTTGGCGGTTTATTCCGCTGTGGCGACCCCTGATGAGTAAAGGGACTAGTCCAAAGGAAAATGAATGAATAAATGAAGACAACATGCAAATAAACTATGGTAAGTTCCTTGATATGGAAAAACAAAACACATTTGGCTTTGACCACAGCAGATCATGTGATCGGACTCTGGAATAACCAACCTCAGTAATCACATGAATAATCCAGAAGATCATTAAAGGGATAGTTCACCCAAAAATGACAATTAACTCACTGTTTATTCACCCTCAAGTGGTTCCAGCCTTTTATGAGTATCTATATTCTGTTAAACACAAAAAAAAATATTTTGAAGAAAGCTGAAAACCGGTAACTATTGACTTCCATAGTAGTAAAAACAAGTACTATGTAGGTCAATGGTTGTTTACAATTTTCAGAATATCTTCTTTAGTGTTCAACCGAAGAATGAAACTCTTAAAGGTTTGAAACTAGTAAAGAGTGAGTAAACGATGGAAGAATATTCATTTTTGGGTGAACTATCCCTTTAATGTTTTTTAGTTCAAGCTGAGGTCATCCCTGCCGTTCTGGAGAGCGTGGGTTCAGGGCTGCTGGTGGGTCCAGGGGGCTACAGACCCAGAGATGTCTGTGTTTCTGCACCTACAGGAAGCGGGAAGACTCTGGCCTTCGTCATTCCTGTTGTACAGGTACAAGCAATCAATTGCATTTGAATATATTTTCATATATTTTCTGAAATATTGTCTTTGGAACTGTGAAAAGGCAGTTAGCATGTGTGCACTGATAAACTTTTGTAAATATTAACATTCATCTTTAATGTTTATAAATATGATTCATGTCAGAATAGTTTATGTACAGTTTTACATGTCAAATAATCAAAATGTGTAAATGTTTTTTGTGTTCGCCAAAGCTGGATATATTCAATAAAAATACACAGTAAACCCATTAAGGCCCAATCCCAATTCTGCCCCTTAGCCCTTCCCCTTACGCCTACCCCTCATTTTGCGCGTTCACTTGAAGGAGTAGGGGTGTCCTAATTATCTTTAGCTTGAAGGCGTAAGGCTAAGGGGAAGGGCTAGATACCCTTTCAAACTGAGATTTTTCAGGATCACACTCGAAACCAAAGGGTAAGAAAATTTCCCAGAATACACCAGCCACAACAGCAGCATAGCTGCACCCGGAAGTAAGGAGATGCAGAAATTATTTTTTTGTCATTATTACGAATTTTTACAACAAACAAGCACATGTTTTAATACATTTATAACAGCATTCATGTTTTACCGTCATGATAAAAAAAAATGCTAAAATAAAAACCGCTAAATTTCACTATCTATAATCCATAATCATAACTCCTGTACAGCAGTCCCACAACATTCTGACACTGGAATACCCTGTCAGGAAAGTCTAGCGGCTGGGAATGAGGTTTTTACAATGTCTGCTATAATGTTAAAGTTGTTTTTGTGTGTTTACATAGATTATTATGGCCACTGTGTAAATGCGCAGTATAGTTACGATCTTATTGCCACATTAGATCATTATGATAACATAATATATGCCTTCAGTGATTTCCTGAAGATAAATACCAAAAAATAACACAACTGGAATAACTAAAGCAGTCGCGATCGTCTGATCTCATATGAAGCAAGAGATTGTGATGACATATGATGACGTGTGCAGGTGCTGTAGTGCGGTCCCATTTCTTAGGGGTAAATTTTGAAGCCCTACCCCTTTACCCTCTGTTTCAAGGGCCAAGGGGAAGGGGTACAAAAATAGAATTGGGATTGGGCCTAACACACACATTGATCTTGGGGTATGTATGACCTCAATCAACATTACCATATTTTAATAAATGGTTCCCTTCATTTTATTGAAACAAGATTTCGTGAAATTTTGTCAATTTCTATCTATATTCACATAAAAAAAAATCTGAACTTGATTTAGTTGTTCTGAAAGTATGTAAAAAAAAATGTTTCTTGTATTTGGGGTCAATATGACCCCAATTGAAATGAAAACTGAAGCTTTTTTTTTCGTTTGTCAAAAACAACCAATAAATCTGAACATTTCCAAACAGAAATGAAGACCTGGTACTAGAGCACAAACGCAATGTAGAAAATTCATGCTCACTCACAAAATCACATACACAGACATGCCACATTGAAATGGATGGGAAATGCAAAAGAAGTATATATATTTATTTTTTTTTAATTTGCAGAACAACAATATAAAATGATGAGACCTATTCCTTAATCACACATGCACAAACAAACAGGCACAAACAAAAACACACATGTAAACAACCCTCCCCTTTCTGTCAAATTATTCATTCATTCATTAATTTTCTTGTCGGCTTTGTCCCTTGCGGGGTCGCCACAGCGGAATGAACCGCCAACTTATCCAGCACGATTTTACGCAGCGGATGCCCTTCCAGCCGCAACCCATCTCTGGGAACTTCCACACACACATTCACACTCATACACTATGGACAATTTAGCTTACCCAATTCACCTGTACTGCATGTCTTTGGACTGTGGGGGAAACCGGAGCACCCGGAGGAAACCCACGCAAACGCAGGGAGAACATGCAAACTCCACACAGAAACGCCAACTGACCCAGCCCAGCCGAGGTTCGAACCTACGACCCAGCGACGTTCTTGCTGTGAGGCAACAGCACTACCTACTGCGCCACTGCGTTGCCCTTCTGTCAAATTATTTTCTCATAATTTTATGAAAACAGATGATTCAAAAGTACAAGCAAAGTGTAAAAAAAATTACTATTTGAAAGAATATTTATCCTAAATGCCTTTTCCAATGTTTATATATGCATGAATTCACAAAATTTATCACAAAAGTTTTGGTGCGTGCAGTTGACCACATCCAGAAAAACAAATGTCTCTCTAAATGGCTCTGTGGTTTCTTTTGTTGACTGTAATTCTTTTAGCTTCATCACTAACTAACAGATGGCAGAATACTACACCTAACACCTAGATCAATCTCTAGAAACAACTTCAATTAAATTTATATACTTTTGAAGTGACCTTTTCATAAATATGTAATAATTAACATGCAATGGAAATATATGTTTTTGAGGATTTTTGTGGTAAGGTAGGTAAACATTACTTTATATCTCCCTAAACACACCATTAACGTACAGGCAGTGCAGAATTATTAGGCAAATGAGTATTTTGACCACATCATCCTCTTTGTGCATGTTGTCTTACTCCAAGCTGTATAGGCTCGAAAGCCTACTACCAATTAAGCATATTAGGTGATGTGCATCTCTGTAATGAGAAGAGGTGTGGTCTAATGACATCAACACCCTATATCAGGTGTGCATAATTATTAGGCAACTTCCTTTCCTTTGGCAAAATGGGTCAAAAGAAGGACTTGACAGGCTCTGAAAAGTCAAAAATAGTGAGATATCTTGCAGAGGGATGCAGCACTCTTAAAATTGCCAAGCTTCTGAAGGGTGATCATTGAACAATCAAGCGTTTCATTCAAAATAGTCAACAGGGTCGCAAGAAGCGTGTGGAAAAACCAAACCAAAAACCAAGGCCCAAAATAAACTGCCCATGAACTGAGAAAAGTCAAGCGTGCAGCTGCCAAGATGCCACTTGCCACCAGTTTTGCCATATTTCAGAGCTGCAACATCACTGGAGTGCCCAAAAGCACAAGGTGTGCAATACTCAGAGACATGGCCAAGGTAAGAAAGGCTGAAAAACGACCACCAATGAACAAGACACACAAGCTGAAACGTCAAGACTGGGCCAAGAAATATCTCAAGACTGATTTTTCTAAGGTTTTATGGACTGATGAAATGAGAGTGAGTCTTGATGGGCCCGTGGCTGGATCGGTAAAGGGCAGAGAGCTTCAGTCCGACTCAGACGCCAGCAAGGTGGAGGTGGAGTACTGGTTTGGGCTGGTATCATCAAAGATGAGCTTGTGGGGCCTTTTCGGGTTGAGGATGGAGTCAAGCTCAACTCCCAGTCCTACTGCCAGTTTCTGGAAGACACCTTCTTCAAGCAGTGGTACAGGAAGAAGTCTGCATCCTTCAAGAAAAACATGATTTTCATGCAGGACAATGCTCCATCACACGTGTACAAGTACTCCACAGCGTGGCTGGCAAGAAAGGGTCTAAAAGAAGAAAAACTAATGACATGGCGTCCTTGTTCACCTGATCTGAACCCCATAGAGAACCTGTGGTCCATCTTCAAATGTGAGATTTACAAGGAGGGAAAACAGTACACCTCTCTGAACAGTGTCTGGGAGGCTGTGGTTGCTGCTGCACGCAATGTTGATGGTGAACAGATCAAAACACTGACAGAATCCATGGATGGCAGGCTTTTGAGTGTCCTTGCAAAGAAAGGTGGCTATATTGGTCACTGATTTGTTTTTGTTTTGTTTTTGAATGTCAGAAATGTATATTTGTGAATGTTGAGATGTTATATTGGTTTCACTGGTGAAAATAAATAATTGAAATGGGTATATATTTGTTTTTTGTTAAGTTGCCTAATAATTCTGCACAGTAATAGTCACCTGCACACACAGATATCCTCCTAAAATAGCTTAAACTAAAAACAAACTAAAAACTACTTACAAAAATATTCAGCTTTGATATTAATGAGTTTTTTGGGTTCATTGAGAACATGGTTGTTGTTCAATAATAAAATTAATTCTCAAAAATACAACTTGCCTAATAATTCTGCACTCCCTGTATAGCTAAGAAGTAAACAAACAACAAACAAAATATATATATATATATATATAATTTGTGTGAGTAAAATGTATATGCTTTTACAATTACACTTTAAGTTGTTTGGGTCATATAGACCCTAAATACACAATTAGTAAACGGCATAAAAACAGTTTAAGGGGAAAATATTATAACAAAATAATTGTGATGTATTACGTTTTATTCTATCTGAATCTACCAAAAAATGTCATTTATTCCGCCTTTTATGGCAAAGATTAATTTTCATTGTCATGTGATAATACTGTGTTGCGTCACAAAAAAAGAAAGCTTTGTAAACATAATTGATATATATGTATATATAAACAGAAAACAGTGTTTTATTAAAAAGTATTCATGTTTTTGATCAAATAAATGCTGATTTTGTGAGTTTCTTCCAACTTTTTCTATATTACTTTTTTTATTTTTGTCTATATTACACAGACTTAAAACAAAAGTGGCAAAAGGCCAACATTTTTTTTTAAGTAAACCTATCAAAACTATTATTTATTGCCTAGATTATTACATATATTGTGTGTGTGTGATTATTTCTGCAGGCATTGTCCAAGCGTGTGGTGCGTGAGGTCCGTGCGCTCGCCGTCCTGCCCACCAAAGAGTTAGCACAACAGGTAGTGAATATTAACCAATGATTATTAAACAACTAACGATCTTCTAATCCTTACATATTGATTGTTCATGCTCGATTTTGATGACACAGGTGTCAAAGGTGTTCAGCGCATACACTGAGGGCAGCAGTCTGAGGGTGGTTATGATCACAGGCCAAAAATCATTCGCGGCAGAGCAAACCACGCTCTCTGAAAACAGGTGAGTGTGTTTGACAAACCTGGAAGATGATAAAAGTTTAGCTTCTGTCAAGTCCTAGAGTTGAAGTGTGTGTGTGTGTGTGTGTGTGTGTGTGTGTGTGTGTGTGTGTGTGTGTGTGTGTGTGTGTGTGTGTGTGTGTGTGTGTGTGTGTGTGTGTGTGTGTGTGTGTGTGTGTGTGTGTGTGTGTAGGGGAGGAGTTAGCCACAGTTTGGCCGATATCGTGGTGGCCACACCGGGTCGACTGGTGGATCACATCAACAAAAACAGCTGCTTCAGTCTACAACACCTGCGCTTCCTGGTGAGAATCAGTGGGAATCTCAGTCTGTAAAAACTTGCCAATAGTATAGTGACCAGATATACAGTATTAGATTCCCTCCAGGATTTCGCTAACAAAAAACAATTTGATTTTTGTGATTAAAATGACTGATTTTGTCATTTTTGAAATCTGCAACAATAATAAAAAAAAAAGTATGAGCGATTCCAAAATCCTGGAGGGTCCGATTATAAACCGTCCTGTTAAATACAGTATGCTAAATATTGTTGCATTTGGTTTAACCATTTTTGGATGGCTCTGCAATGTATTAAATTGCTCTAATACTTAAATAAGTAAGCTGACCAAAGTTCTTAAGGGCAGAAGATTTTATTGAATACAGTGTAGTACAGTTCCTCAGCAGCAACGTAAACTCATAGGGCTCCATTTTAACAATCTAAGCACAAAGTCTAGAGCGCATGGCGCAAAAGCATTAAGGGCATGCCCAAATCCACTTTTGCAATTTTAAGGACGTAAAAATATGGTTTGGGCCCCGGTGCATGGTCTGACAGTGTTGTGCTCATTCTCTTAATGAGTTCTCGGTGTGTTTTGAGCATAACGTGCATTAAATTAATCAGAGTCTCATCTCACATTCCCTTTAAGAGTCAGTTGCGTCGCGCCATGGTGCATTTGCTATATACATGGCGGACTTTGTAAGTGGAAAAACTGAACGCTTCACTAGCAAGAAAACCATTAAACAAAGCATCTGCAGCACGAGGATAAAGAACAAGCCTCCTCCATTCAGCCTCTGTACTTTCTCTTGATTTCCAGTCTTTATTTTATTCCTTTACTTTCGGTGAAACGGTGGAAACTCACTCCATTGAAGCCATCAATTAGCCTACATATTTAATTTTGTTTGATAAGTCCAAAGATTTTCGTTTTCGATTTCTAAATTCAGTTTTAATTTCCAGCAAACGAATAAATGAACAATAATAACGAAGTGTGGTCAAAAACTGAGTTATATCCTATGATTATGCCCCGTATGGTGATGCAGACGTCTCCAAAACCCGACAGGTGGACAAATCTAAACTTGTTTTTATTAAAACAAATATAAATATGCATATAATAAATAATACTGCTATTAATAATAACGTTATACATAAGCAAATTTTCATGAATAAACTGAAAAAGCCCCCCGAGATGAAGAAGGCATGGAGGCAGTGGTTTTTATATTTATGTAGAAAATAATGATTTTTGTAAAATTTTAACCCTTTAATTGTGTATTGCTGTTCATCCTGTGTGTATTAAGCAATGTATAAGCATTTGGACCTGCATAGGCACACAACTAACATGCTCTACGCTGGACTTTAGACCAGCTTTTAGTTTGTCAATGGGTTTGGTCTATTTTAGTTCCTCAAAATAGCAACGCGTCAACTATACACCTTAACACACCTCCTTTTTAGACCAGCACACCCATGAGTCCACAAAGTGGTGCAAATGGATTTGCTATTTAAACAACGTGGTGCAAAACATTACTGTTGTGCTTGCCTGAAAATAGCAACAAATCGCACCATACACATCTTGCGCCTTATTACGCCGGATGTATGATAGGGCTCATAGTCTTTCAAGAAATATCTGTCTGTACAACAAAACGTTATACTAGTTAAAGCAAAGGAAATGAGTCACCTGGAGATTCACCCCAACTGGAACTCCCTGAGGAACTCGGTTCTTTTGGTTTGGTCACACCTAAATGAGTTTGTAGAGGCCATTCACACCTTTTCAGATGCAGATATTTGTTTGCATATGAAGCAAACCGCACAATCTTATCAAATATTCATTCTTTTTCAAACATTTCCTAAGTTCTTTTTAACCAAGAGAAGATTTTTAGACATAATGACGAATTTCTAATTTCTACTAATTTCTTTGCCATGATGACAGTACAAAATATTTTAATATTTATTGTGTAAGATAGCAGTATTCGGCTTAAAGTGCAATTTAAAGGTTAACAAGGTTAATTATGCAAGTTAGTTAAATTAAGCAAGTCAGTGGACAACTGTGGTTTGTAGACAATCAAATCAAATCAAATCAAATTGTCTTGCTTGTTAAACATCGCTTATTTAAAAAAGAGTTCAAGTTTCACAGGAGGGCTAATCATTTTGTCGTCAGCTAAGTATTAAATTAACCTTAAAGAGACTGGGAATTGTCAAACAAGTGTTTTCTCTCATGCTATGCTTGTATAGAGTGTGTGAGCTTATACTGTGTGTATTGTAGATTATTGACGAGGCAGACAGGATGATTGACAGCATGCATCAGTCTTGGCTCAGTCAGGTGATTAAAGCAGTGTACAGAAGCGCAGGAGAGACACACACGTCTGTCTTCAGGAGGACAGTACCTGGACCAATCACAGCGGCAAGGTAGGATGTCATGTTTATCTGTTATTTACAACTAGGATTGTAAATAACTCAATCCAGCGACTGTCAGATTGAAGACGTCTGTGCACCTTAACCTTAAAGAAATGAATGTGAAATTATAATAAAGTTTCTTTAAATATTAATATCAGTATTGTTAGTTTTTAGGATATCTATACGCTAGTGTGCACCAAAACAGTGACAAAATTATGTTTGGATGATATAAAACTCATATAAACATGTAAAGCTTATAGTTTGTCACTTCTAAATGGATCAACGGTTTTATTCACGTCACCTCATACTACAGTTTCTCATCAAATCTTCTGACCAGTCAAGTGCTCCAGAGCAGTGGTTCTCAAACTTTTTTCACCAAGTACCACCTCAGAAAAATATAGTCTCTCCAAGTACCACCATAATAACCGGTATTGAAATACACTGGCCTAGTAGGCCTAATTAAGCAGCTACAGCACTGCACAGTTCAAAAACCAGGAAGATTAATTACTATTATTAAGAATATTTATTATTTTCAGACGCTTTAAATATTATAAGTAGTTTGAACATTAACTGTGCTTGCAGACAAAAAAAATAAATAAAATTATATTTTAAAAAACTTCACTGTTTAAATTAAAATGTGCTTTTAAAAGTTACTTAAAAATGGTACTGTTCTTAAAAAGTAAAAAGAAAAGTAAAGTAACATTTATACTTTACTGCTGTAAAGTATGTATGTATAGTAGCTTATTTATCAAAACCTGGAAATGATGTTTGGACCTGATAAATATAGGCTATATGTCATACACACACACACACACACACACACATCTATATACATCTATATACTATATACTATATAAATATATATATACAGCGCTTGACCAACTCATACATGCTGTATTTTTGTGATTTGGCGCGAATGAGATCACATCTTAAATGAACCGTGAAGTTCGCGTTAACCGAGCACTGACCACTGTTTTCAAGCAGACTCCGGTACAGTTCGTCGTCCCTCTGTTTGTGCACACGGAGACTAACTTTGATCTACCTCTAAGCTTCAAGTATGGCAAAGTTTGAGTCTGTGTTCTGTGTCTCGCGCCATTTGAATCACATCCAAAATAATTAGCTTAAATCTGAGGTAACAAACTAAACAGAAAGCCATGCTGCTTTACAAAACAAATAATTTTATATATCGAAAACACACATTATTTTACACAACATGAGCAAATGTTTTTGACACATTTGTAATAATTATTTTACCGATGATGCAGCATGGAGAAATTGATGAGTTTGCAGCAACTGAAATGCCAACACAACAGGACTGGTCTGCAGAAGGGCTTCTCCAGCGCGTGTGTATCTGTTCCACAAGCGCCGCGCACCTCTTCCTCTAGCTTTACGCCAAGCGTACTGATTTTTAACATTTGATGATGCGATGCATTAAAGTAAACATTCTAAGCACACCAGTGTAATCATACGCTTCAGGGAACAGCCAATGTTGTCTGATCACACGAGTCTCAGTATTATCGTTTGCGTCAAAGGGTTAAAAGTGTGTTCCTTTTATTCTTTTTATTATTCAGCGATTCTTCCCGCGTACCACTAGAGAGAAGCCTGCGTACCACAGTTTGGGTTTTCAAAGTTGGGGTCGTGGGACAATGATAGGGGGTTGCTTGGTGATTTCCATAACATTCAGACGATAAAAATTGTAGTTAAAAATCACATTAAAAAGCAAAAACATAAAAATAAAAAGCCATCAACCTTTTAATTTATTTTCATAGGATTGTGTGTTTACATTAGATTAACAACACAGGAATATCGTCAGCTGCAGCAGATTGATTTTATAGCACAAGATTAAACTTTCTGACACCTTAATAGCAATCATTAAATACATTAAAAATAAATACAGGCCATACTGAACATTGAGGATGATCATGGTGGTGGTCTCCAAAACTAAACCAAGAATAGACTCGTTCATTAGGTGAGGTTAATATTACATTAAACACATTAATAAATGACTATATAAATTATAGCCTATGGTTGTTAGACTGTTGCACTTTTTTGTGTTGTCAATATGCTTGTGTTCATATAGGCCTATTCTTGTGTGAGCAACATTTGTATGTTTATAACCACCTCCGAGAAATGTGGGAGTCACGAGTCACTGGCATTGTTATTTTGGGGGTCGCGGGCTGAAATTCGACAACCTATGTTCTAGAGTATCTGACATGCCTCACCCTTCAAGAAGCTTTTCATTTGATGCACTTGAGCTCAACAAGAGCTGTGATAAAATAAAACACTATTGGCTGTTTTCTAAGAAGGGGAGGAGCTAAACAATGTCCCACCCTCTCTTCGTGTTTTGGTTGAGATTACATCAAACATCGTATACAAATGCTCTTCATAGGACCTTTAAACTTAACAATAAACTTGAGTCAAAATTTTGAATAATAATTTTGTAACTTTTAGTTTTATCAATGTTTCTTACGCTCATTTATTTGTTAAAAATATACAATAAAGCTTGACATATTGTTTTCCTATTCCTACATATTGGGTCCATTATTGTCATTATTACATCACATTCATGATATCACATCACAGTGGACCTCGAACTAAGCTGCACTTTTTTAAAAACCCATTCCTGAGCACCATGTCACGCGTTTTTAGAAGCAAAGACGTGTTTGGTATGAAGAGCCCTTAGGGCAGGGGTGCTCAACCCTATTCCTGGCGATCGACCTTCCTGCAGTTTTCAGTTGCAGCCCTTATCAAACACACCTGCCTGTAATTATCAAGTGCTCCTCACGTTCTAAATAATTGGTTCAGGTGTGTTTGATCAGAGTTGGAGCTGAAATCAGCTGGAAGGTCGATCGCCAGGAACAGGGTTGAGCACCCCTGCCTTAGGGTGTGTGGCAACCAAAGCATTTTTTGTGCTGCAGAAACGTGAGCCCTGTTCTAAAAATGCTCAGCTATGAGCATGCTTTTCCAGTTGGTTGCTTTGATGCAGAGAATCCCCACTGTATACGTTTTTTAGCATATTATTTGTTGACAGTTGTGTGGTATTGTCCCCACCCTGTGATTGGACGGCTAGCTCAAAATTGACACTGATAGAAACAGGGTTTTTCAACTTGCAACGGCTGAAAAAAACTGATCGCTCATTGATTACCGTAAAATGCCCACTCGTCAATTTTCTACACTGCAGACACTCAAAAAATGCAGCGCTACCATTGACCACAACAGAAAACAAACGCTCAGCTTGAGAAAAAACAATTCGGTGGATTTACAGTCTCAATGTAAAGTGTGACCGATATGTTTGCTCTTTCTTTCAAAAATGTCATGACTATTTTAGAAGGTAATGATTCGCACTCATCAAGTAATTGCTTCGTGTCGTTTTCATTTTTACATTCTACGGGTGACTCCAAAAAACACAAACGTTTCGGCACAATGCCTTCCTCAGTGTGTAACACAATCCCCTTACTCCACCCTTTTATCCCACAGTCAATCACATTGCGTCATTAGACGACCACTCCAAAACAATCTCATCCTCATGACCAACCACACAAGGACTATTTATCTTCATATTCAAAAGCATTATTCCACAGAGAAACAATACATCAATTATCATCATATGTCAAGTATACATCAATACATTGTAAATACGACAGTCCATAACATTAAAAAATACATTTGACAATCATTCAGTGATTTTAGACAATCTTACCTTCACCTCAACACACGTAACTAGCCACACAGTATATATATATATATATATATATATATATATATATATATATATATATATATATATATATATATATATATATATATATATATATATATATATATATATATATATATATTAGGGCTGTCAATTGATTAAAAAAATTAACTAATTAATCACACTTTTTTTTGTGATTAGTCATGATTAATCACGAAAGTAATTAATTATGATTAATCACGAAAAAAAAAAAATCCAAAATACAGGCATTGCAAATATGGAAATTGGAAAATTACAATAATAATAAAGTATTGAATACAAACAATTCATCACCTTAGAATTATAAGGTTCTATCTGACATTTTTGTCAAAATTGAGTTATTGACATATTCTTATTAAATGACAACTTATTTACATTATGGGATGTTTTTTATAAGTTGTTTACATTTTAAGACGTTTTATTAAAAAAAACTAAACAAAAAAAAACTAATGTTACACACATACTGTTTGCTATGCAAAAACTTTGAAGCTCAATATCTCAAAATCAATCAGATGCAGATAGAACATTATAATTCTAAGGTGACTAATTGTACTCATTGTAAAGTTGTATTGCGAGTTGAGAACCTTCATCATAAAGTAGAAACAATTTTGCCTAGTCCTCCTCAACATTTAGCCAGTTGCAGTCTATCGACATTATCGGGGGACAACACACACACAGACACACAGAGAGAGAGAGAGAGAGAGAGAGAGAGAGAGAGAGAGAGAGAGAGAGAGAGAGAGAGAGAGAGAGAGAGAGAGAGAGAGAGAGAGAGAGAGAGAGAGAGAGAGAGCGCGCGCAGCACAACGCACTCCCTTCAGATCATCAACACGCACGATCGCGTTGATCAAATTTTGCTTAAACTAAGCGTTCTTAAAGGTGCAGTATGTAAGTTTGACACCCAGTGGTTGAACTAGGTATTGCACTCCTGGATCATAATAAAAGTACGCTAGGTTGCCAGATTGTGTACAGGAGCGAGTGATTTAAACTGTGTTCTAAATAAAAGCAACGACACGCGATAGAGGGAATATTTTCCATATTAAAAGGAGTTTTTGTCCTAACCAACACCTCGAATTGATATATTAGAAATGGCTTCTATTTCTCACAGCTGAACAACAGAAACCTATGACAGCTAGATCACCTCCGGTAAGCCTTGTGTGCTTTATTCTGTGCTAAATGCTAACAATGCGAGTTTGAATGCATTTTACATGGCATGTGTTGCCATATACTGAAAGCAGAAAGTTCACCTCAGATCTTGAAAATACAATAAACCGTCTGAAATTGAACTTTAGAACTAAACACATATGAGTGATTCAGCATCTACATTGATGTTAAAGTGGGTTAACATGTATTAAATAGATTCTAAACCTTACCGTTTGGTGAGCGAGTGCATATTCTGTGCTTCTGAAAGGCTGTATTTACATTTCTGCCGTGTTTCGTCTGGTGCAAACAGCCAAATAGCTGATCACTGCCTCTCTCGTCACAGCGTGTTGTTAGGACACGCGGTTACAATGTAACCTGCTCACCTAATGTTTACGTTCGTAATATTTATGTAATTTGCTAATTAATAACCTCATGTGGAACTGCATCTGTCTCCCATACTGTTCTTTTTGGTCACGGACGCATGCTTTCAGAGTCTTTCTGAATGAATGAATGAAATAAGCTGTTTTCCAACAAGGCAACCCAGGGTGCTGACATATAATTGGCTAAACTGGCATCGTGCATATGAAATTTATCTAAACAAAGACCGCGTTCCGGCACGGAAAACCCATTTTCAAAGCAGAATATCTGACTTCAGCATTGTTTTTCAGTTAAACAAGTATGTTCACTTGGGATGTTTCTTAAATATCTGCACACATATTATGGTATTTTTATGCTTTAGAAGAGTCAAAAACTTACATACAGCACCTTTAAAGTATGGCTGTATTTCTCAAGCAAGGATTCTGACACAGCAAAGCAGACGCTTTACAAAAGTTGCGTGTAGGGGGGGAAACACGTCAAATTTAATGAAACATTTGAGGGCGCTTGGAGTCAACTTAGAGAGGAATGGGCTGTCTTTGACAGCTTGCGACATCATCTGCCACTTTCACTGAGTACATTTACATGGATCCATATTATCCTTTATCCATATTTCTTTACACATTAAACACACGCAGGGCCGGAGCAAGCTGAACTGGCGCCCTCAACCCGAAAGTGAAATAGAAAGTTACCGGTTTGCGGATGAAAGTGAGAACCGGGAGGGAGCAGGTGGGAGTTGAAATGAGATTAACGTGAGGACAGGGGGGTTCGCTCACTATTCTAGCGCCTCTATGGAAGCGCTGGCCCTGAACACACGTCAGCCACAACAGGAAATAAAAAAACCCCTGCAACTGCGTTAAATGCGTAAATTTTTTTTAACGCGTTAAATAGTTCAAATTAATATATATATATATATATATATATATATATATATATATATATATATATATATATATATATATATAAAATTTCACCTTCAAAAGACATTATTTCACAGGTAAACAGCATATTTACATCACACTACATTACACTATTTTAGGCCCATTTCCACTGAGTGGTACAGTACAGTACGGTACGGGTGACCTTTATCAAGCTTGCGTTTCCACTGCCAAAAGGGGCGTGGTGTACGCCAGAAAAAGTTTCAGACAACGTCATTTTTACTCGAGGAAATGTCACATTAAAGCCGTACGGTTCGTTCACATATACTATGAGAAGCACTTCTCACAAAACGGATGCTTTATTCACATAAAAACTTGTGTATAAATGTTCAGTACTAACCTTTCTTGACCATGACTTGATTATAACTGCAGAATAATGATATAAAATAGTCTACTTGAACGTCTGCAATTATATGAAATAAATAAACAATTGCAACATATATGAACACATACAGACCCTTACAGTCTCTGATATGTTACCAATTACAGAAAAACTACACACAGCATACATTTAGTTCTTATTTGTGTCCAGCAGCACATGTAACCTCTCGTTAGAAAGTATTCCGTCA
The DNA here is from genome assembly GCA_903798195.1 of Danio kyathit. Classification (NCBI taxonomy): domain Eukaryota; kingdom Metazoa; phylum Chordata; class Actinopteri; order Cypriniformes; family Danionidae; genus Danio; species Danio kyathit. The sequence goes on from LR812526.1 coordinate 59,897,450, forward strand.
TTCAGAGTTCATAATAGTCCAAAAGGTGATGATAATAGTTAAACATGGCAGTTTGTTCAAGTTTTAAGTTACAAAAAGCATAATTTGCTGCTATTTTTTCGCTCTTCACTTTCGCGTTTGTCTCTTTTTGAAAAGATCGGATATCAGATTGCTTCAAAGATCACGAGCGCGTTATTAATATAAACTCAAGAAGTTCGCCATTTCAAATATAGACGCGATCGCGAACTCTCTGGAGAACGTGAAGCCGCTCACACTTTTAGACGGCCTCGTAAAACAACAACAGGACACAGCAGAATTTGTTCTTGGCTTTTCAAGACACTAGTATTCAGCTTAAAGTGACATTTAAAGGCTAAACTAGGGTAATTAGGCAAGTTAAGGGTAATTCAAAAAAAATATTGCTAATAATTTTGACCAATGGTTTTTTAAAAATAAAAACAGCTTTTATTCTAGCTGAAATAAAACAAAGACTTTCTCCAAAAGAAAAAATATTTTCGAAAATACTGTGAAAAAATGTATTGCTCTATTAAACATCATTTAAGAAATAGAAAAAAAAAAAAAGAAATAAAAAAATCATAAGAGGGCTAATAATCAAGACTAAGACTTCAACTGTATATTAAAGTAATCATCTTTAAAATCTGAACTATTCCAGATTTCTGACCAGTATTGCCTGTCTGCATGTCAGTTTGTCTCCGCCTCAGATTCCTCTGCAGAAGCTACTGTTTTCCGCAACTCTCACACAAAACCCGGAGAAGCTTCAGCTGCTGGATCTGCATCAGCCGCGACTCTTCAGCTCCACACACTCCTTTACAGACACTCCAGGACAAAGCCAGGACACATTTCACTTCCCTCAGGGCCTCTCTGTGAGTTTCCTGATCAGTGGACACGGCTAAAGGGCTTACTAGCAGAGCTCCTGATTAACATGTGTAAATGTTTTCTGCAGGAGTATTACGTCCCCTGCACCTTCAGCAAGAAGCCGCTCATCATCCTTCACTTCCTGCTGCGGCTCAAGTTCAGTCCTGCTCTGTGCTTCACAAACTCCAGAGAAGGAGCACACAGGTAATGAGGAATTTTAAAGGTGCTGTATGGAAGTTCTTGACTCTTCTAAAGCATAAAAATACCATAATGTGTTTGCAGATATTGAAGAAACATGCTAAGTGAACATATTTGTTTGTTTATCTGAAAAACAATGCTTAAATCAGTTATTCTCCTTTGTAAATATGTGTTCTGTGTTGGAATGCCTGTCTTTGTTTTGGTCTCTATAACCAGCCCAATGCCAGTTTACCCAATTATATTGTTGCCTTGATGGAAAACACATATTTCATTTTAGTCTTGAAGGTTGCTTCAATATATGCAGACGCAACCGAAAATGCGACCTCCAGAGGACAGTAGCAACCTCAGAAAAGAAACAAAAATTCAGAATAATAAAATCCACTTGAGGTTGTTTTTAATTAGTAAACAATATAAATATTATAAATCGTAAACGTTAGTTGAGCTGCTTACATTTTAAGGCTTGATCACCATACACGCTCGCTCATGTTTGTGTCGTCAATCTGACACTTATAATTGATTAAAATGATAATTGATAATTGTAAGAAATCACCCCAAAAGGCCATCAACTGTGTGAAGCCACATAAAACAAAAGCATAATTACTATATATATGCCTATTTCAGCATATATATGATGTGACCGTGAGCAGTAGATACCTGTCACTCAAGTGGCCACGCCCTTAATTATGCAGAATTTTAAGGCTTAATATAAATGAAAAATATAAGTTATTAAAAAATTAAACCCCCGCCTTGCAAACCTTGGATTTCCTCAAAACTGAATAGTGTGCTACTACTTTCATAGTAATGACTGAATTTACTCTGTTGTTAATTGACGATCTTGCGTTGACTATGTTAAATGTTTTATTTATTTATTTATTTATTTTTTGTGTGTGTTGTTTTGTTGGTACATTATGTAAAACTGTTTAAAATAAAATATAAAAAAAATAGTAATAATTAAACCCTGAAGGATAATATTAGCTATATACACAAATATTTTTGCATCAGGCTGCAATCACATTTTTTCTGCTGTAAAGTTGGCCTTTTTAACATTGGAGTCAATGGAAATTGGCTCTGTTTTGGAGTCAGCCCCCAGTGGCCAGTCGATGAATTGCAGTTTCAGTCACTTCTGTATTAGCTTCACAAAAAAGAGACGGAGGTTGTCGCTTGGTTTATACACAAAGCTGCAGGCTGTGAATGAAATTAAAAAATAAACACTACAGCAATTAATTAAAATATAGTCAACACCATGTTTCATTTTGAAAAGCCAGTTATTTCAGTATTTCCATTTAGAAATTATTTTTCATTCATTTTTTTTTTTTCGGCTTAGTCCCTTTATTAATCAGGGGTCGCCACAGCGGAAAGAACCGCCAACTTATTCAGCATATGTTTTACGCAACGGATGCTTCCAGCCACAACCCAGCACTGGGAAACACTCATACACTCTTAGATTCACACTCATACACTACGGACAATTTACCTTACCCAATTCCCCTATCGTGCATGTGTTTGGACTGTGGGAGATTCCTGAGCACCCGGAGGAAACCCACGCCAACACGGGGAGAACATGCAAACACCACACAGAAACGCCAACTGACCCAGCCGGGGCTTAAACCAGCGACTTTCTTGCTGTGAGGTGATCATGCTACCCACTGCGCCACTGTCACGCCCCCATTTAGAAATTTGTTTACATAATTATTTTAAACTGTTCATGGAAACCCTGTATGGCATTTACAGTATTACATTACCTTAAATTACTTGTTTTAGCGTAATATATGTAAATATTCTTGTTGAAATTTTTTTTTAACAGTATACAGTCGAAGGCAAAATTATTAGCAAAATTTGAATTCTTTTTCAGGCGGCACAATGGCTCAGTGGTTAGCACTGTCACTTCACAGCAAGTAGGATGCTGGTTCGAGGCCCAGCTGGATCAGTTGGCATTTCTATGTGGAGTTTGCATGTTATTTCATGTATATGCATGGGTTTTCTCCAAGTGCTGCGTCTTCCCCACAGTCCATAGACATGCGCTATAGGTGAATTGAATAAACCTAATTGGCGGTAGTGTATGTGTGTGAATGAGTGTGTTTGGATGTTTCCCAGTACTGGATTGCAGCTGGTAAGGCATCGGCTGTGTAAAACATGCTGGAAAAGTTGGCGGTTCATTCCGCTGTTGCAACCCCTGATGAATAAAGAGGCTAAGCTAAAGGAAAATGAATGAATGAATGAATGAACCCCAAATGGGAATGAATTGTGTAAAGCCACATAAAACAGTGAGCACCAGACCCTGTCACTCAAGTGGCCACGCCCTTAATTATGCAGAATTTTAAGGCTTAATATAAATGGAAAAGATGAGTTATAAAAAATTCATGAAGGATAATATTAGCTATATACAACTTTCTGTTGGCCATTTTAACATTAGAGTCAATAGAAATTTGCTCTGTTTTGGAGTCAGCCCCCAGTGGCCAGTCGATGAATTGCAGAGACGGAGATTGCCGCTTGGTTTAAACACAGGGCTGCAGGTTGTCAATAAAATCAAAAAATAAACACTGCAGAAATGTATTAAAATATGCTCAACACCATGTTTCATTTTGAAAAAACAGTTATTTCTGTATTTCCATTTAGAAATTTGTTTACATAATTTACTTACATTTATTACATTTACCATAAAATAATTGTTTTAGTATAATATATAGATAACTATTCTTGTTTTAGTTTTTTTTTTAAACTATATACAGCTGAAGGCAAAATTATTAGCAAAATTTTAATTGTTTTTCAAATATTTGAGAGATTTTTTTCAACACTATTTTTTCTTTGCTATGAAGACAGTACATAATATTTTACTAGCTATTTAGAAAGATACTAGTATTCAGCCTGAATTGCAATTTAAAGGCTTAATTAAGTTAAGTACGTTAGGTTAGTTAGGCAAGTCATTAGACAATTGTGGTTTGTTTTGTAGCCAATCGAAAACATTCATTACTTAAGGGGTTAATAATATTGACCTTAAAAAATAATTTTTAAAAGTAAAAGCTTGTTTTTTAAAGAAAAAATATAGGAAATGCTGTGAAAAACCTCCTTGCTCTGTTAAATATCACATTGAAGGAATATTTTTAAAGTATTAATCATTGAAAAGTATTAATAACAATAATCTTTTGTATATATATATAATTTATGGGTATATATTTTTACTAACTTAGTGCAAGATAGTAAGTGGAAAACTTTTGTAAGCTACAGAAAAAAATGTATATTATGATGCAAAAGTCATCCTTATCTAGCAAAACTACAGAGTTGAGTGCAAAACAGTGAAGACAATGACATTTACACCCAAGAAGTAAATACCTTTTATTTTATTATCTGTGATCATTTGACTAAAAATGTATAAACATGGACAAAGAGACTAAACAATATAAACATTTTTTCCCTTTTCTCAGACTGTATTTGCTGGTGAAGTTGTTTGGTGGTGTGGAAGTGGCAGAGTTTTCCTCTAAACTGAGTTCAGGCGAACGTCAAAAAACACTGAAGGACTTTGAGAAAGGGAAGATCCCATTGTATGTATACTTTCAGCATCAGTGTGTGTGTGTGTGTGTGTACTGATTTATGTATTTTACAGGGACTAAATTGTCTAACGACATGGGGATGACCTAGTTGTACTCTATTAAAGTGGTTTAAAGGGACATTCCTTGTGTTCCTGTTATTCAAAATGCTTTAATACCATACTTAATGGGGTATTTTGACATTGGAAATTTGCCACAGGTTTTCTATCAAGGTTTGGAGTAGGAGTTGGAGTAGGGGTGGGTTAGGGCCATATAATAAGCATTTTTCAGAGTATAAAATACATTATGCCTATCGAGAGTACTTGTAAATCATATATACGTTTGTGTGTGGGTATATTAATGTTGTCACAAAACTGGAATTTGATACCAATCAGTCCTAAAATTTTAAAAACGTTCATTTCTTGCTAACATTTAAACGCTTTTTTAAACTATTTGCCTTTGTATTTATGTGCTCAACAGATTGTGATTGGCCGTGAAGGTCATCGGTTCACCGAACTCACTGCTGTTTATTGAGGTTAACTACAGATACAGGGACACTGTATCGTTTTAAAGCCGTGAAGATCAGTGATTCATCAGCAGATCGCTCGTATGTCAGCTTGTAAACAAACCAGCTGATCTTCGCGGCTTTAAAATGCTCCAGTATCCCTGTATCTGTGTTACACTCGGTAAACAGCGGTGAATTCGGTGAAATGATGACCTTCATGGCCAATCACAGTCATTTTTGTTGAGCACATAAACACAATGGCAAATTATCGCTGTTTAAGAACGCGCTTAAATGTTAGCGGGAAATGGACGTTTTTAAATTTCAGTATCGATTGGTATCGAATTCCAGTATTGTGACAACACCTAGGGTATATTAATGTCCGTGTGAACCAGAGGTTACTGAGACTTTTATTTCAGCATGTTGATGTACTTTCAAGTGAAACCGAATATTCAGTAGGGGGCGGGGCGTTCTTTTTGCGCATCATTCCCTCATAGCAAACTAACGGTAAGAGGGGTGTGGTTAGCAGAACCAAATGGTCAGACTTTGATTGGAGATTACCAAAACAAACCAGTTTTTTTTTTGTGGATTTACTTCCACAGATGAATTGGACAATGATCAAATAATACCAATGATCGCTAGCAAAATAAACATTGTACATTTTTGATTTCACACAGACTTTAATATTAATATTGTTATTAATTAGTTTGTTTGTTTTTTAACATCAGGTTGATAAGCACAGATGCTGCCGCCAGGGGGATTGATATCAACGGTGTAAAATGTGTCATTAATTATGATGCTCCTCAGTACATCCGCACATACATTCACAGGCAAGTCAACACATTACAATACAAACCTTCAAATTCATGTAATTAATCGGAATATTAGGCTTTTTCTATACCTCAGTGTATTTTTCTACTGCCGTTTTTCATTTGCAGGGTGGGCAGGACAGCGAGAGCAGGCAAAGCTGGCTTGGCGTTCACCTTCCTTTTAAAAGTGCAGGTCAGTTTTAGTCATTATTTTAAAGTTTTAATCATTTAGCATTTTGAGACAACTCTCTATTCATAATCCGCCTACTTTACTGACTGATAATGTCAGAGGAATTAGATGTAGCGGAACGACAATAAAAATCAACTTAACTGAGGATGAAATGTCGTGACTCGCAGGACAACATATATAAACAACCAGAAATATAAACACAACACTGGACATAAAAGCAATTTTAAAGGTGCCATATACTGCATTGGTTTAATAAGTTACATTGTTCTCTGATATCTACATAGTAGATTTAGGGCTTCGGTAAGTTCGAAAAATCTCCAGAAACGGTGTTATAAGTTTATTTATTACTTCATAAAATACCCCTAGAATCAGAAAGTCCATAATTGACCTTATATTATGGATCGCCAACCTGATTTCACCAAGTGGGACATGTTCCTGTATTAACATCTGTATTGATCCTGGAACAGCATTCTAATCAGCCAATCACAATTAAGGGATATGTTTACCGTTTATGCTGTTCTACATGATTGTTATCCAACTTTTATTCCCCTCTGATTTTGGGAATAATTTACAGTTATGGTTGGGTGTAGGAGTAGGGAATAGGTATGGATTACATTTTCCAACAAAAATGATGTTTCAGGATCAACATAGATGTTAATCCAGGATCGCATCATACTTGGCAAAATCATGACGTGGATAAATGGATTGTGTCGTGAATATTAATGAGCTAATGTGCAGCTCTCTCTCTCTCTCTCATACACACACACACATGCTGCATGATGTACGCTAAACACAGACAAATATAAACCCAATCAGAGTAACATTAACCTATTTTGCTCACGAGATGTGGATAAAGGCTAAATCATAATTAAACTTGACAAAAGAGAACGATAGAGATGGATTGCGTTGTATTTTTAAGCTATAATGTCTAAGAAAACATTGACTTAACATCATCTGCATCACCAGATGACAGTTGAGCAGAGTAATTTAACACTATTCAGCAGTCTAACGTTACACGTGTTTGTTGAAACATACGCATCAAATTTCACAATAAACAGGATAAATTAAGAATAAATACAGTAAAACTTACCTTATGCCTGTTTGGAGTGGAGCCCCACATACTTAGTAAGTTAAATATAAGCTATAAAAAAACTAATGAAGGGAAACTATCATTGTTTTCTCACTAGAAAACATTGTTGCTTATCAGACGCAGCCTGAGGCGTGCATATTAATGATCTCAGAGCTACATATGAGACTGTGTTAGCTTGATGATGTCAGGCCTTGATGAACGACCTAAAGTAGGCATACATGCAAATGTGGTGGGCGTGGCCCATGAGTCTCGTCACAGTTTGTTTTGTCCTTTGATGTTAACCCATTCTGCTCATGAGATGTGGATAAAGGCTAAATCATAACTAAACTTGACAATAGAAACAGATAGAGATGGACTGCGTTGTATTTTTAAGCTATAATGTCAAAGAAAACACAACCAGGACTTAATATCATCTGCATGAACAAATTACAGTTGAGCTGAGTAATTTGACATGACTCAGCAGTCTAACGTTACACGTGTTTTCACAATAAACACAATAAATGAAGAAAAATACAGTGGACATACCTTATGCCTCTTCAGAGTGGAGCTAAGTAAATGTATAAACTGTAAATCTTGCATTTTGTGCCCTAAGGCAAGTTTGAACCAGGTTTGAACATGTCTCGTGCAGTCATTGCTCAGTAATGCATAGTAAACAATCTGCGGTTGTGTTTTCAAAATAAAAGATACACATACTTAGTAAGTTAAAGCTTTAAAATAACTAATTGAGGGAAACTATCTTTGTTTTCTCACTATAAAACATTGTTGCTTATCAAACGCAGCCTGAGGCATGCATATTAATGATCTCAGAGCTACATATGAGACTGTGTTAGCTTGATGATGTCAGGCTCGGATGAATGACCTAAAGTAGGCATACATGCAAATGTGGTGGGCGTGGCCCATGAGTCTCGTCACAGTTTGTTTTGTCCTCTGATGTTAACCCATTCTGCTCATGAGATGTGGATAAAGGCTAAATCATAACTAAACTTGACAATAGAAACAGATAGAGATAGATTGCGTTGTATTTTTAAGCTATAATGTCAAAGAAAACACAACCAGGACTTAATATCATCTGCATGAACAAATGACAGTTGAGCTGAGTGATTTGACGTGATTCAGCAGTCTAACGTTACATGTGTTTTCACAATAAACACAATAAATGAAGAAAAAATACAGTGGACATACCTTATGCCTCTTCAGAGTGGAGCTAAATAAATGTATAAACTGTAAATCTTGCATTTTGTGCCCTAAGGCAAGTTTGAACCAGGTTTGAACATGTCTCGTGCAGTCATTGCTCAGTAATGCATAGTAAACAATCTGCGGTTGTGTTTTCAAAATAAAAGATACACATACTTAGTAAGTTAAAGTTTTAAAATAACTAAAGGAGGGAAACGATCATTGTTTTCTCACTAGAAAACATTGTTGCTTATCAAACGCAGCCTGAGGCATGCATATTAATGATCTCAGAGCTACATATGAGACTGTGTTAGCTTGATGATCTCAGGTCCGGATGAACGACCTAAAGTAGGCATACATGCAAATGTGGTGGCCGTGGCCCATGAGTCTCGTCACAGTTTGTTTTGTCCTCTGACATTAACCCATTCTGCTCATGAGATGTGGATAAAGGCTAAATCATAACTAAACTTGACAATAGAAACAGATAGAGATGGACTGCGTTGTATTTTTAAGCTATAATGTCAAAGAAAACACAACCAGGACTTAATATCATCTGCATGAACAAATGACAGTTGAGCTGAGTGATTTGACGTGATTCAGCAGTCTAACGTTACACGTGACTGTGTTAGCTTGTGTACACTGTGAGACTGTGTTAGCTTGATGATGTCAGTTCCGGATGAACGACCTAAAGTAGGCATGCATGCAAATGTGGTGGGCGTGGCCTATGAGTCTCGTCACAGTTTGCTTTGTCCTCTAATTCGCCCGTTGTCTACAGGCGTTTCACTCTCGTGAAATTTACATGTTAACGAGTAAACAATGGTGTCTAAGGCTCACAGTATGCCCACTTCCATATACTGAACTTATTTTTCTACTACGCCCTGGTATATCCAGATTTTCATTATAGGGCACCTTTTAACCTATACATAACTAATGTGCTGGAGTGGTAATCTAACTATACATACACTATAAATAGTTAACTATACCCAACTATACACCTAAAACAGACTATACAAGTACTTAACGTAAAGCCGAAACAATATTGTGCAATATTTAGTGCAAAATAGGTTTAAAAAGTAAGTAGTGCAACAAGATTTTTGGTCCATTCACATGTAAGCAAGAGTGTTTGTCAAGCCCACTCACCTGTGTGAGGCACACTCTGAATTGCACAATGTTTTATAGAGTCATATAGTGATTGTAAGAAAGTGTCTGGTGCAAAGAGAGATGAAAGAGTGAGTTTTCTACAGGTGGTTTGTCAAGCCCACTCACCTGTTGCACACTCAGAATTGAATTAACTGCCTGTTGATCTTTCAGGAGAAGAGGTTTTTAAAGATGGTGTCAGATGCTGGCAGTCCTGGCATACAGAAGCAGCTCGTGCATCCAGAAGCTCTGAAGAGCATGGAGAGCCGCTATGAGCAAGTTTTGGCTGAGCTGGGGACAATTGTGAAGGTAAAAACACGGAGCTGTCTGAGACCATTCTGGCAGCTTTTCTGGCCATGGATTAAGCCCGTTCCTGGATTACACAAGTGGTTTTACTGCAGGATAAGGCCTAATGTTTGTCTGGGGAACCTGAATGTTAGGGCTGTTACAGCCATCAAATCAAAATGTTAATCTGAATCCCATTTTTATGATTTGGCTAATAAAAAAATAAAAAATATTTAGTTACATTAATTGTGCATCCTTAAAGGTATAGTTCACCTAAATAATCAAATGTCCTCATTATTTGCTCATCCTCAGGTGGTTTCAAACATTCATTCATTCATTAATTTTCTTGTCGGCTTAGTCCCTTTATTAATCTAGGGTCGCCACAGCGGAATGAACCGCCAACTTAACCAGCACATTTTTACGCAGCGGATGCCCTTCCAGCCGCAACCAATCTCTGGGAAACATCCATACACTCATCCACACTCATACACTACGGACAATTTAGTCTACCCAATTCACTTGTACCGCATGTCTTTGGACTGTGGGGGAAACCGGAGCACCCGGAGGAAACCCACGCGAGCACAGGGAGAACATGCAAACTCCACACAGAAACGCCAACTGACCCAGCCGAGGTTCGAACCTGCGACCCAGCGACCTACTGTGCCACTGTGTCGCCCCTTGTTTCAAACATTTATGAGTTTATTTTGTTGAAGATATTTTGAAGAATGCTGGAACATTGCAGTAACCATTGACATTCATGGTAGGAAAAAATACTATGGAATTCAATGGTTACAGGTTTCCAACATTCTTCAAAATATCTTTTTTTTTGCATTCAAGAGAAGGAAAAAATAACATAATGGCAGATTATTAATTTTAATGTGAACTATCCCTTTAAAATAAAAATGTGATTACAGTTATGCTGTTAAATCCTATGTTGTGTGAATTAAATGTCCCCAAATTGATAGAAGTTAGGGTTACAGTATACAGTTTGTGCCGTACAAAGTCCAGATATATTTTTATATCCATGAAAGATCCCCATAAAAAATGAAAACTCTGTGTATTCTTCTCTGTGCAGGGGTCAACGCTAAGGATTTTTTCGACTGGCCCAATCAGGCCAGCTGTTGAGATTTTTAGTTTCCCTGCCAAAATGTTCATTGTATAATATCTGCGAATCTAAAATGTAAATATGTAAAAAATGTTAATAAATGTATAATGAGCAAAATTCAAAGTGTTATGCAAACAAAAAGAGCAGTATGGAAAATGTGCAGGGGTTTTATAGCAGTTCTAAATTATTTACAAAAGGTGGCTGACTTGCCAAACTGACAGAAAACTGTGCAAAACATCACTTCTGTTGACGTGTTGTACCCATGTAAATGTCTGCTTCCAAGACGTTAGAAACAGACGTTTTCCTTTAGCCTCATAATTTTATGTTACCGCCTCTTCGCTGTACAGGTTGTTACCAGGTTACGGAAGACAATAACATGCTCACAACATCCAATCACATTACAGGAACCAAAAATTAATGTGGTGTTTACGACATCACAGAGAAGTTAGCATTTAAAGGCTTAAAAGCACAAACTGTTTCTGGATTCTAAGACTGTATTTGGATGTAATGGACAAATAGTCGCAGGCAAATTAACTTTAGTTGACAAGGCAGCACTGGTCCCATCAGGCCAGTAACAATCCAGTCTACTGTCCCTAGCACTGGCCCCAGGCCATCAGGCAGTCCTTGTTGTTGAGCCCTGCTGTGTATTGTCTATATACGAGTTCTAGCTCTGTTTTATGGACATAATGTAATAATTATAATGTTGAAACCACCTGTATTATTATAGTAGATATCAGTACGTTTTTAGTTTAAAAGCAGATGTTGGTAATTAAAAATAAAAATCATATTTATATGTGTGAAATATTTATGCACCAACTTGCCTTTAATATAGAAAAATACTCATCATATTTGTATGATTTCCTGCCAGATGAATGAAATTTTACTGTAAATTTAAACTGTTATTTATGTATTTATTTTTATTATGTGCCTAACCATGTTACAACGCTTTTATGAGACTTTATCTACGTTCTCTGCACTTTAAGCTTTAATACTAATGTTGGTGTTTCTTTGTTTTTAAGGAGGAAAATGAAAAGAAGCGTTTCTGAGCAGGAAGTGAGCAGACCGGTTTGCCTTTGACTTACAACTTCATACAGTGTCTGATCTATAATGTAATAAGCTAACCTATACATGTTTTTAATAAAATATGGCAAAAAAAAAGTTAAAGTCTCTTTAGCGTATCATGTTAAAGTTATTAATATGAGGTGTGTATGTGTACGTGTGTGTGCGTGTGTGTGTGTGTGCGTGCATGTCAGAAAAATGTCTGTTTTACTGGTTTACTAGGTGTCACAAGGTTTTGAGTCAAGAGTCCATATACACACGTTGTTTTCTAACAATGGTTTTCTATGTTGGCCTTCACTAAGATCAGCTAGTTTATTTGATTAAAAGCTACTTTGGCAATTTTCTCCACATTATTATTATCATTAATATTATATATATTTACAAATTACGTTATTGTCATATTTTCACTCAAGTAGCAAGCAAACACACATACACACAAAATCTCTGGCAGAAGAAAAGGTTTAACCGATGAACTGTTGTCACTTTTAAATCTTTATCTATTTGAGAAATGAATGTAGTTATGATCAATATTTGTTGCCAAAAACATGGTTTAATATTGTGAAAACCCATAAATGTACTTTTCTATGGGCTTGTTAAATTGTTAATAACTGCGTAAACATTAAATATCTTTTATAAAGCTTTTAATAACCCATGCACAAAAGTTAACGATTGTAATACATTTATGATAATTAAATGAAAATCTTATATAGCAAATGTAGGGGAGAGCGGGGACGAAAGTAATGTGGGACGAAAGTAACAAAGCGATTTTCTCGAAGACCTGACAACATTTGATTTCCAGGCTGTAACCGCACATTTAGCATGCAACCCTTGATGGAGCTGCCAAATATCAGCTGATTTCGGGACTGTGTCCTGTGGTTAGTGCCAAATTTCTGTTTTTAAGTGCAAAAAGTAATTTATTGTAGCAGTTTTTTCTTCCTTATTACAAGTTGTGTTTCTCTTTTCGTGTGTCACACTAATGATCAATCTAAAGGTTATTGAGTACTATAACACATTCTTGAGTTTTCAGTTTAAAAATAATTCAGGTTTAAATGGCAAGAGTTCCTGTGGGGACCAAAGTAACACTGTTATTTACAGTGCAAGCTTGACACACCTCTCTTTGGGAATTTTTGCCCATTTCTCTTTGCAGTATTGCTCAAGCTCTATCAGGTTGGATGGGAAGCGTCAGTGTGCAGCCATTTTCAGATCTCTCCAGAGATGTTCAATAGGATTCAGTTCTAGGCTCTGGCTGGGCCACTCAAGGACATTCACCGAGTTGTTGTGAAGCCACTCCATTGATATTTTGGCGGTGTGCTTTGGGTCATTGTCCTGCTGGAAGGTGAACCGTCGCCCCAGTCTGAGGTCAAGAGCACTATGAAGCAGGTTTTCATTTAGGATGACTCTGTACATTGCTGCATTCATCTTTCCCTCTATCCTGACTAGTCTTCCAGTTCCTGCTGCTGAAAAACATGCCAGGTAGAAATGGTATTAGCCTGGTGATGAGCGCTGCCTGGTTTTCTCCAAACGTAGCGCCTGGCATTCACTCCAAAGAGTTCAATTTTAGTCTCATCAGACCAGAGAATTTGCCAATAATCATTAAAATTGCCAAAAAAAAATAAATAATTTTTTTTTTTAAATAAAGTTTTAACATTTTGCATTGTAGGATTGCTTTTGAAACATTTGATGGAACTGAAATTTAAAATAAAAATGCTGTTTAATGTTTATTTTTGCAAAATCAAAGGACAAAATATGTTTGCAGTGAACATTAACAAGGACATAGTCAGATATATTTAAAATAAACAAGATTAAGCCAGTAAATCTAGCAAATATTGGTGTGTTACTTCCCGGCTGATGGGGTCAAAAGTAACAATGTGCAACTTTTGTTTAAAGTGAAGTTATATTGGAGCTGCTCTACATTGATACAAAATAACACCTGATGTTGATAGAGTTCTTATGTGAGTTAGAAACCACAGCAAAAATATATTTCTGCTAAAAACATCATTTAAAATGAGGTATTAATGAAAAATGGTACTTTCGTCCCCGCTCTCCCCTAATATACCTCAAAATAGGTCATAATTGTTCATTTGAAAACCACATTATTGTTGTCAGGTTTCTTTAAACGTATATTAACATTTATATTTTATATATATATATTCATATCCTATAATGGGCGCAGTGGTTAGCGCTATCGCCTCATACCAAGAAGGTCGTTGGTTCAAGTCCCGGCTGGGCCAGTTGGCATTTGTGTGGACTTTGCATGTTCTCGCTGTGTTGATGTGGGTTTCCTCCGGGTGCTCCGGTTTCCCCCACAGTCCAGGTGAACAGGTACAGGTGAACTGGGTAGGCTAAATTGTCCGTAGTGAATGAGAGTGTATGGGTGTTTCCCAGTGATAAGTTGCAGCTGGAAGGGCATCTGTTGCGTAAAACATGCTGGATAACAGTCACGTGCAGAGGTCGGGGCTTTGGGTGCTTGAGCCCCTGCCCTTTTTTCTCCTGGAGAGAAAGTGCCCTTTTTCCTGGGGATAATAATTATTTTTTAAATACTAATAATAATATATGTATAAGTTATTGCGTGTTCTTTTAAGGACAGATTTCCCTGTCAGACAATAAAAACCTAATTTTATGTATATCTTGGTTTTAAAAACAAATATCATGAAAGTCAATGGTTACAGGTTTCCTGCTTTCTTCAAAATATTATTTTGTGTGTTCGACAAAAGAAAAAAAAAGGCAAATACGTAGGTTTGGAACAAGTAAAAGGTGAGTAAATGGTGACAGAATTTTCAGTTTTGAATGAACTATCCTTTTAAGGGAGTATATGGTGAATTTAGGACGAAATCTCCTTTATTATATTTTATTTATTAAAGTACAATTATTATTATTATTTAATAAAAAGTGCCCTTTGTTCCACTTGAGCCCATGCCCTTTAAAATGTCACTGCACGTCCCTGCTGGATAAGTTGGCGGTTCATTCCGCTCTGGCGACCCCAGAATAATAAATGGACTAAGCCGAAAAGAGAATGAGTATTCATATAATTTAAAAGGAGGGCTAATAATTCTGACTTCTTATTTAGCACTTTCGGCAAAAGAGCTGTTTATTTACGTGTGATATACTATTTTGTTGGTGTATTCTGTCCCTACAATGAAAAAAACTGCATTCAATATTTTCACTAGTTTGCATGTTTAAACATTTAATATTGAAATGTTTAATTTAGACGAAGGGGAAATAGAAACAATATCCACTCGACTCCACTACAGTACCTCAGGCGATAATGAAGCGACTGTTTCCTGAAAACAAGTATGAAGTGCGCATGCGCGTTGCTATTCAAGACACAAACGCTGCAGTTTGTTGCGTTTTCATCCCGGAAAGAGTGTCGAGATGTCCATGTTTCATCCATTCTCCTGACGACAGCTTTTACAGTGAACGCAGGTAGGGTTAATTTGAAACTAATTTATAACATTTATCTGAAACCAAAGGGAAAGTGGGACTAATATAATTTCAAATAGCTGTATTAGCAAATATGCTAACGTTACCACACATTTCATTCGAAATGTATGGATTTACATTTTAAAAGTTCACATTTCATATTAATACA
>LR812526.1:59917962-60157962 GCA_903798195.1 Danio kyathit
CAGGAATCTATTTTAATTAAAAACTGTAGCCTATAGGCAAGCAACAAACTGGCCAGCTCATTCAGTTTTCCTCAGTCAGTCGGCTATTTGGCCATTTGAATAATTAAAAATTAAAATAGTCTTAAAGCCTTCTTCTATTGGTTATATTGGTCTATTTGGCTATGGGCCTGCTTTTTAATGTAAACTTTAAATGCTTTGGCAATACATTTGTAACATTTGTCATTCCAGTAAAGCAATTATTGAATTGAATTAAATTAAAAAACACGGTCAGGAAATTAAAAATGCACTTTATATTTCCAAACCGAACTACATACTTATGGAGGACAAAACCTGCAAAATAAATAAATAAATAAATAAATAAATATGCAAATATGTTAATAAAAGAGTAAATAAATCCATAAATTCCTGCCTAAATAAAATAATAAATAAATAAATATGCAAATAAATAAATAAATGCATATAAAAATCCACAAATTCCTGCATATATATATATATATATATATATATATATATATATATATATAATTAATAGTACGGGCAGGTAAATAATTAAATAAATTACACGAATGTTGGGCAAATAACATTTCTAAACATTTATTCATTATTGAATGTAGTTGCGTATTCACTTTTCCTCAGGTCAACATGATAATGAAAGAGGGTCTGTCAATCAACAGAAGGCGGTCTTGATGCCATCATTGATTGTTAGAAAAAAATTGCATACGGTTTTTTGACCGCCTTTTGATGATTGACAGACAGCCTCTCATTAGCATGTTGACCTGAGGAAAATAAATACCAAACTACGTTCAAGAATGAATAATCGTTTGAAAGGAAGGAAAAAATAAACTTTTAGTTTAGCATTTTCTTATTTCCCCAACATTCATGTAATTTAGTTAAATATTTACCTGCCCACACTATTAATTATTCATATATTTTTTTACTCATTTATTTACATATTTATTTATGTATTTATTTATTATTTTTGTAGGTTTCGTCCTCCATATATACTTGGAGGGAGAGGAATAAATTATATATATTTAATATTTGCCTAATATAAGATTTTCACCTCTAGGGGGAGCCACACTTTCATTTATGCGGTTGACCTGCTATATGAAAGTCTGCCCCAAATCTGATTGTGTTAAATCCGTCGTGCAACAAAATGTGGTCCGAATAGATTGATAACCGATTTGATGAATTTATAAATAAATAAATGTATTTCCTTTTGGAAATAAAAGGCTTAACTGTTTAACAGATTTAAATGATGCCTAATAGAATGTGACGAGTTTGAGTGCACTCAAGCGTTCTAAAAGAATGTTTGACATCATAGCAGACATTCCACGGTGAAAACTGTTGCATAGCATTTGACACTCGATATTATCGCTTGTTGAATCTAGTTTGTGGTTGTTGTTGTGATATTATCTTCACTCTACTTTTTGAACATGTGGTCTAACAGTCCATCCCTGCCACGATCTTCAGAACATCGAGACGTGAGCTCTCCTAAGCGTCAGATGAAAGTGTCAGTAAAAAGCATCAGCTACTTTTTATCTGAGTCTGATCTGAACGCCATTGCTGACCGTCCCTCATCTGTTCTGCCCCATTCCTGGAGCAGTGCAGTGAGGATGGACGCAAGTACGCCTCTGTATGAGCATCCTGAGGTCGTGTGCTCAAACCAGACGGTTCTGAAGCTGCGCTATGTTCCTGTGAAACCTGAGCAGAAGTTCACTGATGGTCATGGCCTGCCAAAACGTCGAGGAGTGAGGTCTCTTAGGCATATGACGGAGGTTTCACTGAAAGACATCAGCAATCTTTCATGTGAGCCTGAACTGAATGCCAGGGTTGACCATTCTTCATATCTACTGCCCCATTCTGAGAGTCAAGAAGTGAGATGGGATAAAAGTAGGCCTCTCCATCAGCACCCTCATTCTCCACGCTCAAAACTGCCCATCCTGAAGCCAAACCGTGTTCCTGTCAAACCTGTCAACAAGCAGAGTTTCACAGATGAACCTTCACAATGGCTGGGCGTGGGGCCAAATTGTGTGATAAAAGGTACAGTAAAAAACATCAACCCTTCATGTGAGTCTGACCTCAGTGTTGCCCCTTGCTCATTTTTTGTCCCCCTTTCAGGGAGCCAACCAGTGAGGATGGACAAGCGTAGGTCTCTCCACAGGCATCTTGTTGCTGGTCGCTCAAAATTGCCTGTCCTGAAATCAAAGTGTCTTCCTGTGAAGCCTGTCAGTGGACAGAAATTCACTGATGGACCTCCATGTGAGTCTGATCTGAAAGCCAGCGTTGCCCGTTCCTCATTTCTTCTGCCTCATTCTGGGAGCAGACCAGTGAGGATGGACAAACGTAGGCTTTTCCACCAGCATCCTGATGCTCCACGCTCCAAACTGCCCATTCTGAAGCCAAACCATGTTCCTGTGAAGCCTGTCAACCAGCAGTGCTTCACAGATGAACCCTCAGAATGGCTGGGCGTTGGGTCTTGTGAGCATCAGATGGTTTCACTGAAAGATCCTCCATGCGAGTCTGACCTGAATGCCAGTTTTGAGCGTTCCCCATCTCTTCTGCCTCTTCTCGCAGTGAGAGTAGGCAAATCCAAGCATAATGTTGCTGTTTCCACACACTTGCCTGTTTTGAGGCCACGCTGTGCTCCTGTCCGGCCAAAAGCTTCACAGAAGTTCATTGACGGAGCTCTAGAACAACAAGCGTGCAGGTTTCCTCCCTTAATGAATAAGGCAGAGAGGAACGCCATTGACCCTTCATGTGGGTTCGATTGGAAAGTTAAGTCCAAACTTTCCTTACCCAGCCTGCCACGTCTTACAAGTGGAGTGAAGATGAACGAACAGGTGTCTCTGCATGTTCCTGAATTGCCCACTCTGAAACCAGCTCATGTTCCCAAGCAACCTGTTCTTCCTTCAAACTTCATGTTTTTTCCACTTGATGATGAGGATGTCAAGATGAAGAGGGCTCAGTCAGCAAAAAGAAACCCTCTTCTGCTGTCAAGATTCCCCTCTGCAACCTATTTTTAGGACTGTTCTTAACTTGTTTTTTGTGTGTCAATAAATGTTTTCATACTTGAAAATGATTCTTTGTGTGTTGTTCTTTTTTTTAATGCTTATTTTTGTATTAATCGGTTATTTGAGCATTAAGGAAAGTCATATTTTTGTGGGGAATTTCAACTTGCTTTAAAAGGTTTCATCACCTTGCATAATAATTAATGTCACTTATATTTTCATTTATGACGATAGGTTTGACAAATTATGATATGAGCTTTACATTTTTTTTCATTATGTAAATTCCATCGATTTGAAAATTTCACACATATACACAAATATAAAGTTCTGACCATTTATACTTGCAATATGTCAACCTGTTAAACAGACAGTAGATCAAAACAAACCCAAATATCAAATAAATAGAATAAAAATACATTTATTTGTCCAACAGTAGCAAAATACATCTATTTATGTGTAAGTTTATCAGTGAGGAGTTTAAATTGGTCTCTTTTTGTCTTCTCTTGGTTTCTAAAACAGCTTGGGATCCAAAGTGACTCACAACAGACATGAAGAGATGCCATTTTTCAATAAAACCTTTGCAATGGAATAATTATGTTTGTTCAAATGTTGAATATATAAAAGAACACAAAAGAGTGTGATTACACTATTGCTAATCAATCATTCAGTAAATAAAACAAGCAAAACCGTAACAATTTCAACTTGCTTTTAAAGGTTCTATCACCTTGCATAGATTAATAAATTAATCTCAATAACATTTTCATTTATGATGATAGGTTTGACAAATTATGAAATGAGCTTTACATTTTTTTCATTATTTAAAAGCCATTGATTTTAAATTTAATGTATACACATATACAGTATTATACACAAAGATAAAGGTCTAACCATTTACACTTGCAATATGTCAGCCTGTTAAACAGACAGTAGATCAAAACAAATCCAAATATCAAATAAATAAAATAAAAATACATTTATTTGTCCAAAGGTAGAAAAATACATCTATTTATGTGTAAGTTTAGGATAGTGAGGAGTTTAAATTAGTCTCTTTTTGTCTCCTGTTGATTTCTTGATTTCGAAAGACCCACCCTTCACTGACAAAGGTCCAGAATTTGTCCCAAACATGAGCTCATTTGTTTTATTTTGACTGCTATGCCATCATAATAAGTGAAAATAAGACTGAGCCTAATTCTCAATAGTTTTGGCCAATGCAAAAAATTATTTTTATGAGTTCAACATCCAGCTGCTAGAAAGCATACAATCTGACATAAGAGAAGTCATCTTTCACTACTGTATTGTTTTTAAATAGAGAAAACAGTTTACAGGTTTTATTCTAAATCTTGGGTCTTACTCTTGAAACAGAAAAATGAACAATAAAAAGGTGTGAAGCAACAAAATTGGCCCATATTAAAATGAATTTGAATATTAATTTGGCGATTCTTGTTATTCATGAATTTTTAAATGCACTTTTTTACAAGAGAGGCTAGATAAATTGTAAAGCTCTACCTTATTATTATTTTATTCAAATGGTCAAATTCTGACTGAGGAAAGTTGAATGTGCTGGCCAGTTTGTTATTTATAATTTGCCTAAATGACAATAGGCTTGTTTTTAGTTTGAAACTGATTCATATATATGTTTTCTAATGAAATATGATGTAATTTATGTGTGATTGTGTTTTTTCATATTTCTTTATTGTAAATCTTTAGTGAATATTTTGGTACATAAAAAGGTGTGGTTATGATGAGCATCCGACAAGCTAATTCAGCTAAAAATAGTGCTTAAAATATATTTAAATCTCATAATTAAATAGAAAATGAGGAGTATAATTGCAAAAAAGGTCCACTTTTTGAGAAATAAAAAAACCACCCCTTTCAACGGGCTGGCTACAGGCCTGCAGAAAGTCTAGCTTGTTTAATTTTCTGAAGCATAGCTGACTGGTTTTGAAGATGTTATTCATTGTTTTTGTTTACATATATACATATATATACTGTATATATATATATATATATATATAAAATAAATTATTCTCTTTTGAGGTTGTGTAACCATTAGAATCTTTTTGCCCCAAGGCTTCCAATCTCATTTACTACCATTGATTTTTTTAGAGGTTAAAAACAGCTAACAAGTGGCTTGATGTTTTCTTATTATATTATTCTACTTTTTATGTATAGTCATGAACACACTTGTTTGTAGAGCAAGTAGTTTGATAATTTTCTGCCGTTTATTAGTCATCATAGTCATAGCAACTGAATAAGAAGTTCTAAAACAATCACAAGAAACGCACTTCCACATTGAGAATAAGGTCAATACATGCAGCACATATAATTAACTTAACTTATTGCACTTCCCTGTGATGTGGATATTGCATATACGTTTATTGCGATAACGATACATTTTCGATATATCGTGCAGTCTATGCTATATGAAGTGTACTCTTTTGCCTTTCAGAAAGCCCTTTTGTGAGGTGTTTGTGAACTGTGATCAAGCATGATGGGTGCTCTGGGGAACGGTCGACGTGGCGGACGCTCTCCGTCTCTGCTGATGGCGGCGCTCATCTCCTGCATCCTCCTGCTCGCCTTCAACTACTGGGTCTCTAACTCCAGAAACGTGGAGCTGCAGGTCTGAGCAATTCCAGTGTTATGGATGTGACATTTGCAGTGAAGTCTCAGAACATATATTCACAGAGAAAGTATAAGTTAACATTATATTGAAACATCTGTTTATATTTTCCCAAACTACTAACCACAGAGTTAAGAGATCAGAAAAATGTCAATCTGTAAGCATTTTTTATGCATTATGGATGTGACCAAAAAATTTAGTCAGTTTACAGTATACAACATACTTTGTAGAAATTCTGTGAGTTAGGTCCCGTTTACACTAATACATTTTAGTTTTAAAAACGTTTAAGTTTTGCTACGGTTACGCCATCCATCCACACTACCCCGGAGTTTCGAGCCCCAAAAACAGGGCATTTTTAGAAACGCTGAAGAGGCCGTTTTCACTTTAAAGTGCTGCTCCTTTGTGTCGGTGTGGATGGGGGGAAAACGGAGACATCTGAATATGGCTGCAGACATTCTGATTGGGGCTTTTTTTTCTTAATGTTAAATGCACAAAGTTTAATCTTGCATCCTTTCCCTGTAAGTTCAGACTTCGCAAGTTTGATATAGAAAACTAACTCTAGAGGACACATCGGGTAAATATTTCAAAGGGAAAAGTGTACTTTATAACATCATTCACATCACCCTGGCTACGTTGTTTCGCTATCTTAACAATAAAATGAAGACATGATATGAGGAACTGCCTATTTTCATTTTGATACTAACAGACACTAAAAATGCTGAGGCATCGTGTAGCTACATATTTTTATATGACCATCATCTTCACTGTATGCATATTTATAACAAAACGGAGCCGCTAACATTACTGCCTCCTTTCATTTTCATTGAAAATATGAAACATAACCTCTGTTTTGCTGAATATCAGTTTTAATAATCAATAATGGCAATCAGTAATACAATACGTTTATGCAATATACATATATAATATAAAGGCAAACAATCAATCAAATGTGCAGAATCAGTGAACATGGTTATATAAATACTATATTACCTTTTTTTGCTTTCAGCCAGATTGATTCAAAAGACATTAGAAAGAGACAAAATAAATTAAATATCATGTTTAACAACTATAGTGAGATGAGATCCAGTGGTAGATTCTTGATGAACTGTCCGATGTGCGCTGCTCTCATCTGGGGAGATGTGCTCAAAGCATCCTCTGACTGCCTGGAGCTCATACGCTGCAGCGCATGACAGACTGTGTGTGTGTGTGGTCACGTGATGTTCGTTTTCAGCGGTGTAGTGTGGACGGAGATCTTTTCAGAAACACTAAGTGAAACGCCAGTGTGGATCGTTTTCGTTCTAAAACTAAAATGTATTAGTGTAAACGGGGCCTTAAACTGCACAGTTTAAAAGAAAGCATAAGCGTTGCTCTCTATAAAACAAAAATTATTGATTTTATTTTATTTGACATTTTTGCATTTATGAGGGAAAAGCTTCCTTATGGATGTGACGCCTCTTCGTTATGGACGTGACCGATGTGAAATTGGCGCTTGAGTGACTTTTGAAAATCAAATAGAATTGCTTAAAAACATTGACAGAGACATTTTTGAGTGTTTTTGCAGTACTGTAAAATACAAGCCTACACAAAAAACCTAGAAAGGGTTTAGCTGTTTTGGTGAAATTGGTAACATTTGCATGAAATTGCTCCTCTGGATGTGGTCTTCAGTGGCTGCAATGGGTCAGTCTAAAAGAAGTTTTGTGTTTCTCTAAAGAGCAAGATATTGGAGCTGGAGGACCGAATTCGGCTGCTGTCTGCAGACCGGGAAAGAGAAGAACAGGGCAAGCTGAAGGCCGAGGATGAGATGCACAGACAGCTGGAGTTAATGGAGAAAACACACCACAGACAGCAGGAGAACGCCATCAACAGTTGGAGACAAGAAAAAGTAGGAAAACACTCATTCAAATACTTACTCAGTAATCAGCTGGTTACATTTATTCATTCTTTTATCGAATGTGACTTAAAAATGAGGATGAAAGAAGCACTTCAAATCATCTAAATCATTTTTTCCCCCAATTTCTATTTAATGGAAAGAAGATTTTTTTTCGAACATTTCTAAACATAATAGTTTTAATGGCTAATATCTAATAACTGATTTCTTTTATCTTTGCCATGATGACAGCACATACTATTTGACTAGATATTTTTCTAGATACCAGTATTCAGCTTAAAGTGACATTTAAAAGCTTAACTAGGTTAATCAGGCAAGTTTTTAGTAATTATGGCTTGTTTCCACTGAGTGGTATGGTATGGTACCACTTTTTGGTTACCATTTTCAAAGGGTACCTAGCACAACAAAAGGTGGAGATAGATGCGCAGCTAAACGCTATTGGTTTACAGAGAAACTTCCCTAGTGTGTGCAACAAGCCAGTAGAATCAAATTACAGGAAGTTCAATTTTTAAATAGACAGCTGGGACATTACATTGTAATAATATATACACATAGAAACGACCCATAGTTGACCCGAGCTCAAACAAACCTTGACGTCGTCTTAATGAACAGCCACAAAGCCAAGAAGAAGAGCAGAATCTGCCATGTGTTTACGTAGTTTACGAGGCTGTCTAAAAGTGCGAGTGGTTTCACTTTCTCTAGAGCTCTAATTGTGTGCGCTCGCCTTGCGTCTATATTTGAAATAACCAACTTGAGCTGATGATATAATGTGCGCATGATTATTGAAGTGTGACTTCTCACATCCTTTCAGAAATGGACAAATGCGAGAGTGAAGCCCAAAAAAAACGAAGAAGCAAATGATTCTTTCTAGAGGTGTGAACCTACACTGGTCTCACGGTTCGGTTCGGTTACGATTATCATGCCATCGATTCGGTTCAATTCGATATCTCGGTGCATCACGGTGCATTGGCGATTCTTTCCATACACAGTTTTATATTTTCTTCACAGCACAGCAATTATTGTATTAAAATGTATAAATATATTTATATTTACTATTTGTAAAACAATTTTGTCCTTTAATACCAACAGTCAGAATAAAGGTAAAGTTGGTTTTATATTCACACATTCGTTCATTTAGAAGTCTCTATATTGTTTATCATGTTACTTTTGAATATTCGATTGGAATTAGCATACAAGTAACAAACAACAATAACACTATGTAATTGACTGTGAACAATGTTGTACTTTGATAGTCATTGGCTGCTAATATGATTTCCCTATTTAGAATTTGCAAATAATACTTTTCTGAAATTATATTATTAAGGAGAATGTCTGAATATCCCAATATAAAACCAACGTTACCTCTATCTTCAGATATATAAACTGTACCTTTAAGCAACACGAGCATTTATAGCAAATAAACAAATATTAATATCCCGCTCGCTTTCTGAGCCTTGTCTACCAACTACCAAGTTCTTTCTTACACCCCTTTGATTGGTCACGCGCTCAACAGAAAGGGCTGCGATTGGCTCTTACACGCTGGTGCTCTTCACAGCTGCACTCATGGGCCACAGTGAGAGAGAAATGGAGTTTACTTTCATTCTCTTAATCGCCGTGAAATAGGGGCTTTTGCTGTACGTGTCAGTGAAACAGTGTTCAGCAAACACACACGCAGTGAAATTGTGCACAGTTTCAGAGTTTTTACGTAGTTAGAGCGTTGTACTCGCGCTCGCCGCTCGCCTCCCTCGCCATAGTAAGCTACGGCGACATTGCGCATGTAAGATAAATGACGTCAGTATATAATAACCGGTTATGATTATTACTGAACCGATACCGAATTGTCCGCGTCTGCATCGCGGTGCACCGAAGAAACAATTAATTTTGACACCCCTAATTCTTTCAGCAACCTAAAACATGAACGAACTGCCATGTTTAGATATCATGGGGCTTCTGGACTATTATGAACTCGGAATGACAGAATTACGTTCTAACAAGATGTTAACGTTACATGTTCTGGTGAAGAATAAAAATGAGAGGTTTGAACTGACTGTTTATGTTTCGTATAGTTTAAGAACCCAAAGCCTAAATGTATGTTTTGGGTATTTTTTAATAATTGCTAACATTTTAGAGACTTCAAAGGCTGGTTTATACTTCTGCGACGAGTGATTGGCGTGACCCACGGCGCCTGCCTTGCGTGTAGTCATGCGTTTATTTTTCTGCGTGCTGTTTGTGTTGCTCTGTAATAACATTTCCAAAACTCTAACTAGCAGCAGGTTGTTTTCTTCCTCTGTGTTGAGTTTCTTCGCGGGTGTTTTGTTTGTTCTGAACGCTACAAATAGCTCAAACTCGCTCATTCAGAGGCGGGAACCAGCGGACGAGCAACAACTTTAATCATAACAGTGTTTCCTCTAGGATTTTTTCCAGCTGTGGCGGCAGGCCTTTTACACAGAACTACCAACTACCTGTGGCGTTATTTTATTTGACAAATGTCGTGAGCACAGTATTACAAGTCGAGATCTCAGCACTCAGCACTGCCCACACTCATCAGCACTACCAAGCCAACCAATCACAGAGCTTGCACTACTCGTCATTGCGACATGTAGTTATATTTTTCGAGAGGTGCCCATCAGCGGTGACGTCGGCCACGGCGAGGGGTATACGATTGCGCGATGCGGACCATATGCGTGCGCTTGATGAAGTATAAATCAGCCTTAAGGCAGTACTATACTGTACCACTCGGTGGACACGAGGCATTAGGCAAGTCATTGTATAACAGTGGTTTGTTCTGTTGACAATCAGAAAAAAATAAGGGGGCTAATAATATTGACCTTAAAATAGTTTAAAAAAAATAATAAAAACTGCTTTTATTCTTGCCGAAAGAAAACAAAGACTTTCTTCAGAAGAAAAAATATTATAGGAAATACTGTGAAAAATCCTTTGTTCTGTTAAACATCATTTGAGAAATATTTGAAAACTAAAAAAAATAAAAAATCACAGGAGGGCTAAGCATTTTGATCTCAACTGTAAGATGAGTGTCTGAAAGTCTCTTTTTCTTAGGAGAATCTGCAACTCAACACTTCCTCCAGTGCTAAAGCAGTACAAGACATGAAGAGTGAGTATCTGCCTTATATTTATCCTGTTATGTGAAGCATATCAACTGTTTTACGTCACTGTTGATTTTTCTTCATCAGACCGTATGAAGTCGTTACTGGAGGATGTGAATAAGATGCAGAGTGAACTGAAGTCCTGTCATGGTAGCATGGACACGCTCACTAAGAAAGCCAACAGTGACAAGTAGGTCCATTTCTGAATGCTCTCACCAAAATGCAAAAGACGTGATAGTTCTTGATGAGTATGCCAATGTGTGTGTGCATTCAGGACTCAGTGCAACAAAGAAATTGAGGCCACAAAAGAGGAATGCAGTGTGAAGATAGCAGCTGCCAAACAGGGGAAACTAAAGATGGCTGAAAAGGTAGATCCACAGGTAAAAAGAAAGAAAGAAAGAAAAATTAAAGGGATAGTTCACCCAAAAATTAATATTCTGTTATCATTTACTCCCCTTCCAATTGTTCTAAACCTGTCTGAATTTCTGTTGAACACAAATGAAGATATACTGATGGATGTTGGATAAAAACTACTTTTTCCCCAACATTATTCAGTATATCTTGTTTTGTGTTCAACAGAGGAAAGAAATTCATAAATTTTAGAAGGTCAAATACTATTATTATCGTTATATTATTATTATTATTATTAATATTTCATCATATTGTTAGTTAAATTCTTCTTTTTAATATTATTCTTTACTTTTGATTTTTATTATTCGTATATTATCATTATTATAGTAATGTTTCTTCTTATTATTATTCTCATTGTTTTGTTTGCAGCACTTTATTTTTCTCCTTTTCTCTTCTTTTACTCTTCCCCTTCCTTTTCTGTTTTTTTTTCTTTTTCTTTTCTTCTCTTTTATTTTCTTTTCTTCTACTAACTTATTATTTATTATTACTTATAACTTATTATTATTATCATTATTTGTCCACTTTCTGATTTCCCAACCTCCCCTCACCTCGTCACTATTAATAGTTATTACATTAATAGTATTACTTTACTTTTGTTACCATTATTATTATTATTACTATTCTGACTTGTCTTCCCGTTATCTCCTCATTATCATTATTACAAGTATTTCTACCATTGTCATTATTCAGGTTGCTGTAGTTGTTGTTGTAGTAGTAGTAGCAGTAGTCATTGTAGTAGTAACGATTGTAGTTGTAGTTGGGATTGTTTAAGTAGGAGTTGTAGTAGTTTTTGTAGTAGTAGATGTCGTTGGTATAGTGGTATCAGAAGTAGTAAAGGTGTTGGTGTAGTAGTAGTAGTAGTAGTCATCGGTGTAGTAGTATCAGAAGTAGTATATGTTGTCGATGTAGATGTTGTAGTAGCAGAGATTGCTGTAGTAGTATCAGTTGTAGTAGACACTGTAGTAATATCAGTAGTAGTAGACATTGTAGTAGTAGTAGTAGTAGTAGTCGTATTTGTGGCTGTAGTAGCAGCAGCAGCAGCAGCAGCAGCAGCAGCAGTAGTAGTTGTAATGTTAGTAACTTTCTGTAGTAGTAGTAGTAGCATTGTTGTCACTCTTTACCACTGACTGGTCTCTTTCTATCTGTTTATTTATATCTATGTTACTTGCTTCATTTATTGACTGTTATTGTCCCTTATGCATGTACTCTGACCTGTCGACCATGTTACCTACACACACACACACACACACATACACTCATGTTTCATTTTCTTTGTATTTGTATGTATATATGTATTTGTTTACCTTTTTGCATATTCTAATAATAAAAAAAAAAGAAGGTAAAATAATGGTCCATGATCTCGATACTGTGCCATTTTATTATTTTTATAATTGTTTTAAGCATAATACAGTTTCTATAGTTCTGGTGATAAACTCAAATAATATATCTTCTTTAGTAAAAATAATGGTCCATTATCCTTTTATTTTTTTATAAAACAGTCCTTTAAAATGATCGTCCATTTAGTTTTATTTCCATTTCATTTATTATCCATTAGTCCGTTAGCTGTATTAACATGTATAAGCAATTACTAATACATTTATTAAGTTATTTATTCATCTTTGTTAACGTTGATTTCTTTCGGCTTAGTCCCTTTATTAATCTGGGGTCGCCACAGCGGAATGAACCGCCTCTTTGTTAACGTTATTTAAGTTAAATGATATTAGTTCAGGTTAACCCACTGTGCATTAACTAATGTCAAGAAGCACCACTTTGGATTTTAATAATGCATTTATTTAGTAAATGCTGAACTATGATTCATGAATGCTGTGCAAGATTATTCTGAATAACTAACATTAACTAATGGACCATTACTCTAAAGTGTTTCCATTTAGAGGTTACTACCTCTTGAGTGCGAGTAAGTATAAAAAAAATAATACAAAATATAGAATAAATAATGAAGAAATTTTTATTTTTTGTGTGTGAACTATCCTTTTAGGGTGCTTTCACATCTGTAGATCGATTCTTTTGTTCTGAAACAGGGATTAAAATTATTACAATGTTTATTTTTGTTATTGGTGCAGTTCGCTTTCACACGACAAAGTTTCTAAATGGACCAAAATAGTAAAAATAGCACGTGCGAGTAATCTCTACTCACGTTGGTCAGAGTTTCAGGGAGTATTTTTCAGAGCCCCACGGATTCCGCTCCGCTGTTATAGGCCTTCGACGTTATTTTAATTTATGACGATGAGCAACAAGACATTATAAGTGAAAAGGTGCGCTTTAATTTTGACACACACATACATTGTCACCAAATATAAATCAGAGAGGTAAGTCTTTTGTCATACAGATACTCATTTCAGTTGAGGGTTGTAAAAATCTATCTATTAAATCAATCAATCTATTAAGAAATGGCTAGAATTATGCATTACTGTGCGTTCACACCCTGGCAACAGCGCTGTCTGCCTTCAGCTCCGGCGGTGAGAGCGTCAAAATTCGTTACATTGATCTCGTATTTAAAGGAGCCGTTGCAGCATAACATATCAGTTACATTCCCGCATCAAACATGCTTTCTAGCGTGAAAATGTTGCACACTTTTTATCAAATTCATTTAACAATGAAAGATCGAGTTGCATGTGGTGTGGCTTTGCTCCAATTAATTATCTCATGTGTCTATGTCTAAAATATTCTGAAGCAGCAATACTGTTTTGTATTGTCGCATGAGATTCCCGCTTTTTTAAAGAAAAAAATGTATAAAATTAATGCACAACAGTAACTCCCCATTAACTTTTTTAATGTATGTTCCTGTAAGAAAACATGGCAAATAATTGGAAATCCGGCAATAATCAAACCCTTGGGAACAACTGTGGTCGAAACCAAAGTTCACAGTGACTGTGTTCTCTGGGCTCCTCTCAAGCGGTGAACCTCTACATTCTGATTGCTTGCCGCCGAACAGCGTCATAGCTCATTTCCATAAAGTTGACTTGATTTCAACACTCCTCGACGCCCACACCGGCGAAGATGCACCACGCTGCTCCTCGCCGCTCCTTGCTGCTGGCTCCCATTGATAATGAATGACTTCCAGCTACTTGTGACGCTCTCGCCGCTTTCAGTGTGAACGTACAGTTACAGGGTTTATAGAGAATTAACAGATGAAGCGAGACTGCAGTCAGATCATGAAGCAGATCAATTTTCTTTCTTTCAAAGTGTCAGTGCAGAAATGAACAAAACAATAGGCCTAATACAAAATACAATAAGATTAAAGTATGGAAAAAATATCAGATGGTAATTTCTGTCAATTTTCCTTACGTATAAACCGCTCTCGCTAATATTTCAGCATGCTTTCACTGTCGACGTGAAATGCACATTTACTGGTAGGAATGACATCCTGTCCTACTTATCATTCTCTCTTCATATAGAAGTATATATGGGTATTACATATACATAATACACTGTGATATCGCCTGGTTCATTAGTTCATTAGATCGTATTGCTTTCTCACTACAATCGATTCACTTCAGAGTTCATTCCAGTCGAGCCGAGACTACATTCAGGCGATCTCAGACTGATTGTTTTGGTGCAGATCAGAGCATGATTGCGGGTTTCACATATGCCAAACGAACCGCGCTAACTGAGCAAACGAGACGAGTTCCAAAACAAACGTCTAGGTGTGAAAGCACCCTTAAATGGCTTTTTTTATTGCAATACTAATTTTATTGGTGTCTTAACTCCTTTTCACTGAAAATCTGTTCTTTACAGGATGCTGATGGTCCCATGCAGAAAGTCTCAAAAGCCAAATCTAATGTTCCCGCTTTAAACAATTTAAATAAAAACCTAGCAGAACCTCCAAATGGAAAACCAGATGTGGATTCACCGTCAAAACTCGATGCTCAGGTCGAAACCAATGAGTTGGTAGTGGACAAAGATGCAAAAGGTGAGTTGCCTGTGTGGGTGCTTTCTTTGTTTTTAGTCTCAAGATGTTCCAATAATAGTGATTTATTAAAAATAGAAAAGTTCTTCCTTTTAATTTTTAAAAAAGTTTTGCTTACAGACAACAACACTGACAAAATATAGAAATGAAAGCTCAAATATTTGTTGTAGTTTCCAATCACTGATCTAGCACTTTAACCAACTAAAGCTTCTGAGAAATGTGTTTTAACAACGTTCTGTCTGTTCCTTTAAGATGCTGGGATTTTACAAGACACGCTTATTGCTGCCTCCAAACTGACCAATAAGAGTGAGACCCTCAAAAGGCCAGCCAATGAAGTTGTTGCAGAAGCAGTGGAGGACGTTAAAGAACCGGCTCCAAAGGATGCAGGTGGGCTACGATTCAGTTGGAAGGATGAGAGAACAGAAACTCATTGTGAGAATAATTTTACTGAGTGGTGCACATCGTGTCTGCTCAGCCGGTGTGTGAATAAAGCGACTGATGCATCACTAATCGCAGCTCTCCGGTATTTGCAGACACTTTTAAAACTGAGCAGCACAAAGGGGAGAAATCAGTGCGTTGAGAACCTGTCCAATGTATTATTGAGCCTTTTCTAATTCAGGTAGGCCTATATTATGTGTGAAGAGCAGGTAATAACCCTCTCTGCACCAGTGCTGCGAATGCGATCTGCTGATCTAAGAGACACAGCGCAACATGATTTAGAAACAGAAATGAACTCCTTGTTGCAGGTCAAAAGGAACTCATTTAATGCAAAAATAAATGTATTTCTCCACCGATTACTTATATGAACAGAAACCAATAGTCTTGGAGAAAGTTTTTTGTATTGTCATGAACGCGACACGCAGCTTGAATTGATAAATAAATGGAGAATGATTGACAGGCGCAGTGGTGGGAAGCCCTGAACTGAACATGAATTTAACCACTTGAATATTCATCTGTGCTTCACATTAAACTATAGAATGACTTTGGATATAGTAGCCCACATGACAACTTTCTAATGCCTTATAATAGGCCTTTGTTGGTTTATAAATTACACAGAATATAGCGCACCGCAAGATCAGATTTGGATCGGTACCAGCTGACCGATACCCGATCCAGCAAAAATACACAGTATTGAACCGATATCCGATCCGGTGCATCCCTAATTTAAACGCCACTGACTATATTTAGGTGGCTGATTTGTAATCTGAAGCTCTAATATAATAAGAGCGGGAGACATTACGCAGTTAAAGTCTCCAGCCAAAATAAGTGGGTGTGAATGAATATTAGGAATAGAGGACAGAAAGGAGGAAATAAAAGTAGAGTCATCGTAATTGGGAGCATAAACTTTGTCCAAACTTGGTCCTGGAGGGCTGGTGTCCTGCAGATTTTAGCTCCAACTTGCCTTAACACACATGCAAGGATGTTTTTAGAAAGCCTAATAAGAGCTTGATTAGCTAGCCCAGGTGTGCCTAATTGGGGTTGGAACTAAACTTTGCAGGACACCAGCCCTCCAGGACCGAGTTTGGGCACCCCTGAGCTAAACAATAGTTTTATTTAACTGATTTCTTTTATTTTTGCCATGATGACAGTACATAATGTTTTACTAGATATTTTTAAAGACACTAGTATTCAGCTTAAAGTTACATTTAAAGGCTTAACTAGGTTAATTGGGTGAGTCATTGTATAACAGTGGTTTGTTCTGTAGACAATTGACCCTTCGCTAAGCCACACCCAAAAACCGCCACGCACCAATCGTGGCTTAGCAACCGTAGCTACGCGCAGGGGCTCTGTCAAGCTTTCGAGCGAGGGAAACAAGCCAAAGCGTTGTGCATATGGATTGTGCAAATCTGATACCCGGTATCCTAAAAGTTTGGACGGGGTGGTGGAATTATTTCCCTTTTCAAAACCTAAAACCCAAGGGGAGAAATGCCAGCGTGGATCAAGCTCTGTGAGGGGCGCTAAAGGAGCGGAGTTAAGTTGGTTTTGTTGTGATATTCCTGACACATTCACTGATAGACGGCAATAACTCACACACCTCTCACGTTACCCTAAAAAGATCTAAACTGTTTTTCCTACAAATATACAAAGCAGGTTATGTTTCCCAGCTGTCGTTTTCTTTTTTTCACTCGATATTATGAGCACTGCTCTGTTTAAGCCTTCGCCATAGTAGTCATACTAATAGCAGTCGTATTTCCATCTGTTTCAAGCTACGAATATTTGAAATTACAAATCAACAGCACAAAACAAAACAGAGATGTGATCACAAACTGAGCACTTGCGATCAATATACTTTAACCAGCAGCTGTTTTTCAGTCATTTATAAAGAGCACACAAACATACTGACAGTTATAGGTAACTTACTGTACATTGTTATGGGTCAATGATGCTAATATTTGGTACAAATCCATCAATTTCCCCTTTCTGGCTGTTTTTTCTATGAATGAATTATGTAGAAGCACTGTCCATGCGTGTTTCATTGTGGTTTAGTAACGTTATATTTCATTGCACAACAATTAGTCTATTAGGCTTTTTGGCGTAAATAGAGAAATCACGGTTTAATCTGTTATCATTAGATTGTTTTTAAATGTCACCTCTCCTGCTGTGCATGAACTCAGCTGTTGAACTCAGCTATGAGGCGGCTAGGCTAACCTAGCTTCAATTTGGATTAAATTATTTTCTAATCAGTTGCCTATTATGTCGTGAATATACCCATGTAATGCATATTGCAGTCCTTTTTCGTCTGGCTTTCTCGGATATCTCACCTGTTCGACAAAAATGACTAATTATAGCCCTGGGAATGTCTGACACCAGCGCATACACATTGTAATAGACGGGCCAGACACGAAAGCTTGACAGGCGTAGCAACAGTAACTAAGGTGGGCGGGCTTAGCGAAGGGTCAATTGAAGAAAATATTGCTTAAGGGCGCTAATAATATTGACTTTAATATTTTTTTTTTTCCTTTTTATTTATTTAAATAGTGAAAAAAACATACATTCATTTATCAAAATAAACAACACAACACATATATAAACATAGTGCTTTAACATTGTGTACATATAAACAAAGGCAAAAAAAGAAGAAGAAAAAAATGAAGACCAGTATAATACAAGTAAACTCTGACAGCATCAGCATCATTTTGTCCATTTACAATTATATTTGGCTTTGGAAGTAATTTATGAATGGACACCACATGGTGGTGAACTTGGACCTAGAACCGTTTAAATTAAGTCTTATATTTTCCAAACTAAGGAAATGCAACACATCATTGGCCCACTGCTTAAAAGAAGGGGCAAATGATTGTTTCCTATTGATTAGAATCAAGCGTCTTGCCAAAAGAGAAGGCAATGAAGTCCAATTCACTTTTTGACCAATTGTTATTTTCAAAAACAATACCAAAGATAACAGTTAGGGGATTAGCACAAACATCTTTGCAAAATATTCTGGAGTAAGGTGAATTTTTTTTTGACCAAAATAAAGATAATCTGGGACATAAGCAAAACATATGGGCTAATGTACTGTAGCTGGGGACTGCTTGCATCTTGTAAACTTTAAATTGAATAAGGCTATGTCTAGCACAAATAGAGGATCTATAGATTCTATATATAGCATTATTCCAGTCCTCGTCTGTCAAACAGTTATTAAGGTCTAGTTGCCAGGAGTCTCTTTGTGTAGATCTAGAAGATGATAATAATGATGCAAGCTTACTATATAAAGCAGAAATACGGGCAGTGCAGAATTATTAGGCAAATGAGTATTTTGACCACATCATCCTCTTTATACATGTTGTCTTACTCCAAGCTGTATAGGCTCGAAAGCCTACTACCAGTTAAGCATATTAGGTGATGTGCATCTCTGTAATGAGAAGGGGTGTGGTCTAATGACATCAACACCCTATATCAGGTGTGCATAATTATTAGGCAACTTCCTTTCCTTTGGCAAAATGGGTCAAAAGAAGGACTTGACAGGGTCCGAAAAGTCAAAAATAGTGAGATATCTTGCAGAGGGATGCAGCACTCTTAAAATTGCCAAGCTTCTGAAGCGTGATCATCGAACAATCAAGTGTTTCCTTCAAAATAGTCAACAGGGACGCAAGAAGTGTGTGAAAAAACCAAGGCGCGAAATAAACTACCCATGAACTGAGAAAAGTCAAGCGTGCAGCTGCCAAGATGCCACTTGCCACCAGTTTTGCCATATTTCAGAGCTGCAACATCACTGGAGTGCCCAAAAGCACAAGGTGTGCAATACTCAGAGACATGGCCAAGGTAAGAAAGGCTGAAAAACGACCACCACTGAACAAGACACACAAGCTGAAACGTCAAGACTGGGCCAAGAAATATCTCAAGACTGATTTTTCTAAGGTTTTATGGACTGATGAAATGAGAGTGAGTCTTGATGGGCCCGTGGCTGGATCTGTAAAGGGCAGAGAGCTCCAGTCCGACTCAGACGCCAGCAAGGTGGAGGTGGAGTACTGGTTTGGGCTGGTATCATCAAAGATGAGCTTGTGGGCCTTTTCGGGTTGAGGATGGAGTCAAGCTCAACTCCCAGTCCTACTGCCAGTTTCTGGAAGACACCTTCTTCAAGCAGTGGTACAGGAAGAAGTCTGCATCCTTCAAGAAAAACATGATTTTCATGCAGGACAATGCTCCATCACACGCGTCCAAGTACTCCACAGCGTGGCTGGCAAGAAATGGTCTAAAAGAAGAAAAACTAATGACATGGCCTCCTTGTTCACCTGACTGAACCCCATAGAGAACCTGTGGTCCATCATCAAATGTGAGATTTACAAGGAGGGAAAACACTACACCTCTCTGAACAGTGTCTGGGAGGCTGTGGTTGCTGCTGCACGCAATGTTGATGTTGAACAGATCAAAACACTGACAGAATCCATGGATGGCAGGCTTTTGAGTGTCCTTGCAAAGAAAGGTGGCTATATTGGTCACTGATTTGTTTTTTTGTTTTGTTTTTGAATGTCAGAAATGTATATTTGTGAATGTTGAGATGTTATATTGGTTTCACTGGTGAAAATAAATAATTGAAATGGGTATATATTTGTTTTTTGTCAAGTTGCCGAATAATTCTGCACAGTAATAGTCACCTGCACACACAGATATCCTCCTAAAATAGCTCAAACTAAAAACAAACTAAAAACTACTTCCAAAAATATTCAGCTTTGATATTAATGAGTTTTTTGGGTTCATTGAGAACATGGTTGTTGTTCAATAATAAAATTAATTCTCAAAAATAACTTGAGAAAAAACAACTTGCCTAATAATTCTGCACTCCCTGTAGTTCCACTTTGTTCTGGGTCGTCAGGAAAAATGGTTTTAAAAAAAATGATTTTATTTTAGCTGAAATAAGACTTTATAGGATATTATAGGAAATACTGTGAAAAATTCCTTCCTCTGTTAAACATCATTTGCAAAATATATTGAAAAAGAAAATCACAAGAGGGCTTATAATTTAGACTTTAATTGTGCATGTATATTAGAAATGCCATGTGTCTTTATGCAGAGGCTGTGCTGGATGAAGCAGATATTTTAGAACCGAAGGAAAATGACGCTGGGTTTGGAGATGGCAATGAGGAAGATGATCTTGGCATTGGAGATGGGAATCAGGAAGAAGATGATGAGGATTTAAAACTGAAAGCCGGTGATCTGAAGGAGGAAGACGCTGCAGTCGGGAAGGAAGATGCCATTATGTACGACAACGAGGGCGAGATCGAGAAACAGCTCTCTCAGATTAAAGGTGCTCTTCCATTATTGATCATCGCACACAAATATTCACAGTGGCTGGGCGGTATGACCAAAATTCTGTTTCATGTTGTGAGTCATTTTATGTCACAGTAATGATATATTTCATGATCTAGTGGTATTCCAGAAAATCAACAAAAAGGGTTATAATTAATAGTTATATTTAATTAAAGAGCCCCTATTTTGCATTATAAAAGGTTATATTTTGGTTTTGGGGGTCTCCAACAATAGGAAAATCCCAGTAGATCAGCAGTTTCTGAAATACTCAGACCAGCCCGTCTGGCACCAACAACCCAGCCACGTTCAAAGTCACTTAAATCACCTTTCCTCCCCATCCTGATGCTCGGTTTGAACTGCAGCAGATCGTCTTGACCATGTCTACAAGCTTAAATGCATTGAGTTGCTGCCATGTGATTGGCTGATTAGAAATTTGCGTTAACGAGCAGTTGGACAGGTGTACCTAATAAAGTAATCAGTGTATGTTAGATGGTCTTATTTTAATTAAATATAACTGTTTATTAAAACTGTTTTGTTTAAATGCACCAAAAATTGTCTATATTCACTGAGAAATGGATGTAACTGTTCATTTTAAAAGGGAGTGTATACTTTTTAGTGCTAAACACTTTATATAAATTCTATTATATGATTGTGACATTTAATGAACATTTCTTCTGTGTTCTGACAGATGAAAATCAAGGCGCAGGTCAAGATCTAGAGGACGACGTGGCTAATTATAACGGAGATGACGAGAACCAGCCCGAGTCTGAGGATGAGAAGCAGGCAGAGCTGGCAGGGATGTAAAAAACACACCTTCAGCTGAACATTACCATGTTTTTACCCTCCCAGCAGCTCAGCTATAAGGTGGGAGACCTACACTGCTGTAAAGACTGATGTGTGCTGGACAAAACTTCACTACTGGGTAATGAAGGATATGAGTTTGTCTCATACGCCTTACAGGACAACAGGCATGGTGAAAACTTTCTTTTTCTAGGTCTGATTTTAGATTCAACTTGAATGAAACTACTTATTACGTCGCGCCTTTAAATTAACGAGTCATGATGATGAATTCCCCCTTGTTTTCGGTTACAAAACAACGATGAAACTGGATTTTGAAAGATTTTAGTTGCTCAAAAGGACATGTGAATATTAAGACATGTAGACTGAAACACTCGGTCAGTTACAGCGCAACCCAGTCTTTGATTGGCTGTAAAACGTTACTTTTCTGTTGATTTAGGTTTATTTTTTAACATTTTGCTGTTGGGAACTGAAATATTTTTTGTTGTTGTTCAAAAAAAATGGGTTTCTTAATAAATTTATGATCTAATAAAGTTCATAGTTGCGCTCCTTTCACTATCGTGTGAGTTTAATGGGTTAAATGAGCAATGACTGGCACTTTGTCATGGAATGCTGATCTACTATCTACTGATCTACTATACCACAGCCATATCACCCTGCAGCCCAAGACCGGTTACTCACTGAAGCTAAGCAGGGCTGAGCCTGGTCAGTACCTGGATGGGAGACCACATCGGAAGACTAGGTTGCTGTTGGAAGTGGTGTTAGAGAGGCCAGCAGGGGGCGCGCAACCTGTGGTCTGTGTGAGTCCTAATGCCCCAGTAAAAGTGAAGGAGACACTACACTGTCAGTGGGCACCGTCTTTCGGATAAGACGCTAAACTGAGGTCCTGACTCTCTGTGGTCATTAAAAATCCCATGGCACTTCTCGTAAAGAGTAGGGTGTAACCCCGGTGTCCTGGCCAAAGTCCCTCAATTGGCACTTACCCATCATGGCCTCCTAATCATCCCCATCCACCGAATTGGCTCTATCACTGTCTCTTCACTCCACCAATAGCTGGTGTGTGGTGAGCGCACTGGCGCCGTTGTCCTGTGGCTGCCGTCGCATCATCCAAGTGGATGCTGCACACTGGTGGTGGTGTGGAGAGACCCCCCTCATGATTGTGAAGCGCTTTGGGTGTATGGCCATACACAATAAATGCGCTATATAAATACACATTACATTACTATTTTGTCGGCATTTAAACTGCTGAACAATGCTGGATATGTTTGTAAATGGATGCCCGCTTATATGCATACAATGTGCACACATGCTTTTGCATTGGTCACTGTGGTAAATTTATTTTACTCTTACTGGTCCTTGTTCTCGTATTAGACAAGCTTTTAGTCCACATGAACCAGATGCTGCGACCTCTGTTTTTTCGTATTGTGACGCAGTTCATAGAGTAACCGAATAATAAATGAGAAAACTGTGGGCGTGGCTTGTTTTTTTCTACTGCGAGCTGATTGGATGTAGTAAAGTAGGCATTTCATTCAGAAAGATCAGGAAAGGGGTTTGGGGAAAGTTATTACAACCTAAACAGACTCCTCCTGCTCACCATTTCTATTTGTTGTCAAAACTGACATCTGGAGGGGCGTGGTTAAAAAATGTTAGCCACGCCCACATATATATATATATATATATATATATATATATTTACACATATATATTTATTTTATTATTTTTTTTGAGGCTATGTATGAGAAAGTCTTATTTCTGATATATATTTGGTCACTATGTCATCATATGTAGATTATAAGCACACTTTATAATGTACTTATGTCTTTTTCTCATCGTCATAAGTTAAAATAACGACGTGTGACAGCAGAATCCTGGAAAATCAACCAAACTCGCGCGTGACTTGTTTAAATAATTATGCTCCATTTAGAAACTTTGCCGTGTGAAAACGAACCACACCAAGAACAAAACGCGACATTGTAACAATTATAATTCCTGTTTTGGAACAAAACAATCGATCTACAGGTGTGAAAACACCTCAAGTTTACAAATTTGCTTTATTAGGGCAAATAGTGCTGCAGGATATCTAATCTTGTCTTTGCATTGACTAAACATGTAAATCAACGCATCATCTGCGCCTGGTGTGAGAGCATCATAAGGGATGGTTGACGTGAAACTGATTTTCAACACACTGTCGAGATCCTGAAGTGTTTTGAAACACCACTTCGAAGCAAAAAGTGTGTAAAAGTGTCAATTTGATAATAGGTCATGAATGTATCAAAACATATTAAAAAAGCCACAGTAGAGTTTGAAGAAAGCACATTGTTGGATCAAGAATCATTCATTGTGCCATTATGCATTACAGTTGCATATGCATAGGACCCATAATTCCTATCAACGCTGCCATCTGAGAACTGTAGGAATAGCAGTAGACATTTGCATTTTCCCCATCTGGTGTTTGCCGACTTCACCAGCAGGTGGTGCAAGTGTGTGTTTGAAGACCAAAACAACACGCATAGAGTTGTTCATTCACAAAAACTGGAAGAAGCTGTAAGTGTATAATTATTAGGCCCATTATATATGCAGGAAACTATTTAAGACCAAAGTTATGTTCATTTTCAATTGAATGTCTTCTTTTCCCCATGAACATGTAATGATGAGTTCGCACCGCAGGATTCTCAAAACTGTCGAATTGTCTTTGTTTTCACACTGCACTATATATAGGGTAGCGCTGAGTTGCTGCCGTGTTCACATCACGAGATGGATCGACAACAAGAGGTTACACACTGTTGACTTTATTATAGGAAGAATCGCAGACAACTCTCACTGCTTTCCATTGATAATAGCTCATCCCTATGCCCTAATCCCTTCTAATGTTTACCCACTGGAGTGTCAATTTTGAAAGGATGAACGGTGTAGGGGTCAAAAAAAGGTTATTTATTGGAACGCACTTCTGGATCATCTTAATAAGACGAGCAACGAGGAGTGCCATCATCATACTTTTTGTCTGCTGGTTGAGACCAAAAATACAATAGAAAGGATACGTACATTGTGCAGGATGTGCTGTATTTATTTATTTATCCATGCATGTATGTTTCTATGTATTTTTTAGCATTTTATTATATTTATGAATATTTTATTTAGAACTTACAGTAGTAGCCTATAGAAAATATTATGACTAGTACTAGCCTATACATGTACTTACATTTATAGGTAAAGTTGAAGTCTGCATGTCCAGTTGTCATTCTGTGACACCAAACAACTTTCCTGCACAAGGTCAAAATCCTCTGTGCCATTCAATGGCCGGTTAGACATAGTCCCTCCAGCGTGTGACCGAAGACCTTTTTGCCGTGGGAGACCCTACCAGGGGCATTAGCCTCTGACAACATAGCTCTTAGGATCACTCAGGCACTCAAACCTCTCCACCATGATAAGGTGGCAGTTAATTTCGGTTTGGAATGATACTTTAATATGGAGCAACACTGCTGAAAGACCTTTGGTGCCCCCTCTCCCCTCAATCAGGACATTCAGGATGAAAAGCACTTTGGTCAACATTTGTTGTTTTTAAATGTGCTCTATAAATAAAGCAAAGAAACATTTTACTTTCATAATACTCCAGTAGATGGAAAAGTATTGTGAAAGACTTCACCCACCTCTTCCATAGTGTCTTCCAGCTTCCATCAGGGGATCTGTAAGAGATGTACTCATTTATGATGGGCACTGTGTCTGTGTGTTAGAGAGAGAGAGAGAGTAAATGCAGAGAATTTCTCCATATTAACATAGTACATAAGGACTTTGAGCCCTTCAAAATTAAATTTAAAAAAATAAATGCAAATTGAATGACTTCTTTGCAGTGTCCTGGTGGAGTTTTCTAAATTATTTATATGTCATCTTTGTAATATTAACATTAACAATATAATCTTGTATTTAACCTTAATCAAATGTTAGTATTTATAGAAATGTTAGTATTTGTTTATTTTTTAAGAGTACATTAATGCAGTTGTCTAGTTCTTTAAAAATAATTTATTCGATGTTTAATATTTAATATATTAGATTACAAAGGTGTCAATTCTAAAATTAAAATTAATTAATCGTAAATAAATTGGCATCAACGCATTAATCTGGGACGACATTTTAGGTCCAGCATAACAAGTAAATAAAGCGCACGTGAAGTGACGTAACGTTACTGTACGTGAGCGGGAAAATCGATTACTGTTGATGAACTTTGAGCGGCAACAGGTAAAGGATGTCTAAACTTCTACAAGAACTTATTTCAAACGAATAAAGCACATTTTTGGGTGAAACTGTCGATAAAGCTGGGGGATGCCCAGGTGTATTTAATTAGCTAGTCTTACGTACACAAGATGGTGTCTCGATAACTATCGAGCTCTCTATCTAGCTAACATTATGGACGTCAAAACCGAGTTCCTAAACCCATACAAAGTTTATTGTCCATAAAAAAACAGTATTTCGGAGACTAATTCAAACACTGAACTGTACCAAATAAGGTTTTCTATGTTACGGGCGAACAACTATAAGTTAACGCAACGTTATGCTTTGACAACCAAAACAAACAAACAATTCGGCCTTGAGATATGAGACAACCCGCAAAAGTAACGCTAACGTCACTGTACACCACTCCATAGGGTACTGTCAGAATGAATTAGTAAATGTAAGTGTACAGAAATGTCACTAACGCAGTTAAATGAGTTAACCAAACGTATATTAAATGTCGTATTCACTTAACCAAACGGTCTCCTATGCCGTGTTTTCTCAGATATAACTTACCACACACACCGAGATGTTTTATGCCCAACTCTTCACCTCTAAACGAGGAACACTGGCCAAAATCTGGCTCGCAGCCCACTGGGAGAAGAAAATAACCAAAGCCCACGTGTTTGAATGTGACCTAGAGACTACAATCAAGGAAATCCTGTCCCCACAGGTAAGGTTCACATGGTCAAGCAAATGGTTTTATATGGTTATTTCTTTTCGTCACTGAAAAACCATGTCCTCTGGTGTGACACTATATGCTCATTTTAAATCGGGAAGTTACACTGACTCTTTAATTAGTGAATGGACCCCATTCATGATCATGTGACTAAAACTGTGAAGCCCATGAAGTGCACCTGTTAAGTTTTTGTCTCAGAATATTTTACATATTTCTCTTTTTTTGGAGCACTATAAAATGACATTTTTATTTATTGAAAATGTTAAAGTTGATAATTTCATATAAAATAATTTGCACTACATGAAGATAAGTGTCCAACAATAAAGATAAATCTCATGCTATTTGTATATTATTAATTGTTTTTCTTTAATTTGTTGCTACGTCACACCATAGAACATTTTTACGGTACAATTCAGTAAAAAGTTAAAGAAAACTGAAAAGTGTTGATAAAGTTAGTGTTAGTATTTTCTCAAACATCAGATTTTAAAGTACATAAAAATAACAGTATTTTTTTTTTTTTTTTTTTTTTTACGTATTTGTAAACTACCCATATAAAAGTAACCCATATGGTTACAGGTCATAAAAAGCTCATGTTTTCTGCTTAAAAATATGTCTTACATAGCTAAAAATGATGATTTATTGTCAAAAATAGTGTATTTTTAACCCTTATGTATCATTGTGTATTAATAATATTTCATGTAACATTTATTTGGGTTATATTTTATTTTATGTATATAATTGTAATTTCTCTAACTCTGCAAAATTAAATAGTTTAAAGTAACTGTTATCTAAAAAAAACTGTGTCCATAACTCTGTTACAGTAACTTTACCATCAAATGGGTAGAATGATCTACTACCTCATCTATGTAAGATACAGGAAGTGATGTCACTTTCTCTCACTGATAAGATCTGAAAAATTGTAAGGTACCTGCCCTCTCTCTGAGATAGTATGATAAGCTGTCATGTTTTTACACTAATTTACAGTGTTTTGTAAACTGTGTATTCAAACGAACAGAGAGTTTATCACTGAGTCCATGCTGTGGGTTGTTTAATATTCTTTTAATCATTTAATTTAGTTGGTTTTGGCTGATAAGTTAAAAATGGTATATTCTGTTACTGTCAATCTCTGCTACCAAGTTGGAGCAACATTGCTGTCAATGTTACAAAATTACAAACCAAGTAAACAATTCTATAAAGATGTGTTTTTTTGTTTGTTAAAGGGATAGTTCACCAAAAAATGTATTCTGTCATCATTTATTCACCCTTCACTTATTTAGTCTTGTTGAACACAAAAGAAGATATTTTGAAAAATGTATTTGTTTTCCTACTATGGAAGTCGATGGGTCACAGCAACTAGCATTCTTCAAAATATATTCCTTTGTGTTCAGCAGAATAAATAAACCCATAAAGGTTTAAAACCACATTAGAGAGAATAAATGATGTCATTTTCATTTTTGGGTGAACTATAAAAAACCAAAACAATAATGAAATACTATATGAATGAAATAATAAAATGCTAATTTGAGGCTTTAGGATTTTAGTTTTTCTTAACTTTCTGAATTGCAAAATGTATCTCTGATTACAGAATCACAGATACTGTATGTTTACACTACTGATCAAAAGTTTGGGGTCAGTTTTTTTTTTAAGAAAATTATTCTGTTTATCAAGGCGAAATTTATTAAATGTAAAAAATTGTTAAATATTTATTCAAATGTTAAATAACTGATATTGTAACTGCCATTGTACAGTATGTAGTTTCAAACAAAATTATTACTCCGATCATAATTGGTTTTATTACTATTACCATTATTATTAATAATAATAATAATAATAATTAATATTAGAGTGAAGGTGGCGCAGTAGGTAGTGCTGTCGCCTCACAGCAAGAAGGTCGCTGGTTCGAGCCTCGGCTGGATCAGTTGGCATTTCTGTGTGGAGTTTGCATGTTCTCCCTGCATTCGTGTGGGTTTCCTTCGGTTGCTCCGGTTTCCCCCAGTGAGTGTGTATGGGTGTTTCCCAGAGATGGGTTGAGGCTGGAAGGGCATCCGCTGCGTAGAAAATGTGCTGGATAAGTTGGCAGTTCATTCCGCTGTGGCGACCCCGGATTAATAAAGGGACTAAGCCAAAAAGAAAATGAATGAATGAATGAATATTAGAGTGATTTCTACTGTAAAGGAGCATGTGACTCTGAAGACTGGAGTAATGAAGCTGAATATTCATCGTTAACATCACTGATGTAAATGAGTAAATTAAATTATAAACTACTTTTGAACAGTTATTTTATAGTGCAATAGCATTTCACAATTTTACAATTTTTACTGTATTTTTGATTAAATAAATGCAGCCTTGGTGAGCAGGAGAAGCTTATTTTAAAACATTTAAAAATCCTACTGACCCCAAACTGTTGACCGGTAGTGTATATTAAACCAGACTATTAATGCGCTTAGTGCTGCAAATCCCTTTTAGAGTTAAAAGTGTAATTCTTAATAGGGCTGCTCAGTATATCGCTTTA
This sequence comes from Danio kyathit, assembly GCA_903798195.1. NCBI lineage: Eukaryota > Metazoa > Chordata > Actinopteri > Cypriniformes > Danionidae > Danio > Danio kyathit. Next base: position 59,946,928 of record LR812526.1, read on the forward strand.
GCATCGATATCGCAATGTTTGAACTTGAGTCACATTGCAGGAAGTGCAATGTGGAGTCAGGATTGTAGTCGACCAGGTAAAACAGTTCAGAACACATTACAATTTTGGAGTCATTTTAGTTTGACCAGTTTTTAAGCCCTATGTGTAAACATTTTAAGCAAGTTTAAAGCATTTGGCCACAAGGAATTATTATGTTTGTAGTGAAGATTAATTGTATTTAATAATAATAATTCCTTACATTTATATAGCACTTTTCTACACTCAAAGAGCTTTAAACATTGGGGGAGAAATCTCCTCATCAACCACCAGTGTGCAACATCCACCTGGATGATGCGACGGCAGCCATATTGCGCCAGACTGCACACCACACACCAGCTGATTGGTGGAAAAGAGACAGAGTGATGAAGCCAATTATGATATGGGGATGGTTAGATGATGGCAACAGGCCAGTGGGCAAATTTAGGATTTTTAACGACCACAGAGAGTCAGGACCTCGGTTTAACGTCTCATCTGAAAGACGGCGCTCACTGAGCGGTATAGCGTCCCCTTCACTATACTGGGGCATTAGGACCCACACAGACCGCAAGTTGAGCGCCCCCTGCTGGCCTCACTAACACCACTTCCGGCAGCAACCTAGCTTTCCTATGTGGTCTCCCATCCAGGTATTGACCGGGCGCAGCTCTGGTTAGCTTCAGTGGGCGACCATGTGAGAGTTGCAGAGAGCTAGCTGCCGGCAAATTTAATGCATTACATAATGAAGAATGTACAGCTTTATTGTATTGAATTCATCTTTATTTCTACAGCGCTTTTACAATGTAGATTGTGTCAAAGCAGCTTAACATAGAAGTTCTCCAGTATATTAAAACTGTGTCAGTCGACTTCAGAGTTAGTGTACATTTCATTTATTTTATTTCTGTACCTGTATACTGTTATTAGTTTTTTCTATATAGGGCTGGGCGATTAATCGAAAAATAATCGAAATTGACATTCAGAACCTATAATCGATCAATTTTTTTCAGGTCAAATTTTTCAATTACTTTCCCTACCGCAGGTGGAGTCACGTGACCCCACTCTGTTAAGGCTGATTTATACTTCTGCTTCAAATATACGGGTATGGCTGATGCAGCCTTTGCGTGGTCGCATACCCGCACACCTCTCGAAAAATGTAACTACACGTTACATGTTTGCACTACATTAACGATGATTGGAAGATGTGCTGAGATACCTTAAGACAGCATATTTTCCATTACATCAAAATTATTGTTTAAATTAAAACATTTGTCTACAGAACATTCAAGAAATGCACTGTTTAAAATAATATTTACAGGATATACAAGAGTTATATTATTTAAAAGAGATACTACTTATATTATATATATATATATATATATATATATATATATATATATATATATATATATATATATATATATATATATATATATATATATATATATATATATTATAGTATTATTTACTTTTGAAAACATTAAAAATAATTAATTTTGTTTCCAAAAGTGCAAGTTATTTGTTTTCACTTTTTTTTATAAGAAAAAAGTGACTGTTGGTTTTAGGCAATGTGTGTTTTAATTTCAATTGTTCAACGTTGATGTTCAATAAATAATCATAGATAGTAGATAGTGTGTGATTACTTCAGTTATTTTAAAATCAATTAATGCACCCTTTTTTCAGAAATCTTTCACCTGTAATAGATGAACATATTTAACTGTGAGGGCAAAAAAATAAAATAATCGTTTATTAATCGTAATCGAGTTGTTCAATAATCAAGACTTTGATTTTAGGCCGAATCGCCCAGCCCTATTTCTATATTTGCTCAACTTTATTTATCTCTGCTTGTAATTTGTTTATTATATTTTCATGCACTTCCCTACAAAATCATTCCAATCAATTTAATATTATTAATTAAGTTATCTTGAATAAAATTGAAATATAAATCACAGAAAATGTAAATATCGCAGTGTATGTTTTTTTTCCAATATGGTGCAGTCCTAACGCTTAACTAGAAAATGTATGTGTGATCTACTGTACCTCTATGATTGTTTTTTTACCAGATTAAAATTGGTCTGCGAACATCAGGTCACCTGCTTTTAGGAGTGGTGAGGATTTACTCAAGGAAGACCAGATACCTTCTGGCCGACTGCAGTGATGCGCTGGTCAGAATCAAAGTGGCTTTTCGTCCAGGTGAATGCAGCTTCATATATGCTCTCTCCAGTGTTCAGTTTTTCAGTGAATACAGAATTAGAACTAAATGATATTTGATGTTTGACCACAGGACAGACCGATCTACCTGATGATGCGATGGAGGCCACCTTAAAAACTATTACTTTACCAGAGGATTTCACAGACTTTGACTCTCAGCTGCCTGATCTGAAGTATTGTGTTTACTAACAGCACTAAACATCTAAAATGTATTGATTTTATCAGATGTACAGACTTTATGACCTGTGTGGATTGTTATGTCTCGCCAAAGCACCATTGATGTGGTAGACCACTTCTCTTTGAATCAGTGCCGCACTGAAGATATTACTCTCAAAGAGAACTTCGGGAACCTCTTTCTGAGCTTGGAGAGAATAGGTAACAGCTCTGAATAATAATAATAATAAAGTTTTTTTTATATAAATTGTAAAATTATGCATATCTCTATGGGTTTTTTCAAAGGGGAGGAAATGCAGTCTTACCAAGGATTGTTTGATCAGAGTTTCAGTGTCCATGGCGACTGCTTTGGTGATGAGGAAATGGCCGTCGACCTCATTGGTACAGTACATCCACTCATGAGTTTACTACATTTCACAATCAATATTATATGAAATATTAGGACATCATTCCTGGAGTATTAATATATGCTTTAGTGTGTTATTTTTCACAAATTCGGGCGGCGTGGTGGCTCAGTGGTTAGCACTGTCGCCTCAGTTCGAGCCCCAGCTGGGTCAGTTGGCATTTCTGTGTGGAATTTGCATGTTCTCCCCGTGTTGCTGTGGGTTTCCTCCGGGTGCTCCAGTTTCCCCCACAGTCCAAACACATGCACTATAGGTGAATTGGGTAAACTAAATTGACCGTAGTGTATGAGTGTGAATGCGTGTATGGATGTTTCCCAGTACTGGGCTGCGGCTGGAAGGGCATCCGCAGCGTAAAACATATGCCAGAATAGTTGCCGGTTCATTCCACTGTGGTGACCCCTGATAAATAAGGGACTAAGCTGAAGGAAAATTAATGAACGAATAATATTTGAATAGAATAGTGTTTGTGTTATTTCCTAGAAGCAATATTGTGCATATTAAAGTAAATAAGTGATATCCATGCTTAATTGACCATTGGCAAGGTAGATTGATTTAAGGAATTATCAATAACGAATTAATTGTTGATTAGTCGTTGGCATCCCTTATGAGTATGTTAAAAGTCCACATGAAATCAAAACTGACATATGTTTACTGTTACTGCCATAATAACAAATAATGAAATGTTTTTAGCCTTTAATGTGATGCACGATATTTGTTTTCTTCTTCTTCTTTTTATTATTATTATTATTATCTGAGGCCTTTTTTTTATTATAGATATTATAGCGAATACAGCTGAAGACACTCTGATGTCTGATTTCAATGGGAACTCTCCTAATGAATTACCAGCTACACCTCCTCCAACTGCTGTCAACGCAGTAGGTAATGTTACATTAGTTTTCTACATCTCTGCATTACATTACGTTTTCCTCTCTGAACATTCCTCTTCCTCTCTGTTGGTTTCTGGTTTATTCATCTTTGTATTTCATTCTCATCGCACTAAAAAATGCAGGGTTCCACACAATTCATTCAAGTTGTCGCAGCACAAACTGATTAAGTTAACTTAACAAATTTAAGTGGATTGAACATAAAACAATTATGTTGTCCAAAAAATATCTCAAGAATTGTGTTGTATCAGCTCATTTTAAAAAGTAGTTTGAACGAACAGCAAAACAAGTGAAATTGAACAAACCTCAAAACAAATGAAAAAAATTATTTCTGCAAAATTGTTGCAATTTGCAATTTATATGGGCTGAATTTAAACAAACAAATTAAATTTAGTAATGTTCAACTTAATTTGTTTAAATTCAGCCCATATAAATTGTTTGGAGCCACTTACCTTCAAAAATGTTCGTAAATCCAATGAATCGTCTGTGAATCAGTTTTTTTGTGTAGTATTTATAAAAAAAAAATGGTCTCTGTGGGTGTATACAATAAATATTCACATGAGAGCTCATTGCTGAAACTATATATGTATTTCCAAACCAAATATAATAATAAAATACAGATATACTCATTTATGGATTATAACTTTTAAAAAGTTTGATAAAATATTAAGAATGAAGCTCAGTGGTTAGCACTGTTGCCTCACGGCAAGATGGTTGTTGGTTCGAGTCCCAGCTGGGCCAGATAACATTTCTGTGTGGAGTTTGCATGTTCTCCCCGTGTTGGTGTGGGTTTCCTCCGGGTGCTCCGGTTTCCCCCACAGTCCAAACACATGCGCTATTGGTGAATAGAATAAACTAAATTGGCCATAGTGTATGTGTATGAATGTTTCCCAGTACAGGGTTGCAGCTGGAAGGGCATCCGCTGTGTAAAACATATGCTGGATAAGTTGGCAGTTTATTCCTCTGTGATGACCCCTGATGAATAAAGGGACTAAACCTAAGGAAAATAAATAAATGAATGATCCCCATTGTTTCTTAAGTAGTATGTATATTGTTCCAATAGTAACAGTTATATTTGTTACATTTTATGCATATTGATGTCATGCAAATTAATTCTGGCATAACATGTTTTTATTAGACTTTTTTTTATATAAGAATCCAAACATTCACTTACAGACAAACAAACACTTATACAACAGCTAAAAATAACATAGACACAAGAAAAAAAGTAGCAATAAATAAATAAGTAAAAATAAGGGATAAATAAATACTGTTAACAAAATAAAAGCAATAGTAGTATTTTGAGTGTTTGTGGGGAGGACTAATAGACTTCTGAACATTGTCATTAAGTTACAGTAAATTGTAATTATTAATTTACAGTGCGCTTAAAAATTTGTCCTATTGGCAACCAAAATTGCCATTAAGTCACTGTAAATGTTACAGATAATTGTAATTACTTACTAATTACTTTGATTTTTCCAATTTAGTGTAAAGGAAAGGAAAAAATCTTTTTATATAATATTCGATAACAAATATGTATGCAAGTGTGTTTTAATAAGTCACTAGCTCTTTGATCAAGTGGTATAAGTGTAATGCGACTTTTAAGATTATAAAGCAATTATTGAATCTCTAATTTGTTATGTGGATGTATAGTAGCAAGGCAAGTTAGTTTATATAGCACATTTCATATACAATGGTAATTCAAAGTGCTTTACATAAACAAGAATAATGAATTTGAATTCATTTTTATTCTTTGTTGTTTTTATTCCCTTATACTTGTTTTTATTCTTGTTTATGTAAAGCACTTTAAATTACCATTGTATATGAAATGTGCTATATGAACTAACTTGCCTTGCTTTGTTACTATACATCCACATAACAAATTAGAGATTCAACAGTCATTTTAAAATCTTAAAAGTTACGCATAACACTTATACCACTTGTTCAAAGAGCTAAAGTGACTTAGTAAAACATACTTGCATATACAGTTGAAGTCAGAATTATTAGCCCCCCTAAATTATTAGCCCCCCTGTTTATTTTTTTCCCCAATTTCTGTTTAACAGAGAGAAGATTTTTTTAATACATTTCTAATTATAATAGTTTTAATAACTCCTTTCTAATAACTGATTTCTTTTATCTTTGCCATGATGACAGTAAATAATATTTGACTAGATATATTTCAAGATACTTCTATACAGCTTAAAGTGACATTTAAAGCCTTAACTAGGTTAATTAAGTTAACTAGGCAGGTTAGGGTAATTAGGCAAGTTATTGTATAACGATGGTTTGTTCTGTAGACTATCGATAAAAAATATAGCTTAAAGGGGCTAATAATTTTGACCTTAAAATGGCTTTTCAAAAATTTAAAACTGGTTTTATTCTAGCCGAAATAAAACAAATAAGACTTTCTCCAGAAATAATAATATTATCACACATACTGTGAAAATTTCCTTGCTCTGTTAAACATAATTTGGGAAATATTTAAATAAGAAAAAAAAAATCAAAGGGGGGCTAATAATTCTGACTTCAACTGTATATTTGTTATTGAATGTTATATAAAAAGATTTTTATGATCTTTTTGCCTCTTTCCTTTATGAACTAAAATGTGTCATTGTAACGTTATCAGTGCAGGAATTTCTTTTGGCTTGCAACATTTAACATTTACCATTGTGTCATTATCTCAAAGAGCCGGAGAAACCAGAAACTTCCTGTTTAAAAGAAAAGAGCAGTCCAGATGTGACTGAGACCACTTTCCTGGTAAACGAAGACGAAGGTTTTGCTCTTGCACCTGTTTCTGCCACACGTGAGTGTTAACTCTGAATAATAGCAAACATTGTTGAAAATTGTGTTATGTGCATAGGCCTGTCACGATATCTGCTTTTTGTTGTACTAATATTGCACCAAAATATATTGCAATAAACTATATTAATGTCATTTCAAGACCATTTTATGCCACTTATTATATATCACCAGAATGACAATATAATAGCATCCCAATGCAAGTACACTCCTCCAAAGAACACATCATATTTTACTCTTAAGAATATTTAGTTGAATTATAGTCATTTAAACAGTTTAATAATTAGGCGGTAGAGTCAGAATCTGAAAACGTATATCTTAAATAAATAATAATAAATGTTAACAAAAAAGTGCAAGGTGAAAAGTAACAGAGGCTGCAATATCTGCTACCAGATCTATTTTCACCCACATGAAAATATACTAAAGTAATTTATAATAAATACTATAGTGTTTTTTTTAACCGTACTGACACTGACAGCTCCAATAGAGATAGAGATGTTGCATCAGCTAAAATGTTGCTAGAATTGTTTTTTATGTATGGGCGATATATATTGCATCATGTCCATGTGTTGTGCGATAAGTCCATATATCGATTATTGTGACAGGCCTATATGTATAACTCTTTTTTTTTTTTTGTAATTGTGTAATGTGCAACTCTCAAGTTTATCCAAAACTGCTTTTGAAACAGCTTTACAGCATTAATTAGAGAAGTAACCGTAAATATTCTGTAATAATTTCCTCACCCTCACTACACCCCTCAGTTATCCATTTAATGTTGTAGTTTTAGCTGGTCTTGTAAAACCACATGAGGGTGCTGTTGACAACCAGTTGGTTCTACATGCCAAAGCATGATAATGAATCATCTACTGGAGTACATGATGTACTCAGTGCCCACATATTCATTTTCTGTGGGTTTTATGTGCATTTGGCAAATGATGTGATATATACACTGCAAAAAATTTTTTTTTGTCTCATTTCTAGTCCAAATATCAAAAAATTCATAAATCAAGAAAAAAATTCTAGACAAGCTAAACATATTGTCTTGTTTTTAGAAATAATAAGTCAAAATTAGGTGAGTTTTTCCTTAAAACAAGCAAAGTAATCTGCCAATGGGGTAAGCTAAAGAAAATTGTTTTCGCTTTGGAATAACATTATTTAGCTTACCTCATTGGCAGATTATTTTGCTTGTTTAAAGGAAAATCTCATCTAATTTTGACTCATTATTTCTGAAAACAAGACAATATTTTTTGCTTGTCTTGAAAATGCCTCTTGGTTTAATAATCTTTAGATATTTGGACTAGAAACAAGGCATAAACTCTAAGCAAGTAAAGCATTTTTGCAATGTAACCATGGCCTGAAATATTGCATCCCATTATGTAATAGAAGTAATATGTGTTACAGTTTTTCCATCTTTTTTTATCTATAGAGCACTGCCAAATATAAAAAAAATTGCATAATACTAGATTAAAAATACAAAATTAGAATATTTAATATTTTGAAATGGTAAATAAACACCATTTCCTGAAGTGTGTGCATGCATTGACTAGCATAAAATAGTAGTACATGCTGCATGCTAGCATTCCTTTCTGAGTGTAAATATTAGGACTGCACAATATATCGTTTAGGCATCGATATCACAATGTGATCATTCGCAAGAGTCACATCGCAAGATATGAGTCTGGATTCAGGCATAAGAAATTGTACCATTTGTAGCATTTAAAACCATTAATTTTATTGAATTATTAGTATTATCCAGTTACTGTACCTAAATACAGTTAGACTCGGAAATAGGATAAAATACTTTATTTCAATTGTATCTTTTTCTTTATTACATTTATCAATGCTTCTAGTAGGGCTGCACAATACACTTACTGGCCACTTTATTAGGTACTAGGTACTAGTAGGGTTAACCCAATTGCTCGTCAACGCAAATTTTAAATTAGCCAATCACATAGCAGCAACTCAATGCATTTAGGCATGTCGACAGGGTCAAGATGATCTGATGCAGTTCAAACAGAGCATCAGAATGGGGAAGAAAGGTGATTTAAGTGACTTTGAACATGGAATAGTTGTTGGTGCCAGACGGTCTGGTCTGAGTATTTCAGAAACTGCTGAACTACTGGGATTTTCACAACCAGTGAACTCATTGTCATGTTCAATAAACCAGTCTGAGATGATTTGCGCTTTATGAGATGGCGCGTTATCCTGCTGGAAGTAGCCATCAGAAGATGGGTACACTGTGGTCATAAAGGCATGGACATGGTCAGCAACAATACTCAGGTAGGCTGTGACATTGACATGATGCTCAATTGGTACTAATGGGCCCAAAGTGTGCCAAGAAAATATCCCCCACACCATTACACCACCACCAGCCTGAACCTTTGATACAAGTTTGACTCTACCATCCCAATGCCGCAGCAGAAATCGTGACTCATCAGACCAGGCAACGTTTTTCCAATCTTCTAATATCCAATTTTGGTGAGCCTGTGAGAATTGTAGCCTCAGTTTCCTGTTCTTAGCTAACAGGAGTGGCTCCCGGTGTGGTCTTCTGCTGCTGTAGCCCATCTGCCTCAAGGTTGGACGTGTTGTGTGTTCAGAGATGCTCTTCTGCATATCTCGATTGTAACGAGTGCTTATTTGAGTTACTGTTGCCTTTCCATCAACTGGAACCAGTCTGGCCATTCTCCTCTGACCTCTGACATCAACAAGGCATTTTTGCCTACAGAACTGCCACTCACTGGATATTTTCTCTTTTTCAGACCATTCTCTGTAAACCCTAGAGATGGTTGTGCATGAAAATTCCAGTAGATCAGCAGTTCCTGAAATACTCTGACCAGCCTGTCTGGCTCCAACAAACATGCCATGCTCAAAGTCACTTAAATCACCTTTCTTCCCCATTCTGATGCTCGGTTTGAACTGCAGCAGATCGTCTTGACCATGTTTACATGCCTAAATGCATTGAGTTGCTGCCATGTAATTGGCTGATTAGAAATTTGAGTTAAGGAGCAGTTGGACAGGTGTACCTAATAAAGTGGCCGGTGAGTGTATATAGCAGAAGAACAAAATATTGCAATGTTAAATTTTTTTAAATATTGTGCAGCCCTGGTAAATATGCTTAGAAATGGCTTGCAATTGGGTATATGCACAGAGACTTTAAATTTTCACTTAGCCAGCCCAAATGCTTCCTGTACACTGTCGCACCATTACAAAATTGCCACGTTTAGGATCTGATTTCTTTAAAAATCAGTGATCTTCACTGCCGGATAGATTTACGATATAAAGTGGGTCTCAGACTGGACAAGAAGCACTGCATTAAAATCCCCCCCACCCCCCCAGTCTTTAAAATATGATATTTATTTTTACCTCAGTATTTTTAATGGAGTTTCTGCGCTAGCCTGCTGCTACTGGGGACTCTAGTGCTTACGCTGTCTTTCATGTCGTTTTAAGCTTGAACAACTAAATGAATGCTTACATTTATTTAACTGACTGTATTTTATTACATTACAACATCGATGCTATAAAAGCAACCTTATAAAATTGAAATTAGTCACATTAACCTTTTACCGGAAGTTTACATTTGGCTGAAAAACACTAGCTGTGCATATAGCACATTTGAAGACCTGGGACTAATAGGCAGGTCAAACGTGTTCAGCCTGTTCAGCAAAGAAGAGGAAGGTGAGGAAGCGTAAGCTGGTGATTGACCGGTCAAAGCAGCTAACTAACAGCGCCATCAGGGATCAGCTGGCGGACTGCTCTGACATTTTATCCTCGCTGGAGATTGCCCCACCCACTCGCCAGCTGATGGAGTGGCGGGAGAGCGGAGGAGTGAAGCAGCTGATCTCAAGCTTTTGCCTTCCTGTTCTTCATTCTGACTTAAAGCAGGTAACACACACACAAACACATACAGTTGAAATCAGAATTATTAGCCCTCCTGAATTATTAGCCCCCCTGTGTATATTTTGCCCAAATTTGTTTTTAACGGAAAGATTTTTGTCAACACATTTGTAAACATAATAGTTTTAACAACTCATTTGTAATAACTGATTTCTTTTATATTTGCCATGATGACAGTACATTATATTTGACTGGAAATTTCTCAAGATACTAATATTCAGCTTAAAGGGACATTTAAAGGCTTACCTAGGGTTATTAGGCGAGTTAGGGCAATTAAGCAAGCCATTGTATAACAGTCTGTAGACAATCAAAATAAATATTTCTTAAGAGGGCTAATACTATTTACCTTAAAATGGTTTTAACAAAATTAAAAACTGCTTTTATTCAAGCCAAAATAAAACAAATAAGACTTTCTCCAGAAGACAAAATATTATAGAAAATACTGTGAAAAATTCCTTGATCTGTTAAACATCATTTGAGAAATATTTAAAAAAGAAAGAAAAATCACAGGAGGGCGAATAATTCTGACTTCAACTCTACACACACCAAAGTTATTTCAGTTTTGCATTTTTAAGCTAGTTTTTATTTCAGTGCTATTGTTAAATTTGCTGTAAATTTCTGTTTGTTTCGTTAGTTTTAGTTTAGTTTAATTTTGTAAAAACATGTACATTTAGTTTTTAGATATTCATTTTGAATAATTTTAGTTTAGCAGTGTTCACGGAGCACATAAAGTGTCGACCAATGTTTCGTGTTTGCACAGCTTACATTAATTGCTGTGCAAACTTGTTAGTCATAAAAAATAAAATAATAGTTTGAACAGACACAGAATCTAAACCCATACAAATGCAGTGAATAAAAGTAAAAATGATAAAGAATTCAGACAATTGTCTTTATATTAAAAATCATATTTTTGGCAAATAAAAAGATAAAATGCATCTTTTATGTTTATATAGAAAATGTGTTTTTCTACAGTGGGTACACAAAGTATTCAGACCCCCTTAAATTTTTCACTCTTTGTTATATTGCAGCCTTTTGCTAAAATCATTTGTTCATTCTTTCCTTATTACTATACACACAGCACCCCATATTGACAGAAAAACTCAGAATTGTTGACATTTTTGCAGAGTTATTAAAAATAAAAAACTTAAATATCACATGGCCCTATTTAGTATTTAGACCCTTTGCTCAGTATTTAGTAGAAGCACCCTTTAGATCTAATACAGCCATGAGTTTTTTTGGGAAAGATGCAACAAGTTTTTTACACCTGGATTTGGGGATCCTCTGCCTTTCGTCCTTGCAGATCCTCTCTAGTTCTGTCAGGTTGGATGGTAAACACTGGTTGACTGCCATTTTTGGTCTCTCCAGAGATGCTTAATTGGGTTTAAGTAAGGGCTCTGGCTGGGGCATTCAAGAACAGTCACAGAGTTGTGAAAACACTCTTTCTTTATTTTAGCTGTGTGCTTAGAGTCATTGCTTTGTTGGAAGGTAAACCTTCAGCCCAGTCTCAGGTCTTTAGAAAGGTTTTCATCCAGCATATGCCTGTACTTGGCCACATTCATCATTCCCTCGTTTGCAACCAGTCGTCCTGTCCCTGCAGCTGAAAAACACCCCCACAGCATGATGCTGCCACCACCATGCTTTACTTTAGGGACTATATTGGACAGGTAATGAGCAGTGCCTGGTTTTCTCCACACATACCGCTTAGAATTAGGGCCAAAAAGTTATACCTTGGTCTCATCAGACCAGAGAATCTTATTTCTCACCATCTTGGAGTCCTTCAAGTGTTTTTTAGCAAACTCCATGCAGGCTTTCATGTGTCGGGTGGCTTTGCCATAAAGCCCGACTGGCTGCAGTGATGGTTGATTTTCTACAACTTTCTCCAGACTGCATTTCTGTATCTCAGCCACTGTGATCTTTGCTTTCTTCTTTACCTCTCTCACCAAGGCTCTTCCTCCCTGATAGCTCAGTTTGGACGGACAGCCAGCTCTAAAAACGGTTCTGGTCATCCCAAATATCTTCCATTTAAGGATTATGGAGGCCACTGTGCTCTTAGGAAACATAAGTGCAGCAGAATTTTTTTTGGAACCTTGGCCAGATCTGTGCATTTCCACAATTCTGTCTCTGAGCTCTTTTGGCAGTTCCTTTGACCTCATGATTCTCATTTCTGACATGCATTGTGAGCTGTAAGGTCTTATATAGACAATGTGTGGCTTTCCTAATCAAGTCCACTCAGTATAATCAAACAGCTGGACTCAAATGAAGGTGTAGAACTATCTCAAGGATGATGAAATGGACAGCACCTCAGTTAAGTATATGAGTGTCACAGCAAATGGTCTGAATACTCATGACCATGTGATATTTCAGTTTTTCTTTTTTAATAAATCTGCAAAAATGTCAACGATTCTGTGCTTTTTTGTATATATGGGGTGTTGTGTGTACATTGGTGAGGAAAATAATGAAATTAAATGATTTTAGCAAACGGCTGCAATACAACAAATAGTGAAAAATTTAATGGGCTCTGAATACTTTCTGTATCGACTGTATATAATCATGCTCTTGATTTGTGTTTGATTTGTCTACTGGTGTTTCTCTAAACAGCTGCCGTTCAGATTTTTTTTTTGCCACAGAATGAGTGCTTTTTAACTCTGAAAACAATTTACTTGTGCTAATTCTTATTTTATTTTCGATAGTTTTTCAATGACTGTTGTTTCATTTAGTCTCAGTTTTTGATTTTTTGTGAATTTTTAAATTTTATTTCGGTTAACAAAAATGTTTTTTGAACAGTAGTTTTAGTCTCAGATTTAGTTTTTATTTAATAAAATTACTTTGACGCACACACACACACACACACACACACAGCTGAAAGAGATACACACACACACACTGCTGAAATAGCAGCAGAGCTCTGCAGAGGTGCACAGCTATGATTATACTGTCAGTGTAGCATTAGGGCAGTGCATTATGGGAAAACCTTCTCTCCCTTCATTCCTCTAGCTGTTCCCTTCTGAGGTGTCACCTAGGAGACAGGGCTTGAAGGGAGGAGCGAGACAGCAGACTGACCCCGAAGAGATGAGGGAGCAAACTAGAGAGGGTAAGAAATTACACTGCTTCAGGCAGAAAAACGGTGATAAAAACCTGTCAAGAAGATTTTCTGAGAATAATGCCTTAAATCTTAATCTGTGCATTCTGATACATTTTGTTGGGTTCCATCATAAAATAAAGAGCATTATACAGTTAAGTCAAAATTATGAACAAATTGCCTTATGTATTTGCCTTTTATAGTTATAATATATCAAAGTCCGTTTAAGGCAAGTCATTTCACTTGGTGGCCATCTTTGAAACGTCTCTCGGGCAGTTTGCTCGGGCATTGTGTTTGAATAGGGAAACATCAAATTGAATTTCATATTAGGATTCATCACTACAATTAAACAAGACTGACCCTTTAGTTTCATTTCTAAACATCCAAATCACACAAAATCTGTAGAAACTCACGCCTGGCCCCTCCGCCGGAGTATCGTCAGTCTATAGCGATTGATGATTGGCTCCTGTACTAGAAGGCAGGCTTTATTCGCCATATAGCGATCGATAATTGGCTCCTGTACTAGTAGGTGGGGCTTCATTACCCATATTGACCGTTACACTTTTCCCTATTGACACGTGACACGGCTTGTGTATTCTATAGACTTTGGGTATATTCAATCCCTTATACAAGGGATTTAAATACCCTAACTTGCCTAGTTAACCTAATTAACCTAGTTAAGCTTTTAAATTTCACTTTAAGCTGAATACTAGTATCTTGAAAAATATCTAGTCAAATATTATGTGCTGTCATCATGGCAAAGATGAAATAAATGAGTTATTAAAACTATTATGTTTAGAAATGTGTTGAAAAAAAAATCTTTTACTGTTAAACATAAATTGGGGAAGAAAATATTCAGGGGGGCTAATAATTCTGACTTCATCTGTATATGATTAATCTAATCTTGTTTGGTGTGCATGTGTTCCTATAGCGGTAGGAGAGGACACTGTTCAGCCAGCGATGGATGACTGGAGTTTACTGCAAGACTCTGTTGCTCAAGAACAGCCAGTAGATGCAGACACTACTCTAGAAGCTTCTGTTTGTCATCCAGAGCCTCCACCTCCCTTGAACAGCACCATTGTAAGAAATACCCATGCACTTAAAGTACAAATGAAATCAAAACTAACCTTATTGATTTTGTTAGCTCACATTGCTAGTTTTATGGTGAACAATTCATCTGTGCATGTCATTAAGGACAAAAAAATAGTTTGCCCTTGTAATCTTAATTGAAATCCGAAAATGCACTTCCTGTTTGTTTTCGGTTACATTCTCAGATTACATATGTCTGAGGTATTGGTCGTGGCTAACGTACTTAATGACGCCCCTCCAACTGTCAGTTTTGACAACTAACAAAAATGGTAAGCAGGAGGAGTCTGTTAGGTTGTAATATTTCATCTAAAACCCATTTCCCAATCTTTTTGAATGAAATGCCTGCTTTACTACATCCAATCAGCTCGCAGTAGAAAAAACAAGCCACGCCCACTGTTTTCTCATTTAATACTACGTTTCTCTAGGAACTGTCACAATATGGGGGAAAAAACAGCCACAGCTTCCGGTTCATGTCATGTTCATGTTTGTTGTGAATATGCGCCCTCTAGTGGAGGAAATTACATATTGTGCCTTTAATTTGTGCAAGATCATAATATTGAATAAGAGTGTAACTAATCCTAAACTTTGATGCTCTCTCCCCCCTTCTCATTTCCTCTTGGTCACAGCAGGAGAGTAGGTTGGAGGTGTCATATCCAGAGCCTCAGTCTGAAATCTCCACGCTCAGTCATCCATCTATAGAGATGAGGGAAACCCCACTGGTGACAAAGACACAAGTAATGCCAAACACTCCCACCACACACAAAATAGGAGCATCTGGAGCGTTTTCTAAATGAATTAAGCAGACATGCCACAACTAATCAATAATAACAAATATAAAAGTCATAAACAAGTTTCAGTAGAATATGTTAAATTGATTGAACATGACTAAAGACTTTTCTAATGTTACTAAAGATTAAAAGAATGCTGTTTCTTTCTAACTAGGCATGGGCAATTGTAAGATTCTGACGGTATGATAACCTTGGATAAAAATACCACAGTATTGTGCTCACTGCTCTAAAATATATATATTTTTAAATGTCTGGGTAAAAAACAAAAACTACTTTTCCTTTTGAAATAAATATATTTTATTTTTTGAAAGATTTATAATAGTTTGTAACAGTAAACACGTCAGGCTGTATAATTCCAAAGATTAATTGACTTCTGCTGTCTTCATTAGTTTCAAAAACACAGATTTCTTTACAATCTAAAATGCCATCTTTGGATATTTTTTCTGCTGGAGTTACTGTTGTCCTACAAAACAAAAAAAATTGTAATTAAAAAATCTTACACATACCTTAGGAATGGTATTGGAGAACATTTTGGCGGTTTTAAAACCTTGACTTTTTCAAACCGCGGTATACCTTGAAAACGGTTATCGTCCCATGCCTATTTCTAACCTTCTACTGTATTTATCAAATACTTGTACAAAAAACCAGTAGATCAGCAGAACGTTTGACCCCTTACCTTTGTTTGCAGTCAGTTCTGGGCAGCCAGGATTTGGAGGACAGAAGAATGACCAGTCGGGCACATGACCTCCTCCAGGCCCTCAAAGTAAGAAATGATGGAAAGCCAATGTATGTGGGGTTGTTGGTATTTAAAGGCCCTGGCTTGTGGAGCAGCTGTAGTATGGATAAAGGCAGGGCTTAATAAAGGCAGGGCACCTAATTTTACCATCCAACACCCCCCCCCCCCCCCCTCCCCCTGATCTGTTCCGGGACCTCGCATTTTGCAAATTAGGCACTGGATAAAGGGTATAGACTCAATCACACACACATTTGTTTGAAACTGCTCATAGCAGCAGTTTTAGGTCATGTTAAAGCACTGAAAATTTTGAGCAATTACCCTCTTTTTAAAGTCATGGCACAGCATATCAATTGGATTCAGGTCAGGACTTTGATTAGGCCACTCCAAAGCCTTTATTTTGATTTTCTTCAGCCACTCTGTAGTGGGCTTGCTGGTGTGTTTGGATCATTGTTCGTCTGATCAACCCAAGCTTGCTTCAGCTTAAAGTCTTTAATTAATTAATAAGTTATTTGAGTCATTGCAGTGATGTATGGATGCAGTGCTCCAATCTCAAGAAAGTCATTCACAATATTAATAGTTTAAGCTTAATACTAGTATTTTACAATATAACTAGTAAAATATTGCGTACTGTCATCGTGGCAAAGATTAAATTAATTCAAAACTGTTCATTATGTTTAAAAATGTTGTGATATGTCAAGTTTATGGAATATTAGCAAGTTAAAATGTCTATATAAAAGATATTTGGATAACTTGTATAGGGTAACTAAAATTGTGCCCCTTAGAAGATCCTTTAAAAAAAGGTTTACCCTCCTGAAAGGCACTAAGCATGTGCTTGAAGAAACACCTCAATTTTAGCTTTTACCTTACACTAACTTTTCTTCTTTTTTTTTTCAGAGTCAAGACTCTTCTCCCGATGCCGTGTACAGTCTTCATGCTTTATGTGAGAGCGGCAGCCGTTCATATGTGGCAGCCTTATTTTTCTGCATGCTTGTGTTAAGAAAGCAACAATTCATCAACCTGCACCAGAGTGCCCCATACAGTGACATCATCGCCACACCTGGGCCTCTCTTTCACTCTATCTAGAGCAGGTAGTCATGCAGCAGTGGAGAAAAAACATTTGTGAGTTTGATTTTGGTCTCACACGTCTTCTTGGTTGAAAGTAAATTTGATGGATTTCTGTCAAAAAAAAAGTAGATTTGTTATGAATCCCTATGGAGAACAATTTTCAAAACAATGACATGCATCGATATGGTGTTTCTAAAACACAGTGGGTTGGGCTGTGGTAGAGAAGAAGTGTAGAACAGTAAGCAGTGCAGTATGTTGTCTGCATATCAAATGGTCACCAATATAATTTGATTTTATCATTAAGTTTAAGTAATTGAATGAATTAAACTGACCAACATTTGTTCATTCCTTTGAAACTTAAGCCGAAATAGGTTGTAAAGTAGTAATAGAGTTCTACTATGTGTTCGTTACTATGATCTGTTTGCTCTTTTCACTGTCTTTAAAAAACATTAAAGGATAAATGAAATTAATAAATTTTGCAAAAGTTAAAAATATTACTCTTTCTTGTATTATTTCAATCTTTGCGATTACTTTCTCAAAGACTGTTTATATACACTCACCAGCCACTTTATTATGTACACCTATCGAACTGCACATTAACGCAAATTTCTAATGAGCAAATCACATGGCAGCAACTCAATGCATTTAGGCATGTAGACATGGTCAAGATGATCTGCTGCATTTCAAACCGAGCATCAGAATGGGGAAGAAAGGTGATTTAAGTGACTTTGAACGTTGCATGGTTGTTGGTGCCAGAAGGGCTGGTCTGAGTATTTCAGAAACTGCTGATCAACTGGGAATTTCACCCACAGCCATCTCTAGAGTTTACAGAAAATGGGTCAGAAATATCCAGTGAGCGGCAACTTAAATAAGCACTTGTTACAACCGAGGTGTGCAGAAGAGCATCTCTGAACACGCAACATGTCCAACCTTGAGGCAGATGGGCTACATCAGCAGAAGCTGGACAGTAGAAGATTGAAAAAATATACCCTGGACGATGAGTCTCAATTTCTGCTGCGACATTCAGATGGTAAGGTCAGAATTTCGTGTCAACAACATGAAAGCATGCATCAACGGTTCAGGCTGGTGGTGGTGGTGTAATGGTGTGGTTTCATAAATGCCACAGCCTACCTGAGTATTGTTGCTGACCATGTCCGTCCCTTAATGACCAGTGTACCCATCTTTTGATGGCTACTACTAGCAGGATAACGCGCCATGGCATAAAGCGTGGATCATCTCAGACTGGTATCTTGAACATGATAATGAGTTCACTGTACTCAAATGGCCTCCACAGTCACCAGAACTCAATCCAATAGAGCACCTTTGGGATGTGGTGGAACTGGAGATTCGCATCATGGATGTGCAGCCAACAAATCTGCAGCAACTGCGTGATGCTATCATGTCAATATGGAGCAAAACCTCTGAGGAATATTTCCAATACTTTGTTGAATCTATGCCACCAAGGATTTAGGCAGTTCTAAAGGCAAAACGGGGTCCAACCCGGTACTAGTAAAGTGTACTTAATAAAGTGGCCAGTAAATGTAGTTTTAAATCTTCTTAGTTTACCCAAAACTAAAAATTACCTCATTAATCATTCTCATGTAAGTTTGCATAACTTTTTGGGTTTCTTCTGTTCAACACAAAAGAAGATATTTTGAAGAATGCTGGTTGCTCTAACCTATCAACTTCCAAAGCAGGAAAATAAAAATACTATGGAAGTCAATGGGAGCCAGCAACCAGGTGTTTTCTAAATACCTTCTTTTGTGTTCAACAGAAGAAAGAAACTCAAATAGGTTTTGAGCAAGTAAGTGATGACAGAGTTTTCATTTTGTGGTGAACTATCCCTTTAACACTGGGCATAAACAGTGGGTACGAAAAGTATTCAGACCCCCTTATATTTTTTCACTTTTTGTTATATTGCAGCCATTTGCTAAAGTCATTAAGTAATTTTTTTCCTCATTATTGTACACGCAGCACCCCATATTGACAGAAAAACACAGAATTGTTGACATTTTTGCAGAGTTATTAAAAATAAAAAACTTAAATATCACATGGCCCTAAGTATTCAGACCCTTTGCTCAGTATTTAGTAGAAGCACCCTTTAGATCTAATACAGCCATGAGTCATTTTGGGAAAGATGTAACAAGTTTTTTACACCTGGATTTGGGGATCCTCTGCCATTCGTCCTTGCAGATCCTCTCCAGTTCTGTCAGGTTGGATGGTAAACGTTGGTGGACAGCCATTTTTAAGTCTCTACAGAGATGCTCAATTGGGTTTAGGTCAGGGCTCTGGCTGGGCCATTCATTAATAAGAAATGGCAAATGGCTGCCATAGAACAAGAAGTGAAAAATTTAAGGGGGTCTAAATACATTCTGTACCCACTGTATATTATATCTTCTGTTTTGATGTGTTGTGACATCCTATGTAGTGAATGTATTTCTTTATGCTTCCATGAGGGAAGCTGATTCAGATATTAGGATTTACTCCTGGTGATCAGCTTGAGTAAATTTAAATGATTTTGCATTTTAAAATTATAGAATTTTGTAGAAAGATTTTATAGAATTATTATTATTATTTTTTTCAAAATTAAAGTTCAACTTATCGGATGCAAATTCACTCACTTCAAGGGGTGGCTGATGCATTATTGATCTATATGACATTTGCCACATGATATAAGATGGGTAGACACATGTATGTGGCATTGTATGAGTAATATATCGTATAACGTTATACAGTAACACCAAGCCAACTAGTTTTCTTGTTCATCGTGTTCTGTAGTAAAACTGTCTGGTTAGTGGTTTCCGCGAGATTAATTTATTCCCGTAGCATCCTTTTTACATTGTGCGTCATACATTGTATATATGTCAATCATGCATAAAGTGCATTTGACTGCAGTAGGCACAATGATATCACACAGCATTGTTACTTACAGTAGTTACGTAGCTGGGGACTATTTTTAGACACTGCGTGATGTCATTGCACCTGCTGCAGCCATGGTCCAGCAGCAAAGTTCCTTGATTATTACACCAGAATGAGAATATAGTTTCTAGCCAAATCGACCTAGAAAATAGCAACTTTTCATTTTCTGTTGGTCTTGGTACATGATGTAACCACAGAAGAGTCAAGCTTTTAATGTTAAAATTTAATGATCTATGCTAAACTAAGCTAAAACTGCTCCCGTCAGACCTGTATTTCGGCTAAATGGATTAAAAGAATGGTAAAACTCAACTGTTTAACTCTACGGGGAGTAGTAAAGTGTGCCTATTTCCAAAAAACAGAAAAAGTCTCAAATTGATATCAAAATGTTTTTATTTCTCTTCTAGCCAAAATTTGGGTCACACTTTATTTTAAGGTACAATTCCTGCTGTTAACAAACCATTAACTAAGACTTTAGCTCAATAAAACTATTTTGCTGTAGGGTAGTAGATAATTAGTAGTATGGTTGTAGTTAAGTTTAAGTTTTGGGTAGGATTATGGATGTAGAATAAGATAACACTTTGTAAGTGCTAATAATAATAATAATAAGCCAATATCTTAATGATTAGCTTAATTAGGATGGCGCAAATGGTGTAGAACATCCAGTTAAATTATAGCACAATCGAAAAAGAGACTTTAGCCATGCTTTTATCATTGCAACACTTCGAAGTGTTTATTGGCTCTAGTTCTCTGCCCGTGCACGTTTTTACCGATCACAATCCACTTGTGTTTTTTGTCACTGATGAAGAATGCAAATCAGAGTATTATGCGATGGAGTTTATTCATTCAAGATTTTAACATGAAACTTCGGTACAAGATGCTGATGCTCTTATCCTGATCATTTATCTTTGTGTGTAGTGTTACGGCTAAAAATGTTTACATTTATTTTTGTTGCACATTGCATGTGTTTTTTACTTTGTTCCACCGCTTTGTGTTGTTTTTTTGTTATCCCATAGGTAGACCCACACAGAATCTGTGCCCGCAGATTTTTATCCCATCATCAAGTCTTTTTATTTACTTGTGTAAATGTACAGTATATTTATTTAGTTTTTAAATTAATTTCAGTAATATTATTGACTAATATGAAAGTGTTCATTGGATTTATTTAGTTTGTAAAGTAATATTTTCTGTCTTTTAGTAGATATATTATATGATAGACTTGGTTTGTTTACCAAATAAGTGGATCTACAGTAGATGGTTTTGCATTGTAAATAAAAGTTAAAAAGGTATTATTTTTATTTAATATATTAAGTTTTTAGTTATGATACTCCCGAAATAATTCTGCATAAAATCCGCTGATTTTTTACAAAATTCTCTGCAGAAATAGCAAAAAATGTCTGCAGATTCTGTCTGGCCCTACCCATAGGTTCCCATTTTAATGTGGTCCAGTCTCTGATTGGCTGCTGGTCACAGAGAGCTATAAAAAGGAATTTCCAGCAGAGTTAGAGGAGCTCATTTTTGGTGCAACTGTTGCTGGGAGTGGAGAGCTCCTGGATTTCCCTACCCCTCCGACAGATGACCAAACTTTATTCTTGTCGAAATGTACATGTATGCTTGCAACTTTTTTGAGAGTTTGAGCTTGTAGGGGTGGCCTGCCTATTTTTTGATTACTTTTGACTGTGTTTATGTTTAGGGTGGAAGGTAAGCTTCCTGTATTTTTTTCTTTAAAGACTTACAGGTTAGTTTATTTACTTTGCAGATTCATTTGTTTGTTATTTTGGCCAGTGGCCACCCTGAAGAGATGCTCATTTAAATTGCTACTTTTTTTTCTATAATAACTCTAATCAATTACTCTCAACTGAGTGTCCGCGTTTGGTTGTCGACCGAAGGGGATTTTTTGCGTAAGTATTTCCATTGGGAAATCCACCACCCACAACCTTATTTCGTTTAGTATGACCATAGTTGTTTTCCCCTAGACTTGGGGCGTATTAAGGTATAAGCCAGTAGTTAATAGAAGGAATTAGTAGACTTCCTAAACATGGGCAAACTCGGTCCTGGAGAGCCGGTGTCCTGCAAAGTTAAGCTCCAACCCTAATCAAACACACCTGCCTGTAGCTTTCTAGTGATCCCAGCTTTTTTTTTTCTTCAAACATTTGGTCCCTTTAACAAATGAATTTAACATCAACAACACATAGAACTGTCTATATCAGGGGTGCCCAAAATATGTTCTGCATATTTTAGTTCCAACCCCAATTAAACACACCTGAACCAGCTAATCCATCTCTTTCTAGGTATACAAAAACTTCCAGGCAGGTGTGTTTAAGGACGTTGGAGCTAAACTATGCAGGACACCGGCCCTCCAGGACCGAGTTTGGACACCCCTGGACTATATGTTATCCGGCTGCTTTAACAATCTGTAATGCTCTCAACACTTTCTGTATCAGCAGGATGCATGATATGCCACAGATTTAGTTTTTTCTTCAAACATTTGGTCCCTGTCTCTTTAGGAGAGTTTCCCAACCTCATTCCTGGAGGACCACCAATAATAAAAAACAGCAACAACACAAATAATTGATTATATGTTATCTGGTTGCTTTAACCCTTGGGTACTGTTCAAATGTACAACCCTTTCGTTATGCTCGGGGCTGTTTTTGTTCCATTGACTTTCAATACAATGAAATTTTTTTTTATTGCAATGCCATGACACCATATAATGATGCATTCTTGATTGTTGGTGGTGACAGTAACAGTACAGATTACAAATTGCATCTCTTCCCAACGGGGAAAACCATTAACAATCAAGAATGCATGATTATATGGTGTCAAGCCTTTGCGAACAAATAAATGTCATTATAATGGAGGTCAATGGGGCAAAAACAGCCAGGAACATAACAAAAGGATAGTAAATCTGCCCAGAGTGTATTGTCAAATAATTTTTCCAAAATATGTGTGAAAATAAGATTTTTCACCAAAAATCATTCCATTTGCTGAAACAGAGAAAGTTGTGGCCAAATTAAGACTCAAACTCATCCCAGAGTGGGTAAAAACATCCCCAACAGCACACAAGGGTTAACAATTTATAATGCTCCTAACACTTTCTCTATCAAAGATGCGTACTAACTCAATCTAGGATGCGTGATAGGCCACAGCTTTCTTTTTTTCTTCCAACATTTGGTTCCTGTCCCTTTAAGAAACGCCGTCGCAGCGTCACGCAATGCTTTCGCAGGTCTGGAGCGCGCTCTCAGCATCAGCAGCAGCTTCCGTCCATCTGATTCTGCGACCCGGGCGGTGAAATGGGCTCGACCAGCGAAAACACCCGTGAACTAACTTCACCGGGAGACCGCAGAGCACGGAAAGCAGCAGGCTGTAAGTGACGTTTATCCATTTCTGTCAACAGTTCTCTTCTTTCTTGAAGTCGACTGTAATGTTATGACAAGTGCTCAATGTTCTTCATCAGCTGTAACTGCGCGTCTCCGCGTCACTTTCTGCAGACTGGGCTTTTTATATAACAATTCCAGCTTGTCTAAAGTCAGTCACGCACTGTTGCCGCAGTGTTTCAGTCTCAGACAGTGTAATATATTCTGCTGATATCAGATACTGTTATATAAGACCGCTGGTGTCCTTTACTATGAACGGACGATTCACCTGCAGCGTATGTGGAGGGGCGTGACGTCATGGCCCGCTCCCGCCAACCGTCCTGAAACCATGAAAGTTGGCAATCTGATTTGTATCCCCCCTCCTAAAGAAAATAGTTCATATCTTTGTCTGTGATGTGTTGCAGTTCAATCCTGGGGCAAATATTTGCGAGGGATATGTCCTAGATATTTCAAATGTGGGGGCAAAAAAATCCCTTTAGTGCTGATTATGAATATAAAATTTTATGATCCTATATTTGGGTTTTGCACACACCATACTGCTAATAGGCAAGTGTTATTAAACATGTAACTACTGTACTGTCCCAGCAGGCACAGGACATCAACATGACATCAGATTGACGTTGCATTTTGGATGGAAATGAAAATCGGGTTGACATCAGAACCTGACGTCAATGTCCAACGTTGGACAAACGCAACATAAAAACAACCAAATATCAACGTCTAATGATGCTACAGCTTGACGTTGTGTGGACGATACCACTATGACGTCTATCAGACATTTTATTTTAGTTGCCATACCTGACAAATAAATGTCAGTATTTGACGTCAATATGACGTTAGCTTAAGCCAGGGGTGTCCAAACTCGGTCCTGGAGGGCCGGTGTCCTGCATATTTTAGTTCCAACCCTAATTAAACACACCTGAACCAGCTAATCAAGCTCTTTCCAGGTATACTTGAAACTTCCAGGCAGGTGTGTTGAAGAAAGTTGGAGCTAAACTATGCAGGAAACCGGCCCTCCTGGACCGAGTTTGGACACCCCTGGCTTAAGATGTCGGCTCAATTTGGATTTTGGTCACTTCCCAACACAACCTAAAATCAACCAAATATCAACGTCATTATTGGACATCAAAATAACTTTGTCTTTAGATGCTGACTAGACATTGAATTTTGGTCAGCTGACATCACAACCTAAATCTGACCCAATATAAATGTTTTCTGACGTTGTGTGCCTGCTGGGGTCAAATTAGATTAAAAGTGGCCTCCCACACTTACTGAATGTACTTGAATTTGGATTCAGGGCCTGGAAAGTACTCAAAAACAAACATAGGTCCTTGAAAGTGGTTGAATTAAATTGGAAATGGTGTATTGGCATGTGTACTATACCGCTGTCAAAAACAACCAAAAAATTATAAATTCTTAGTTTAAATTTGATACAATAACTATGTCAAATAATGCACATTTTATCAATATTTCAGAAACCATATTTAAATATTTCAGTATTAAATTCATTTGAGATGCATTTAATTAAAGTTCTTTAAACATGACTGTTTAAAACTACAATTTGTGTTGAAAATGGCTCATTCAAAACATTCAAACTGATTTTAATGTAAATATTAAGTGTAGCAAAATGTTAAGAAGGGAATCAAGGTGGCGCAGTGGGTAGCACGATCTCCTCACAGCAAGAAGGTCGCTGGTTCGAGCCTTGGCTGGGTCAGTTGGCATTTCTGTGTGGAGTTTGCATGTTCTCCCCGCATTCGCGTGGGTTTCCTCCGGGTGCTCTGGTTTCCCCCACAGTCCAAACACATGCGCTACAGGTGAATTGAATAAACTAAATTGTCTGTAGTGTATGTGTGTGAATGAGTGTGTATGTGTGTTTTCAGTGATGGGTTGCAGCTGGAAGGCCATCCGCTGTGTAAAACATATGCTGGATAAGTTGGCGGTTCATTCGGCTGTGGCGACCCTAGATTAATAAAGGGACTAAGCTGAAAAGAAAATGAATTAATTATTAAGTACAGAAAGGAGTTCTATGGCGCTACATATGCTTAGGGAATTATGAAAGGTGTTTGATTTGATTTGAATCTGCTGTTCATGAAAGAGTGGGAACCCTGAATTGAAGCAAAATCAAAACTTGTGTGAATCCATACTAGAGTGACAGCATTTAAAGGGGTAGTTCACGCAAAATGATCATTTACTCACTATTTACGCACCCTAAAGTGGTTTCAAAACCTTTATAATTTTTTTTTCTGTTGAACACTAAATATGAAGTTTTGAAGAAAGATGTTTTTATTTATATTATTTATATTTTTTATTATAAGTCGTTTATTTCCTCAAAATTCTACACATACTCCATAAAGACAAAGTGTAAAAAGATTTTTTGGAATTGTTGCAAATTTATTACAAATAAAAAAGCTGAAAAATCACATGTACATTAGTATTTACAGCCTTTGGCGTGAAGCTCTAACTTGAGCTCAGGTACATTCTGCTTCTACTGATCATTCTTGAGACGTTTCAGCAGCTTCATTGGAGTTCACCTGTGGTAAATTCAGTTGAATGGACATGATTTGAAAAGGCATACACCTGTCTATATAACAGGGTTAGTGCGGAATAAAATCCTGGAATAAAGATGTTATTCTCTATGTGCAACGCTGATGAAGGCAGTGTAGTTTATATATATATATATATATATATATATATATATATATATATATATATATATATATATATATATATATATATATACACACATATATATATATATATATACATACATACACACACACAGTCAGAATTAAAGTCAGAATTATTAGCCGCCCTGTTTATTTTTTCCCCAATTTCTGTTTAATAGAGAAGATTTTTTCAACACATTTCTAATCATAATAGTTTTAATAACTCCTCACTATAACTGATTTATTTTATCTTTGTCATGATGACAGTAAATAATATTTGGCTAGATATTTTTCAAGACACTTCTATACAGCTTAAAGTGACATTTAAAGGCTTAACTAGGGTAATTAGGTTAACTAGGCAGTTTAGGGTAATTAGGCAAGTTATTGTATAACGATGGTTTGTTCTGTAGACTATCGAAAAAATATATACAGTAGCTTAAAGAGGCTAATAATTTTGACCTTAAAATGGTTCATAAAAAATTAAAAACTGCTTTTATTCTAGCCGAAATTAAACTAATAAGACTTTCTCCAGAGGACAAAATTAATCAGACATACTGTGAAAATTTCCTTGCTCTGTTAAACATCATTTGGGAAACATTTTAAAAAGAAAAAAAAATTCAAAGGGGGCTAATAATTCTGACTTCAACTTTATATATATATATATATATATATATATATATATATATATATATATATATATATATATATATATATATATATATATATATATATATATATATACATATATATATATATATATATATATATATATATATATATATATATATATATATATATATATATAGTTTTTTTTTTTTTTTAACAGTTATGTAGATTATTTGTCAACATTTTGGCTTGTGAAAGGCTGTTTTAAGGACTTTCATTATTGAGCTTATTTTCAGTATTCTATTCTATATGGTTCCTTCATACAAGGCATTGTGTTGTTTAGTGTAATCTAACTTATCTATGTTACATTGGGTCTGTTCTACATCACAAAGGAACAAAAAAAGAAAAGAAAAAGGTCTCAAAGAAAAGTATTTTTTCTTTTTCTTTTTTTTTTACTTACCGAGTCGACACATTGCACATAATTGATACCAAATGGAAAACTTTCAAGTTTTGATTTCCATTGTAGGAGGTAATAAATTGAGTAACCTATTCCAAAGAAATTATGAAATTTTTGGGTCTTAAATTATATTTGTTGAGGTCTTAAAACGGTCTTAAAAAGCATTAAATTTTACTTTTATAATGGTGCAAGAACCCTGTATAAGGCCCCAGGGTTGACAGTGCATGTCAAAGCACAAACCAAGCATGAAGACAAAGGAATTGTCTGTAGACCTCCGAGACAGGATTGTTTCGAGGCACAAGGCTGGGGAAGGTTACAGAAAAATTTCTGCTGCTCTGAAAGTTCAAAAGAGCACAGCGGCCTCCATCATCCGTAAGTGGAAGATGTTTGGAACCACCAGGACTCTTCCTAGAGCTGGCCGGCCATCTAAGCTGAGTGATCGGGGGAGAAGGGCCTTAGTCAGGGAGGTGATCAATAACTTGATGGTCAATCTGTCCGAGCTCCAGCGTTCTTCTGTGTAGAGAGGAGAACCTTACAGAAGGACAACCATCTGTGCAGCAATCCACCAATCAGGCCTGTATGGTAGAGTGGCCAGACGGAAGCCACTCCCCACCTGGAATTTGCCAAAAGGCATCTGAAGGACTCTCAGACCATAAGAAACTAAATTCTCTGGTCTGATGAGACTAAAATTGAACTCTTTGGAGTGAATGCCAGGCGTTACGTTTGGAGAAGGCCAGGCACCGCTTATCATAAGGCTAATACCATCCCTACAGTGAAGCATGCTGGTGGCAGCATCATGCTGTGGGGATGTTTTTCAGCAGCAGGAACTGGAAGACTAGTCAGGATAGAGGGAAAGATGAATGCAGCAATGTACAGAGACATCCTGAATGAAAACCTGCTTCAGAGTGCTCTTGACGCTCTATCTTCCAGCAGGACAATGACCCAAAGCACACCGCCAAAATATCAATGGAGTGGCTTCACAACAACTTGGTGAATGTGCTTGAGAGGCCCAGCCAGAGCCCAGATCTAAATCCTATTAAACATCTCAGGAGAGATCTTAAAATGGCTGTACACCATCGCTTCCCATCTAACCTGATAGAGCTTGAGAGGTACTGCAAAGAGGAATGGACAAAAATTTCCAAAGACAGGTGTGCCAAACTTGTGGCCTCATATTCAAAAAGACCTGAGGGCTGTAATTGCTGCCAAAGGTGCATCAACAAAGTATTGAGCAAAGGCTGTGAATACTGATGCACATGTGATTTTTCAGGTTTCTTATTTTGAATAAATTTGCAACAATTTCAAAAACTCTTTTTTCACATTGTCATTATGGGGTGTTGTGTGTAGAATTTTGAGGAAATAAATGAATTTAATCCACTTTGGAATAAGGCTGTAACATAAACAAATGTGGAAAAAGTGAAGCGCTATGAATACTTTCCAGATGCGCTGTATATATCACCCATACATAAAAACCAATTCAAGCCACATTTTAGCTGATTGTGCAACATCTCTATCTCTATTGGAGCTGTCAGTGTCAGTTTGGTTAAAAAAACACGATAGTATTTACTATAAATGACTATAGTATATTTTCATGTGGGTGCCTAAATAATTTTGTCTTCAACTGTATAATAACAAAACCGCTCTCTAGTAACACTTCATAGAGGCCTGAGGAGAATCTTGGGCATTTAAGGTTAGATATTTTGAGCATTAACATAAAGCAGAAGCAGATGAATCTCATAGTTCACACCAGCTTTGTTAGACAGTTACATCAGTCGCACCCATACTCACACACACACACACTCTTGTCACTATTTCATGCACTGCAGAAACAATCTCTGTGTCTGTGAGTGTGTGAAGAGCTCAGTGCAAAGTGTGAAACAATCCCTCAGTTATATCTTGTGTGTGTGTTTGTCCAGTTTATGTTGTGTATTGTGCTGAATGCTTGGTTTACATAAGCGTTTATTTTCCTCTGAGTCATGTGCACCCTGAATGAAATGCTTTCTGTCGGTTTCAGTTTAGCGTCCGTGCAAATCTAATATTGTCTGGCATGTGTCTTTAAGGATTTGGTATTGTAGTGGGATGTGAGGTTACAGAGTCTCTAAATAAACATGTGCGTTTGTTGCTGTCAAATGGCCAACATGGCAACTTTTAGTTCAGCCAAAACTGAACTGGACTATACAAACAATAGGACAAATACAGCAGAAATTATATCAAATTGAACTGTTTAGTACACAAAATGATTACAGAAAGGGAATCAAGTAATCTAATGTAAAAATAAAACACTTTATGGTATGAATTAAACATACACTGATTCTTAAATGTACTGTAGTCATTCATAGTACTAAAATGTCACCTATTGCATACAATATATTATAAGACATTGTTTGAGTGAAAACAAGCCAGATGAAGATTCTGAACCATTATTTGTGTCTGTTTGTCCATTTTAATTAATAGTTCACCCAAAAATGACACTTACCCCATAATTTATTAATCCTCGCTGTACAATACCTGACAAAAGTCTTGTCGTTGATCCCAGTTGTAAGAGCAACAAATAACTTGACTTCTAGTTGATCATTCAGAAAAGTGTCAGAAGGTCGATTTCCAATGAATCATTTGTTGAACTGAACCCCAATCAACACAAATACTGCAGAAGACCTACTGGAACCCTCATGGACCCAAGATTCTCACAGAAATCAGTCAAGTTTTGTGAGGGAAAAATCATGGTTTGGGGACGGGGTTACATTCAGTATGGGGGCATGCGAGAGATCTGCAGAGTGGATGGCAACATCAACAGCCTGAGGAATCAAGACATTTGTGCTGCCCCTTACATTACAAACCACAGGAGAGGGCAAACATTTCAGCAGCTCACACTTCAGCCTTCACAAAGTTCCTGAAAGCAAAGAAGGTCAAGGTGATCCAGGATTGGCCAGTCCGGTCACCAGACATGAACATTATTGAGCATGTCTGGGGAAGAATGAAGGAGGAGGCATTGAAGATGAATCTATCTATCTACAAAGAATAGACTATGACTTTTACCTCAATAAATTTGCCTAAAGGGTGACGCGGTGGCGCAGTAGGTAGTGCTGTCACCTCACAGCAAGAAGGTCGCTGGTTCGAGCCTTGGCTGGGTCCGTTGGTTTTTCTGTGTGGAGTTGGCATAATCTCCCTGTGTTCGCGTGGGTTTCTTCCGGGTGCTCCGGTTTTCCCCACAAGTCCAAAGACATGCGGTACGGGTGAATTGGGTAAGCTAAAATTGTCTGTAGTGTATGTGTGTGAGTGAGAGTGTGTGAGTGTTTCCCAGTGATGGGCATCCGCTGCGTAAAACATATGCTGGATAAGTTGGCAGTTCATTCCGCTGTGGCGAACCCAGATTAATAAAGGGACTAAGCCGAAAAGAAAATGAATGAATTTGCCTAAAAGTAAAACCAAATACCTACTTTTAACCCAAAACTGCCTACTACCTAAACTCCAAAGTAGTTGGGTTTAGGTATTAGGCAGATAGGGATGTAGAATGAGAGCCTGCAGAATATGTACTTTATAAGTACAAATAACAAGCCAATGTCTCAATAACAGGCAGGTAATAAGCCATAATTATAAACCAAACAATTATAAATTAAACAATCATAAACTATACAATCAGCTAATTGTAAACTAAGAGGTATTATAAGTATAATAGTGAGCATTGGTACTTTAAATAAAGTCTTACCAATATGTAACATTATAATAGAATCATAAATCAGAAAATTATATCATATTGATTCTTGTGTGTCAAGTTTAGAAAGTCAAATCAATCAAAATCTGCTTTGTTTTTAACAAAAAAAAAATTATCCTTCTCTAAAAGACCAAAATACTGTCATTAAATTATTGTATATTATAATTAAAGGGGACCTATTATACAAAAATAACTTTTATAAGTGGTTTAAGCGCAGTTGTGTGGCAGCAGTGTGTGAATATACCCAGCCTCTAACAGTAAAAATGTATGAATTCATGTTTTTTTATAATCACACTTGATAAAAACAGTCTGCAGAAACACTTTGATTGACATTCTCGCATTGTACTTGTCTTCAGAGTGGGAAAGCCCCGCCCATTACTGACAATCTCTCCCTCATTAGCATAAACAGCCCTGAGTGTGAAGCAGCCGTCCGCTGTTAGTGTTTTCAGGCAGTATCTGCTGAATATAATGCGAGTAGGAGGAATTATGAATTTGGAGTTTTAAGACGCACAAATGAACACTGTAGTCTCCATAGTCTACCTTCTTCTGAGCCACATATTTTGACCTTTTAGTTTTTCACAGAAATAACATTAATCCTGTTTTTGAATCTGCCACTATGGCTGATAGGCATTTGTTGCTCCGCCCTCTTTAAAAAGAGCACAATCTCATTTGAATTTAAAGTGACAGTCACCAAAACTGCACAAATTGGATCAAATCCTAAAAGGGGTAGTTTCAAAGTGTTATAAAACATTATTTTGAGCTGAAACTTCGTATGCACACTCTAGGGCAGGGGTCTCAAACTGCCAGCCCACTTGTGATGACTAATTGATCGTTAAAGTAAATGTGAATATATACATACTTTCCCGCTCTTTGATATAGTTTTACAAAAACAATTGCCAGTAAAGTCATCAAAGTTGCCCAAACTGTTTTTCTGTTTCCGTCTGAAGCTGCGGTCACACTGGACTTTTCTCACCTTAGGCAAGGCAAGGCAAGATTATTTATCTAGCACATTTCATACACAGTGGCAATTCAAAGTGCTTTACATAAACAGGAATAAAAGAGACAAGTGTAAGAAAAAATAAAAACAGATAATAAAAAAAAACTAATAAAAGCAGTTAAAAATGTGTTAAAACAGGTTGTAAAAGAATGAAAAAGAAGAGAAAAACATAATAGTGTGATTTGTCGGACGCATCACAGTGCTCATTCAGTGAAGGCACAGCTAAACAAATGTGTTTTCAGTCTTGATTTGAATGTGCCTAATGTTGGTGCACATCTGATCATTTCTAGGAGTTGATTCCAGCAGCGAGGGGCGTAGTAGCTGAAGGCGGATTCACCCTGCTTTGACTGAACTCTTGGAATTTCTAGTTTATATGATCCTAAAGATCTGAGTGACCTGTTAGGTTTGTATTCAGTAAGCATGTCTGTAATGTATTGAGGTCCTAGGCCATTTAGTGATTTATAGACAAGTAATAGTACTTTAAAATCTATTCTGAAGGCAACTGGGAGCCAGTGTAAAGACCTGAGGACAGGTGTGATGTGCTCTGATTTCCTGCTTCTGGTCAGAATCCTGGCCGCAGCGTTCTGGATGAGCTGCAACTGTCTGACTGTCTTTTTGGGAAGGCCCGTGAGGAGGCCGTTACAGTAATCCACCCTGCTGCTGATAAAAGCATGAACAAGTTTCTCTAAGTCTTCACTGCAAACAAAGCATCTGATTCTTGCAATGTTTTTGAGATGATAGTATGCTGATTTACTAACTGCTTTGACATGACTATTGAAACTCAGATCTGACTCCAGAGTCACACCAAGATTCTTGACCTTATTTTTAGATGTTAGACCATAGACTTCCATTCATACGCACGCGAATGCGTCAGACCGGAAACGCAAGGTCATGCGTCAAGTTTCACAGGTTGCTGAGGTGCAAAGTTCAAGCTTGGTAAATTCTGACCGCATCACATGATTGCGTGAGACCAACCGAGGATCAAAACATGCCCTCTCTGGACAGAAATTTAAAACTTGGACCAATTGCTCGCTTTTTTTTAATGTTTAATCATCTTGTTTAATCCCGCCCCTTTTCACAGCGATGTACGAAAGAATTTCGCAAGCTCACACTCTAGTGCAGGGGTGGGCAAACTTTTTGGTTTGTGGGCCACATTGAGTTCTAACATTTGACAAAGGGGCCGGAACGGGAGCAGATAGATGGCATGCTTTAGTAACATCGCCTCATTTGGGGAAAAATACACGTCTGGATATGGAGAAAACGTGTGCTTTAATTTCCAATGAAAATGAAGAAAAGCATTACAATAAAATCTCTTGACTTCGAAATGAGTCTTTAAACACTGAAAATCAAATAAATGACCATTTTATTTTAAAGCACTGAAAGTTCTGTTGTACTTAAGGATATCACCATCACTCTCCTCCTGACTGTCCTTTCGTTCAACATGGTGCATGAATATGATCCAGAGTAATACTGTCTGATATTTGCAATTATAAACAATGCTTAATTTTATTTTGCCAAACATTTAGCATCAATTTTATACATTTTATATTGCATCGTTCAACATGATGCATGCATATGAACCAGAGTAATACTCTCATATAATGTCACAGTGTAAGAGTCTTAACTTTTCTCATCTTTTCTGCAGTTTGACGGTGAAAAAAACTTTGCTGAGCCTTCAAATTAGCTGCCAACTTCTTAGCAGCAGCTTCCCGTTCTTTTGTTGAGAGCTTGCTAGCATAGTTACGGCTAATATTAAACTCTTTAAAAACAGCCACAGTTTCTTGGCATATCAGGCAAATGGCAGATGATCGGTGTTCAGTGAAAAAATATTTAGTTGTCCACTCCTTATTGAACACTCGACATTCTCTGTCCACTTTCCTTTTCTTGGGTCCGCTCATCTTCATAGAAGGGCGGTGGGTCAAAGGGTAAAGTGCAAACGTGGAGTAATAGGCCTACGCTTCACCTCAACAAAGCCAATATATCTAGAGTGCGCCATTTAGTGAGGAAACATCAGAATTGCAGGGGTAATAAAATATTAACAATATTAATTTATTAAATTTTTTTCAAGTTTGGCGGGCCGAATCAAAACGTTTAACGGGCCGCATGTGGCCCCCGGGCCGTAGTTTGCCCATGCCTGCTCTAGTGTGACCGCAGCTTTACACTGTTAAACAACAATAGATTGAGACATTATTATGCTCATTATTAAATTGTAGTATTTTCATGGCAATTTAAACTACCCCTTTTATGTGTACAACAAGAAACAAATCAATTGCATCAATTACATCAGGTTTCCACTTTTTTCTTGTGTGTTAGAATCTTTAGGTCTAGGGATATGACCGCAACAGGAAATAAATGATTGGTGATGGGTGATGTGCAACAGCTGGAAAAAGAGAGAACTCTGATCTCCTCAAACACAACGGCTAGAGACTTAAAAACAACAAGGTCAAATAAAAAAAAAAGAGAAGTTTACTTACAAATATCAAAATGTAACAAAGAAAACAGGGTATTAATTCAGAAGAGGGCAAGGCCAAAACAAACAAAAATCAAACTAACTCCCAAAATAATCTCTTGCTAATCCTATGCCCTCCTATGAAATGTCAGTCACTGATATGGTCCCCCGCCGAGTTTGAGACCCCTGCTCTAGGAACATCAGAGACTTATTTTACATCTTGTACAAAGCATAATAGGTCCCTTTTAATACCCTGTGGTTTTGTGTGTCCTAGAGAGATCTCTCTTGAGGAATCCTTGTAATAATCCCCTTTACAAGGTGTCCTTCTGCATCCATGTCCCTCCCAGCGACCCGCAGGCCATCTGCAGGATCCCGCAGGTAATGCTAAACCTTGTTTTTAATCATAATGCTGAGATTGATTTGTTCTGTGCCAGTAAAGTGAATTCCTTCAAAGCACATCCAGTTTTGACAGTGTGTTTGATATGGATGTCTGAGCTCAGCTGTCTGTGTGTGTTTATGTGTGTGTGACAGAAGGCCTGCAGCCTCGAGCGGCACTCGGCACACACACGGGGACTCGTCTGTGCGCAGCAGTTACTCAGCATCATCCTGCAAGTGCACAGAGAGCAATACTGTACCACGCTCCAACCCAGCCACACCGCGGTGAGACACACACACACACTCGGCCAGATTAGATTTGTCTTCCATCAGGGTCGTGTTCCACATTTTGTGTGGTGCCAGAAAGTACAGCACAGAAATAGAATTAATGGAACAGGCATGATTCTATATCCGTTTATAAGTCGCTCGTGTCCTAATCTGATAGTCAGACGGTCTAAATACAGATGTTATACAGATGTTGTTATGTGTATAATACAAATGAAGATTACGTTACCATAACATTAGCATATTTTTTTCAATTGTTTTCAAAAGCACTGGCATGGATTTACAAAAGGCAGCAGTGTCTTGAGGTGGTGAATGTGGCAAAATGGTCGCAGGCTCTAGTTTTATAAAGTGACGTGGCATTTATGCACAATATAATGACTGTACTATGAAAAGTGCATGTTTCCAATTGCTGGCAACCCATTCACATAAAAGCTAGATATACACATATACACTCACCGGCCACTTTATTAGGTACACCTTACTAGTTCTCGGTTGGACCCCCTTTCGCCTAATCTTTTGTGGCATAGATTCAACAAGGTACTGGAAACATTCCCTAGAGATTTTGATCCATATTGACATGATAGCATGACGCATTTGCTGCAGACTTGTCGGCTGCACATCCATTATGCGAATCTCCCGTTCCACCACATCCCAAAGGGGCTCTATTATATTGAGTTCTGGTGACTGTGGAGGCCATTTGAGTACAGTGAACTCATTTTCATGTTCAAGAAACCAGTCTGAGATGATTCACGTTTTATGACATGGCACGTTATCCTCCTGGAAGGTGCCATCAAAAAATGGGTACACTGTGGTCCTAAAGGGACGGACATGTTCAACAACAGTACTCAGGTAGGCTGTGGCGTTGACACAATGCTCAATTGGTACTAATGGGCCCAAAGTGTGCCAGAAAATATCCCCCACACCATTACACCACCACTACCAGCCTGAATCGTTGATTCAAGGCAGGATGGATCCATGCTTTCATGTTGTTGATGCCAAATTCTGACCCTACCATCCGAATGTCGCAGCAGAATTGAGACTCATCAGACCAGGCAACGTTTTTCCAATCTTCTATTGTCTAATTTTGGTGAGCCTGTGAGAATTGTAGCCTCAGTTTCCTGTTCTTAGCTGACAGGAGTGGCACCCGGTGTGGTCTTCTGCTGCTGTAGCCCATCTGCCTCAAGGTTCAATGTGTTGTGCATTCAGAGATGCTCTTCTGCATACCTCGGTTGTAACAAGTGGTTATTTGAGTTACTGTTGCCTTTCATCAGCTCGAGCCAGTCTGGCCATTCTCCTCTGACCTCTGGCATCAACAAGGCATTTGGTCTCCTAATATCTGTGTTTGTGATGATGTTTTCGGGCTTCAATTTTTTCGAAAATGTTTGACCACTTCATACATTTTTGTTGAAAGATTCTTGCTTATAGAACAAATTTTGTTTGACATCATTTGTATCCTAATTTTAATCAATTTTTGTTGATCACTTATTCATAAAATTAACAGGATCAAATAAAAGTGAGTGGAATGAACAAATTCATGGTTTTTCAGCCAAATCAGTAGCCAGAACAACACTGTTTTTGTTATTTACATCAGTTATATTTGTACAAAATATATTTTTGTGTCAGTAAATCAGTCCTAGTAAACGGTAAACATAGAAATGTTAAATCGCATACAGAATTTATTTAGACCAGTGACTATAATTGTGAAATAATACAAATTTTTATGATATGAAACTTCTGGTTTCCCAGTACTGGGTTGCGGCTGGAAGGGCATCCACTGCATAAAACATTAGCTAAATAGTTGGCATTTCATTCCGCTGTGGCGCCCCCTGATAAATAAGGGACTAAGCCGAAGGAAAATGAATGAATGAAGGATATGAAACTTCTGGTTTCCCAGTACTAGGTTGCGGCTGGAAGGGCATCCGCTGCATAAAGCATATGCTGGAATAGTTGGCGGTTCATTCCACTGTGACGACCCCTGATAAATAACAGATTAAAGCTGAAGTAAAATGAATGAATGATATGAAACTTTTGGTTTCCCTGTACTGGATTGAGGCTGGAAGGGCATCCGCTGCGTAAAACATTAGCTGGAATAGTTAGCAGTTCATTCCACTGTGGCGACCCCTGATAAATAAAGGACTAAGCCGAAGATGAATGAATGAATGAGTGATATGAAACTTCTGGTTTCCCAGTACTAGGTTGTGGCTTGAAGGGCATCCGTTGCGTAAAACATATGCTGGAATAGTTGGAGGTTCATTCCACTGTGGCGACCCCTGATAAATAAGAGACTAAGCCGAAGGAAAATGAATGAATGAATGAATGAATGAATGATATGAAACTTCTGATTTCCCAGTACTGGGTTGTGGCTGGAAGGGCATCCGCTGCGTAAAACTTTAGCTGGAATAGTTGGCAGGTCATTCCGATGTGGTGCCTCCCTGATAAATAAGGGACTACGCCGAAGGAAAATGAATGAATGACCTTAACTCTGCCAGCAGGTCCTCAATTTCAGACTTTGATTTCATGCTTGTCATTCTCAAGCATAGAAATTCGGATATTGGCATGTGGTCTTTCATATGGTAATAATATGAATTCGGAGGAGTTTACAAGACGGAGATCTGACAGCAGTCAAGATTTCACGATCATTTGAGATTTATAAACATTTTAAGCGCAACATTTTATTAATGAGGTCCCAGTTTCTTCATTGATGCTGAAGAATCACTAAAAGCATTAAAAAAAGACTATGTTAAGGTATCTGATCATGAGAAAGCAACAGGCTGAGATCACTAGAAGAATGTTATCATAAGAAGTAAAAATATAACGTGTAATTTTCCATTAAGTTGAAATATAGAGAAATATATAATATTTAGTTTTTAGTTAGATTTGTTGTACGAGTTACCCAACATAATTGCACTTGGACTTGCTATTTAGTTTCATCAGTCCTGTTAAATATGTCTGAATTATTATATTAATCACAATTGAGTATTTCCATTTCTTTCTCTGTGACCCAGACGGCAGACAAAGTATACAACCTGTGGTGAGAATCATGGGATTCGTCCTCCAGCTCCTGAGCAGTACCTCACGCCACTGCAGCAGAAGGAAGTGTGTATTCGGCATCTACGTGCTCGGCTAAAAGAAAATGTGGAGAGGCTTCACGACCGGTCAGTATTACTTGTGTGTCTCAGCAAGCTGTCAGAGGAGTTTTATGGCTTTCTGCAATTCTAGCTGTATAAGGGTTAGGGTTCAGGGTCACATCTTGAGGACCTCAGTTACTTCCAAACATGCCCTACTTCTCTACTATATATAGAAAGTGAAAAACAGTAGCTGAGTGAGACAAGCAGTATGTCCAAATTTAAGTGTTCCTAAAAGAGTTTGAGTATCATCGCAATCCATGTACGGCTCCTATTCAAATACAGTGGTCCCTTGTTATTCGCGGGAGTTATGTTCTAAAAATAACCCGCAATAATTGAAATCCTCAAAGTAGTCCGCTTTATTTTTTACAATTATTATAGATGTTTTAAGGCTGTAAAACCCCTCGCCACACAAACCAAAGATAAAAACTATTTGATCCTCATTTATTCATTCCATAATAGCACCTTACAGCCTCTTAACTTCTGCCTTTCTTTAACATGTCTTGAAGTCCAAATTTTGTGTGATGGTTAGCATCTTCCTCTGCCTTTTGGCTGCTACCGCAGGTGCCTTTGACGGTGCAGAATATTTCATCGACATTGTGTGGAGAAAACTAGCCAACATACAGTCCAGCACTTCAGAGTCACTCTGCCAGCGATCAAAGATTTATGTAAATTTGGCATGCTGAACACATTCTGCACTGCACAGGAGACACGGCACGGAGGAGATTGATTGACTGGTCAAATTGCACAAAAAAAATCTGCGATACTGATAAGTGAACCGCGTTATAGCGAAGGATCACTGTACAATATTTGTTGTTTCCTCAAAAAGTATAGATGGTACAGATGGTAAGCCAAGTAAACTGAGAGTTTTTTGCTGGAAATGCGTAGACTTGCTTGATATCAAAATATATGCATCAAAATAGAGAGCCTTATTGATATTTTATCAATAATATGGATTCATCATATACAGTTGAAGTCAGAATTATTAGCCCCCCTGAATTATTAGCCCCCCTGTTTATTTTTTCCCCAATTTCTGTTTAACAGAGAGAAGATTTTTTCAACACATTTCTAAACATAATAGTTTTAATAACTTATTTCTAATAACTGATTTATTTTATCTTTGCCATGATGACAGTAAATAATATTTTACTAGATATTTTTCAAGACACTTCTTTACAGCTTAAAGTGACATAAAGGCTTAACTAGGTTAATTAGGTTAGCTAGGCAGGTTAGGGTAATTAGGCAAGTTATTGTATAATGATGGTTTGTTCTGTAGACTATCAAAAAAATATAGCTTAAAGGGGCTAATACTTTTGTCCTTAAAATGGTTTAAAAAATTAAAAACTGTTTCTATTCTTGTGGAAATAAAACAAATAAGACTTTCTCCAGAAGAAAAAATATTATCAGACATACTGTGAAAATTTCCTTGTTCTGTTAAACATCATATGGGAAATATTTAAAAAAGAGAAAAAAATTCAAAGGGGGGCTAATAATTTTGACTTCAACTGTAGATCTCAGTGCTTCCCACAGGTTCGAAGTATATTTGTGGTGGTAGCCGGATTGAAACACACCTTTTACCCACAGCACATAAATAGTCAACTACATGCGACAAACAAAAAAATAATGTGATTTTTAACAATATTTTTATTTATTATGACACTACACCTTTTCAGTGGGTTAAAGTTATTAAAAAAGGCTGTTGAAATGAAAGAAATCCACTATTTCTCTTACTTTTATGCTATTTAGGAGCCATGTGCACCCACTGACAGGTAAAGTCTGCTCTCTCTTTTACCCACGTGTTTTATTATCAAACAAAAAAACATCAATCACAACAAAAAAACAAGGCATTCCAAAGTCAGAATCTAATTAGTCTTTCTAAATAATGTCAGTGATAACTTATCGTTACGAGCACTTGAGAGCGATGCAATTTCTTTTCGATGTCCTGACACTCATTAGGAAAACGACCAATGATGCATACAGGAAAGACGTCAAGTTGCCCTCTGTTGAGTGAGATGATGTTGCTCGCCGAGAAGTTGGATAAACTTAGTATTGCTTAACTCCAAGTGAAAACAGCAAGCCAAAAGACGCATAAGGATAGCTAAATATAAACAGTCCTTTTATAGAGCGATAACTGCAACAGTTCTCAATATTGGACTGAATGCGAAGGCCGGTAGCGAAAGTGATAAATGCTGTGTACACTACCAAACACTCATCTTACTCTATGGTAAGTGGCTCTTTATACAGGTGCAAATCAACCTAGACCCCAGAGGTCGGAAGCAATATTACAACATGTCAACATACCAAACAACACACAATGCAAGAAAATGAGTGAATAAATAAATCATAAAATAATAATAGTAACATTATTTAACTGTTACAACCTACTAATCCCTATTGAGTAGATTTATTTGTAAGGCCACAATTTGTTTTTACCAATGCAGAGACTCTGAGATCGAGGAGTTACGGATGCAGTTAACACGGATGCAGGAGGACTGGATTGAGGAGGAATGTCATCGCATAGAGGCCCAGCTGGCCCTAAAAGATGCCCGAATGGAGATCCGACAGCTTCAGCACACAGTGGAAACAGTAAGGTCCAATCTGGGGCCTCATGAGGCAGATCAACAGGACTGTAAGTCTGAAGGTTTGGGTAGGATAGGTCTACGATTAGGAGCATCCAGGTCATGTGGCTGCTCTCCGGCCCACACCATGAGTCGCAGCGCAACCTTCACCAGGCTGAGCAGTGATACGTCCCCTGGTGCTACAGATCGCAACGGAAACGTGCGTACTGATCGCTACATTCCCGCCAACAGAGGGGCGATGACGCTACCAAGAGGCGATGGGCGCACTCATCTACTTCTGGAAGCAGCTCTACTGTCTGAGCAAGTCCCTCACGCCACACTATGCTCCACCCTATCCCGATCCTCCACCTGCGAGAGATTGTGCAGCGGAGAGACGGTGCTGCCTGTTAGCCGATCCTGCCATGCTGTAAACAACAACTGCAGCTGTGGTCCACATGCCTACCTCCCACACCACCATCTGTTTCTGCACCTCCCGCAGGAGGAAGCACCAGCACCTCCTCCTCCTCCACCGCCACCTCCTCCACCGCCAACAGCACCCCCTAGTGCATCAGAAGTCAGTGACAGGCCAGGGTACAGGTCACAGGCCTGCAGCCCCACCATAACCTGGATCTCCGAAGAGGGTGGAGGTGATGAATTGAGCGTCATCACTTCAGCAACCTGCGCACCAGACATCACTCTAGCTGAGCCGCATGTGTTTTCGCCATCCTCAGCCACTACTTCCCCCGCTCAGATGTCTTACATCACGGAAGCGTTGCCACTAGACAGCACAGTTGAATTCACATCATCAACACCGACCCTGACAGTGTTGACCAAACCACAGGTTCAACAACCTTGTCCCAGAGTGTCTCCAACTTTCGAGCCTCCAGCACAGGAAGCTACCGTAATAAATGTCACTGATGAAGATGGAGCGGCTGGTGTGGTGGATGACGCAGAATCAGCTACCCCTCAGACAAGTCACTGGAGCCGCTATTTCCTAATTGACCTGTTAGCAGTGGCTGTTCCTGTCGTTCCCACATTGGCGTGGCTTTGCCGAGGGCCACGAAACGAAGGGATGCCCATGTACAACATGGGATCTCTGTTGCGGGGATGCTGCGCCGTTGCATTGCACTCTCTAAGACGTGTTGGAAGTGGACGTGGTCGTGGCCCCTCAGGAACAGGAAGAGCGACACCTATCTGATAACTTTAAAGGATTAGTTCACCCGAAAATGCACATTCTGTTATTAATTACTCACCCTCATATCAGTCAAATCCCCTGAGGCAAAGTAAGATATTTTAGATAAAATCCGAGAGCTCTGTTGTCCTCTATAGGCAACGTTCAAAGTCCAGAAAAGAAATAAAAAATTCAATGTGACATCAGTGGTCCAACTGTATTTATACGAAGCTTCGAAAATACTTTTGTTCAGCAATGAAACCTGTAAAAAAAAATTGCCAACGTATTCTGCATTAGATCAGGGTTCTCTTTTACAGGCAATACAATGCTGGTGTTATGCACTGCTGACCCTAATGGCAATAAGTCGTACTGTCCGTGGTAAACCAAGCAATAACCTCCTGCTCTCCCTCTCGAAACCAACACAGAAGTGACTGAAACTGAAATTTACCAAACGGCCACTTGGGGCTGGCTCCAAAAGGGAGTCCATACCATAAGCTGTGTCCCAAATGGCCGACTATGCACTTATGCACTATGTACTTATGCACTTACACACTCAACAGCATAGTATATGTATGCAGTTTAATGCATACATATATAATGCATACATATATAATGCACTTAATGGTTCTTTTTACTAAGCGGTTTCCCAGATGACGTTTGACGGTTGCCAAATTAGCGAAATAAATAACCAAAGTACTAAATAATTACTGCCATGAGTTTAACCGCATTTACCACCAGGAGGCAGCATAATGACTCTCGTATTTTGCTTTCACAATCCAAAATAAATAAATTATCCAACATCAGCGCCCGAAAGCTCTGCCCCTTCCGCTACGTGAGGAGAGCAGCGGCTGTTGAGTGCGTTAAGTGTCCAACATTTCACACTTCTTTTTAACGGTTGAATAAGTGCATCATCCAGGTATTTAAAGTGCTCATTATTTTTAGAGTTTTCAGTGTGAATGCATTACTTACACTATTTATAATACAAAATTGTGTAGAATAGTGGATTAGTATGCGATTTGGGATGCACCTATAGACTTCCCATGTTACAACGCCCAACTTTACAGCAAAAAAACAAACTTCGAGGGGGATTTAAACGTAAAAATTCTGCATATTTAAGGGCGTGACCACTTGAGTGACAGGGCTCTGCTGCTCGCAGTCACATCACCTCAGCTAGATATATATATATGAGGCTATATCTTTTTGTGATTATTTTTAACGATTGTCAAAATAACGGTATGTTGTGCAGTTAATTGTGCTCAAAAACCATTCAAAGTCTGCTCTCCATATTTCCAGTAAGTGATATTCTTACATAATTTGTTTAGATATTCATTTGTTTGATTTAAAATAATTTATTATTTATAATTTATTTAAGACTTGAATGCTCGCTAGAATACACTAATGTATATTGATTAGCTGTAAGCTATAAAACAGTCACCTCAACCGTCATCAAGCAATGGATTTCATAAATAACAATTATTTATAAGAGTTCGTTTTTATTTTGATTTTAGTGTCTTCTCAGATTCCTCAAAAATGAAGATTCTGTCGTCATTTACGCGTTTTCAAGTTGTTTCAATCCTGTTTTTATTCCTATGCAGGGCTTGACATTAACTTTTTTGATCACCAGCCACTGTGGCTAGTAGTTTTCCAATGTTACTAGCCACTCGCCATTTTCACTAGCCACAATTTTGTTGTTGGGAAAATATATTTTATATGCATAAATTTGACTTTGGCATGCTAAAATTACATAATTTAGACTTTGTGTTATGTCCACATCCCTCCTCATTCATTTCACTTTTGTGTGTGTATGACCCTGCTCAATGTGCATGAGCAAATGGGCTGTGGTTTCATAGTGTCGCATTGCAATTCGTTTTTATTTCACAGGACTTTTCAGAGCTCAACACTGAGGATTTACCAAATTTATCTTTGACCACACCAAAAATAAATAAATACTTATTTCTTAGCCACAAATGTTAAATAATATGCCAAAACATGCCAAATATAGCTGTATACATGCTCTTTTTATTCAGCAAAACCTTTCTTAAAAAAACAATTACATTTAAAAATAATTATTGCCATGCATGTATCTAAAACTATGCACAGTAGCCTAGTCTGTCCAGGCTAAAGGTCTGTCAGATCACTAGTTAACTACACATACATGGGGAGTTAATCTCTTATTAAAGCAATGTTATTGTAACAATGATAATTAAACAATATTAACAAAAATAACCGTAAGCAAAAGAAATCAGGTGAAAAACATAACGTGTGATAATGGAAGAATGATCACGCGCACACGGGTAATGTTAGGCCCATAATCCGTTCTGTTCAAATAGTTGAAACAAAACCGGCAACCGCTGCTGCTTACAAAAAGACATATTTTAGAAACATCCGGAGCTTTTGGAAGCAGCAGGACTGTGGGAGCACGAGCTTCACTTTTTGTTCAGTCTATTTGAAAGAGAACCGATCGCAGCAGTTGCGTTTCCTCTAGGCACGGTTGCTTCACGCCAGGAAACGGAAGCGCATGCCTTTTAAAACAGCCGCGTGCATCACATCACCTGTGCGCACGAGTGATCATCCTCTCATTCGGTATTCACCTGCTTTCCTTTGCTCGCACGAACGTTATTTTTGTCAGTCGTGCTGCTTCTCGATTCTAAGATGATATTTGCACGCATATTGGGCCATCTTTATTGTCGAACCCTGCTTTTAAGAAAACTATCATTTAAAAATTATCTTCAACCAGCCAAAGTGGCTAGTGAGAATGACTATAACCCGCCACGGCTGAAATCTACCCGCATTTGGCGGGTTTTAATGTAAAGCATAGGAATGTAATTCCTATGTGTTTAACAAATTGGAACAACCTGAGGGTAAGTAAATCATGACAGAATTTACATTTTTGGGTGACCTAAATTTGCTTTGAAATTTGACAGCACCACACTGTTAAATTACAGTAATCCGGGATATAAATGTAACTTTACAGTTAAATTAAGTATTTGCAACCTACTGCTAAATCACAGTAATCATATTGTAACTTCATAATACTGTGAAA
Source organism: Danio kyathit (assembly GCA_903798195.1). Classification (NCBI taxonomy): domain Eukaryota; kingdom Metazoa; phylum Chordata; class Actinopteri; order Cypriniformes; family Danionidae; genus Danio; species Danio kyathit. The sequence continues at coordinate 59,991,794 of LR812526.1, forward strand.
TCACAGTAATGGACTTTCCTATCTACTGTAAAGTTACACTATATGGCTGTAATTTTACAATAATTTAATGAAACAAAATCACAGTAAGTTACTGTGAATACCTCACAATAATTTACTGTGAAAGTAATGCAATTATTAGCCAGTAATTTACTGTGAATTTAAGATCAAATTTTTTTAGTGTAGCATTTACAAAAGCAGACTATATTTGAAGTATTTTGAAGTAATTAATGTTTTCCTTCTGTAGACAATCATTATAAGAATAATGCTCAATATGGCTCAATGCATTAATGTTGTTTTTAAAAGTTATTAATGTAGCATACAAGATTATTAATGTAGTATACAGCCAAGCACATGTGGTCAGAACACATTTAATTATTTATTCTTTTTTTTTTTCGGCTTAGTCCCTTTATTAATCATGGGTCACCACAGCTGAATGAAATGCCAACCTATCCAGCATATGTTTTACGCAGCAGATGCCCTTCCAGCTGCAACCCAACACTGAGAAACATTCTTACACACTCAAACCCATACACACTCTTTCACACACATCCAACACAGGGAGAACATGCAAACTCCACACAGAAATGCTAACTGACCCAGACGAGGCTCGAACCAGCAACCTTCTTGCTGTGAGGCGATTTATAGCTTTATTAATTTATAGCTTCATTCATGCCTTTCAGAAACTTACAGGTGACGTCACCAACATGTCCATATTTTTATACAGTCTATGTAGTAAATGCATTGACCCTGACCTGACGCAGATTTCTGGAAAAAAAACATTGCCGGTTCTTTTAATTTCACATGAGTACAGTTGAACTAAATGGAATGTTTGAGAAAATATTTGGTTCCTTTTCTGGACGTTTTGGGACCCTTGCTGTCTATGCAGGATGAGAGAGCTCTCGGATTACAAGTCTTTATTTGTGTTACAAAGATGAACAGGCTTTAGAGCATTGGAGCAATAAGAGGATGAGTAACTCGTGAATTTTTTGAGTGAACTAACCCTTAAACATTACTGTACCATCAGAAACTTTTAACTGGATCTTGAGTGGACTCCCTGTCCTTGATCTCCCAGTAGGTGATATTTTTGAACTAAGGAGGCCTAAATCTGTCTCTGGTTCAAAAGTTTGGAATGTGGCCCTAATTTGCACAGACACTCAGACGTTTCAAGGCTGTTGCTCATTTCCACCATTTGTTTTCCTTTTCCTTCTGGTTCTCTTATCTGCTTTATTTCCTCCCGTTCCTGGCTGAAACTCAGCAGGTACTTCAGTCAAACAGGAACGACCTGCAAACCGCAGAGCCCAAGCTAGACAATGTACACTTGATTACATTTAAAAAATAATAATAATAATAATAGTTCTTTTTATTTAGTTCATGCAAGAACAACCTCAGTCCATCTTTTTTCGTTTCAGTAGCCTCCATTCATTCTCCTGTGGGATTTTAGTTATATATGACATTCGCTGACATTAAGTAACAGTCTTGAATGTGTAAATAATTTGAAATATCATTCTCATGTAAACTACTATGTTGGACAGAGATGGAGGCTTGTTCAAGAAAACTGCTTCCAAACGTTAAATATGTGCACTGAGCAAATTTTGCCAAATGATGTTGATGTTTGAAAGCACCAAAGCAAACACATCTTCGTCATCATTACTAGACACACCTCTTACTGTGTTTTGGGACTCAATCCAATGCTGTTGTTAAAGGAACACTCCACTTTGTTTGAAAATAGGCTAATTTTACAACTCGCCCAGTGTTGAATAGCTGAGTTTTACCATTTTTTAATCAGTTCAGCCGATCTCTGTGTCTGGCGTAAGCACTTTTAGCTTAGCTTAGCATAGATCATTGAATCAGATTAGATCATTAGCATCTTGCTCAAAATAAAATGACTAATTTTAATATTTAAAGCTTGACTTCTGTAGTTATATCGTGAACTAAAACAGACAGAAAATGATTAGTTGCTATTTTCCTAGGGCGGTATGTCTAGGACACAGGGTGTCAAACTCAGTTCCTTTAGTTCCAACCCTGCTTCAAAACACCTGTCTGTAGGCATCAAACAAGCCTAAAGCGCTCAATTAGTTTGATCAGGTGTGTTTAATTAGGGTTGGAACTAAACTGTGCAGAGCTCCGGCCCTCAAGGAACTGAGTTTGACACCCCTGGTCTAGAAACTATACTCTCACTCTGGCGTAATTATCAAGGAATTTTGCTGCCATAACATGGCTGCAGCTGGCGCAATGATATTACGCCTAAAAGGAAAATTATTTGGTCATTTTTAAAACGAGATACTAACCGTCTGATCCGATTCAATGATTTATATTTAGCTAAGCTAAAAGTTCTTCCACCAGACCCAGATATCAGCTGAATGGATTCAAAAATGGTTATAAAAAAAAAACACCTATTTTTTAGCTGTTCTTTTAAGTGTCTATAAAAAATTGCTTGGTGCATGCTACTAAAGAGGAAACAGATCTTTGGCTCAAATTAGCAGGGCTAGGCTTTCACATTTTTAGCTTTTACTTACTGTGTGTTGCTTAGCAAACATTGCATCAACCCATCTAAAAATATGTTTCACAATATAGACTTCATGTTTACAACCTAAAAGGTTCCACATAAAAAAATACTACAGGAATTTATAGTTAATTACTAAACTATATTAAAGTGTATTATACTGTATAGTATTAACAACATTTTGTCAATGAATGCTACAGCATGCCAAACCAATAAATAGTGTAGTATACTTTTTACTACTATAAACTGGTGTAAAACAGCGGCCACTTTATTAGGTACACCTTACTAGTACTAGGTTGGACCCCCTTTTGCCTTCAGAACTATCTTAATCCTTCGTGGCATAGATTCAACAAGGTACTGGAAATATTTCTGAGATTTTGGTCCATATTGACATGATAGCGTCACACAGTTGCTGCACATCCATGATGCAAATCTCCCGTTCCACCACATCCCAAAGGTGCTCTAATGGATTGAGATCTGGTGACTCTGGAGGCCATTTGAGTTAACACTATGATTACAGTGAACTCATTGTCATGTTCAAGAAACCAGTCTGAGATGATTCGCGCTTTATGACATGGTGCGTTATCCTGCTGGAAGTAGCCATCAGAAGATGGGTACACTGTGGTCATAAAAGGATGGACATGGTCAGCAACAATACTCAGGTAGGCTGTGGCGTTGATACGATGCTAAATTGGTACTAATGGGCCCAAAGTGTGCCAAGAAATTATCCCCCACACCATTACACCACCACCACCAGCCTGAACCGTTGATACAAGGCAGTATGCATCCATGCTTTCATGTTGCCTTTCTATCATCTGGAACCAGTCTGGCCATTCTCCTCTGACCTCTGGCATCAACAAGGCATTTGCGCCCACAGAACTGCCGCTCACTGGATATAAACTCTAGAGATGGTTGTGCGTGAAATACTAGTAGATCAGCAGTTTCTGAAGTACTCAGACCAGCCGGTCTGGCACCAGCAACCATGCCACGTTTAAAGTCACTTAAATCCCCTTTCTTCCCCATTCTGATGCTCGGTTTGAACTGCAGCAGATCGCCTTGACCATGTCTACATGCCTAAATGCATTGAGTTGCTGCCATGTGATTGGCTGATTAGACATTTGCGTTAACGAGCAGTTGGACAGGTGTACCCAATAAAGTGGCCGGTGAGTGTAGACCCTATAATTGCAGAAAACTACAGTATTGGGTCATTTGTTTATATAACTATAGTTGTGTTACTGTAGCAACTGTATAATTAGCACAACAGAATAATTCATGTACTTTATTATGATTCAAAATCACTACAGTATTTACTATAAAGCACTATAGTATTTCTTCATGTGGGAGTGCCTGCATTACAAACAATATGCATTTGGATAACTAAACCAAAAATACTTTAAGAATGGCAATTTTTGTTTTATAACATAAAAATGCCCTTAGTAATATTTGTGATCATTATTCTGACCTAATTCTAGCCTTTTCTGTGTTATTCGTTTTATCAGTCGCACAATTATGAGCAAAACAACTTTTGAAAAGTGCTTTATTTGCATAATATTTATGGGAATAATTTAAATTGTAAAAGTTTGCTTGAAAATGGTACTGGAGTAGGAGGATTCAGCCGATGGTTAAACCTAGGATTCAGGAGGAACAATGCGGTTTTCGTCCAGGCTGTGGTACACTGGACCAGCTCTATACCTTCACCAGGGTGCTCAAGGGTTCATGGGAGTATGCCCAGCCAGTCCACATGTGTTTTGTGGACTTGGAGAAGGCATTCGACTGTGTCCCTCATGGCATTCTGTGGAGGGTGCTCTGTTAAGGGCTGTCTTGTCCCTGTATGAACAGAGTAGGAGTTTGGTTGGCATTGCCAGCAATAAGTTGAACATGTTTCCAGTGCATGTTGGGCTCCGGCAGGGCTGCCCTTTGTCACCAATTCTGTTCATAATTTTATTTTTTATCTTCATCGAACATGGACCTTCAGCATGCTCTAGGGCGGTTTGCTGCCGAGTGTGACGCGGCCGGGATAAGAATCAGCACCTTCAAGTCTGAGGCCATGGTGCTCCACCGGAAAAAGGTGGTTTGCCATCTCCAGGTTGGAGGAAAGTCCTTACCCCAAGTGGAGGAGTTCAAGTATCTTGGGGTTTTGTTCACGAGTGAGGGAAGGATGGAACGTGAGATTGACAGGCAGATTGGTGCAGCGGCAGCAGTAATGCGGTCGATGTACCGGCTTGTTGTGAAAGAAGGAGCTGAGCCAAAAGGCAAATCTCTTGATTTACCGGTCAATCTACGTTCCTACTCTCACCTGTGGTCCTGAGCTTTGGGTCATGACCGAAAGGACAAGATCTCAGATACAAGCAGCCGAAATGAGTTCCCTTTGCAGGGTGGCATGGCGCACCCTTATAGATAGGGTGAGGAGCTCTGTCACCCAAGAGGAGCTCGGAGTAGAGCTGCTGCTCCTCCACATCGAGAGAAGTCAGCTGAGGTGGCTGGGGCATCTGTTTCGGATGCCTCCTGGACGCCTACCTAGGGAAGTGATCCAGGCATGTCCCACCAGGAGGAGACCTTGGGGAAGACCCAGGACACGCTGGAGAGACTATGTCTCCCGGCTGGCCTGGGAGCGCCTCAGGATCCCCCCGGAGGAGCTGGAGGAAGTGTCTAGGGTGAGGGACATCTGGGGTTCTCTTCTAAGACTGCTTCCCCACGACTCGGCCCCAGAAAAGCAGTTGAAAATGAATGAATGAATGTTTGAAAATGCCAAATTTCATTGATAAAGCAATGGAAGGTGATGGCTACGAGGACTCAATTAACCTGTTTTTGGGTGGTTGTTTTTAACTCTGTCTCAGGTGGAACTCAGGTGAATAGCACTAGCGAGGGTGCAACAGTAAACCCCATGCCAAAACATCCATTATAAACAGAAAGGTTTATAAATAGATCAGTAGTTGTAAAGATGTAGATTTACAGTGTTATAGTAGACTTGTTTTCTGATTAACATCACTTCAAAACCAATGTGTCTTTAACTACTGCATGCGTCTGCATTTCAATAGTCAGGGTTTCTGCAGGTAAATGCAAGACTTTTTAAGAGCATATACAGTTGAAGTCAGATTTATTTACCCTCCTGTGAATGTTTTTTTTTTATTTATTATTTCCCAAATGATGTTTAACAGAGTATTAACCGTTTTAATCACTGATTTCTTGTCTTTGCCTTGATGACAGTACATACCATTTCACTAGTTATTTTGTAAGTTATTAGTATTCAGTTTAAAGTGCTATTTAAAGGATTAATTGGGTTAACTAGGCAAGTTATGTTAATTAGCCAAGTCATTGGACAACAGTGGTTTGTTCTGTAGACAATCCCAAAAAAAATTACTCATTGATCTTGACCTTAGCGATTTTTACAATTTCCCTTAAATGAAATGCATTCTTCTCCAAACGAAAGACATAATAGGAAACACTGAGAAACATTTAATTGTTCTATAGACCATTTTGAGGGATGTAAACAAAAACAATGGTCCCAATGTATTTCCTGTTTTAGTTTTAATTTCTATAGCTTCCGAGAATCCAAAAAGAGCCACATATTGATAATGTTATGATAGCTGTTTTAACATTAAGTTATGATTGAATTGCCTCTTATTACAGTTATGAAATAGTTTAATAACTAGCAGGAAATGTTCATGGGCCAATGACATGACCACATTAAAATGGTCTATTAAACCTCTGCAGATCGTGTTTGCTATACCTGACAAACATTCTAGCAAACATCAACTAAATTAAAAAGGAAAAGTTTTTTTATTGACAGATATTTGTGGTTAATTGTAAACTTTGATTCATTTTCTCAGAAAACAAGAATTCACACAAGATGTTCCGATATTTGTACTGTCATACATCAATACTTAGCTAAATGTATTTAATTATGAATTTAGAACCAATCTGGGGTGCGTTTCCCAAACAACGACATAACTCGCGGCTGAACTATCATAGTGCGATGCATCGTTTGGGAAAAGAACAATGTAGTGACGAGTGTTTCCCAAAACCCCTAGTTTCTCTGTCGCAGATCCATCACTTGATCCACGTTAGTTATAACGTAAAACGCCCATAATGATGCTCTAAACAGGGTGGAGTAACTACTCCTTTAGAGAAGAACCCCATAATTTCTTTGTGCAAATTATATTGTTTTACACAAACACGCATTTAAAATAAAATCCAATATTAGTTTTGGTAAAAACATGCACTCGTTTTCCATATTCATTGAAATATATGTAAATGGTACATATAATAATATTAACAATGATTATTATTATTAAGTAGGATATTGTTTATTTATTTTTAATTTTTTTGAAAAGTCTACTTTTACAATTTGACACATGTAAACCACAGCAGAAAATTCTCCCCAGCAGGCCCATGTCATATACAGTACAGATACTTAATAAATAACCCACTATAAATTAAAATAATTAACGTATGCTATGTTTATGTTTTCACAAGCTTTGGAGACGTAACATAAATTCCGCTTTTAAATATTAGGTCACCTACAGCTTTCGCCATGAGGCTGTGTTCAAAATGACATCAATATTTTCAAAGTGCACTGCGAAGGGAGCAGAATTGTAAACATGAAGATCACTAAAACTGAACTGTAAAAATACTTTGAAAGCAAATTACACCTAAGAGAGATTAACTTAATGCTTTTTTATTTTTAATAATTCCAACTTTGAATGTTAGAATGTTCTAGATTAATAGGGCATAGGGGGGATAAGTGGGAATAGAACACAGCAGGAACTACGTTTCTAACTACAGCTCCAGAGGTGTTGTTTCAAGTGCTTAAGTTTGCGACGCAGTTTGCGAATGTTCGTTGGAGCGATGGATTTGGGAAACGGCAAATCAACAAACTATCTTTGTACCGACGGAACTTGCGACCTTAGCTGGCTAACGATGGTTTTGGGAAACGCACCCCTGATTGTAGTGTTGTCACGATACTGGAATTCGATACCAATCGGTACTGATATTTTAAAAACGTCCATTTCCCGCTAACATTTGAGCTGAAATGACTGTGATTGGTCATCGGTTCACCAAACTCACAGATGTTACTCAGTGTAACCGCAGATACAGGGACACTGGAGCATTTTAAAGCTGGTATTTGGCAGTGAGGATCAGTCGATGCATCAGCGGATCGCTCTTATGTCAGCTTATAAACAGACCAGCTAATCTTTGTCGCTTTAAAACACTCCAGTGTTCCTGAATCTGTAGATAAATTCGGTTAACAGCGGTGAGTTCAGTGAACTGATAACCTTCACGGCCAATCGCAGTCATTTCTGTTGAGCACTTGAACACAATGGCCAATCAGCGCTGTTTAAGAACGCGCTCAAATGTTAGCGGGAAATAGACATTTTTAAAATGGTATCGGTATTACTGGTATCAAATTCCAGTATCACAACACTAGAATCAAGGTAAAAGGTCTTACATTGTGGAACAGTGACTTCATAAAATCTGCAGAAACCCTGGTTAAGGAAGTGGTCATTTATTCATGCATTTGTAAATCAAAGTCTTCGGTTCATCTGAAGAGGCACAATATAAACTGATAATCATGTCATTCTAGGTTATTGTAAGGGCTTAGACTGCATGTTAGCGCAAGAATTCCTTGTAGTTAATTATCAGCAAACTTAGATTCTGTTTCAAATAAACGCTCATTTGAAGATCAAGTATGATTGTACCATTTAGCCTGAGCCCATAGAATCTTAAAACCCAACTGTAAATTTGGATTGGTTCAATCGCCCCTTGAAAATAAAAGCGTTTTAAAATGACAAGGCTTATTTGTTGTGCTAATGTCTTCTTTATTTAGTCCTAGTCTGTCTGCACATTAAACAAAATGCTGTGACAAAACAATAACAGCCAATCAGAACATAACAGATATCATTATGCAGAGGGGAATTTAGACAAATGTCTGTGTTTACATTACCAATTTAAATCAATCTGATTCTGAATGAATGGAATTTGATTATAGATGTTTACATCTGCTTTAAAGCAGTGTTTCTCAACCACATTCCTGGAGGACCACCAACACTGCATGTTTTGGATGTCTCCTTGGTCTGTCACACCCATTACCGGTCTTTCAGTGATGATATGAATCAGGTGTGTTTGGTTAATGAAGACATGGAAATGGAGACATGGATAATGTGCAGCGCTGGTGGTACTCCAGGAACATGGTTGAGAAACGCTGATTTAAACAATGTAATTGGATTCCTGAAAACTTAAGCATTCAAGACACTAGGTTTGATGCATTTCTATTGTATGTATTCATATCCTTTGTATGTTTAAAGCAGGTTATAGTGTATATAAATAGAAATACTAGTTTTAATTTTGAATAATTTCATTATTTTTGGTGTTTTTTTTTCCTTTCCAGATTTTATTTATTTATTTCTTAATTCATTTCTCCTGTATTTAACCCCTTGTGCACTGTTCAAATTGACTTCCCTTTTGTTGTGTTCAGGATGAAAACATCCACTGAATTTAACTTCTGTAAAAATGCTAAAATCTCTCACACTTACAGACACACATACACACACTTTAATTTGCTGTTATACTCCCTATAAAATCCAGAAACTAAGCTTTTTTTTTGCACAGGCCGATCTAAAGGGTTAATGGTGCCAACTGATGATCAACAGTAAAAATTACAAATATCACCTCTTCCCAACAGGGAAAACCACCAACAATCAAAAATGCATGGTTATATGGTGTCATGGCTTTGTAATCAAAAAAATGTGTTTATAATGGAAGTCAATGGGGCAAAAACAGCCACCAACAGTAAATTAGTGAGAAAAAATGAAAAATCAAAAACAATGCATCATAGGCGATGTTCTTTCACATGTTCAAGACTTTGATAAAAGATTTTTAAAAATCCAGTCCACAATTACATTTTATATTGAAAATACGTCATTTTCTGTGTTATAAGTTACACAAGTTATGAATTTGACAATTAAAGAGTTAAAATCTAAACAATTAAGTAGTTGATCAGGACTGAGGTTGATTTACAGATTTATGCAAAAAAAAAAAAAGCATCCGATGCATTTTTACAGCAGTTTATGTTAGAGCATGTTTTTATCCTGAACATAACAAAAAGGGTAGTAAATTTGCCCATAGTGTATCGTTGAGTTTGAAAAAAAAAAAAATCAAATCATTTTCTTGAAATATGTGTCAAAAAAAGATTTGCCACCAAAAATCATTCTGCTAGCTGAAAGAGTAAAAATATATGGCCAAATTAAGACACAAACTCACCCCAGAGTGGATGAAAACATCCCCATCAGTACATAAGGGTTAAGTGTATTCATTATGGTCATTTTAAACTTATATTTAGGTTACATTGCATTTCTAAAAGAAAGCGGCCTTATGAAAATATACAGCCAATAGCCAATGGTATTACATCAAAATATCATCGGCTTGGAATTATGAGGTTCTATCTGTGTTCTAAATGATTTTGAGATATTGAGCTTCAAAGTTTTTGCATTCCATACAGCAAACAATATGTGTGTAACCGTTCTCTTTCATACATTAACATGACGGAGACCCTAAATGTACTCTAAATGTAATTGATCAACATTCCCTGGGGTTTAAAAAGAACAGGGCAAATGCAGATAGAACCTTCGAACTCTAAAAGGTTCAATCTGGCAGATTATTAATTGAAGCATTGCTTATCAAAAAAGACAATCAGTCTGCTTACTGATTTAATTAAAAAAACAATGTGTTGATGCTTGAGAAAGCTTTTTGCTTTCGATAACATTTAATGTTTTAGGATGAATATTTTTTTCTTGTATAAATTAAGCATATAAGGCTGCTAAATATTTTGTCCAGTGCAGATGTTAATTTTACATAATAAATATGGCAATATTGGGTGTAATATAGACCCCATGAATTCAATTAATTATTTGCCATTTAATGCTTAAAATAAAATTTTATTAGTTATTTAACAGTTTAATAAATACTAAAAAGTTTCACTGACTATATACACATAAATAAAAATATTTAACATTTAATACTGTATTAACATCAGAAAAGTCCAGTGGAATGACAAAAAAGCTGATCATGATTAGTCCTGCGTGCATTTGAAATGCTGAGGGCTCACAGAAAGAAACTTATAGAGCCAAACTAGAGTTTGATTTTGTAGATAAAACCTTTGTTTTTATTTTATAAAAAAGTCCTAAAATGTAGACTACTTATTAAAAAAAAAACATCACAATGTAAATAAGTTGTCATTTAATAAGAATATGCCAGTAACTTAATTTTGACAAAAATGTCAGATAAAACCTTATAATTCTAAGGTGACGATATGTCTTCCAGATACTTTTAAACATGATTGAGAAACACTCAAGCATGTAACGTTGTCATTTTATGCTGTTGAATTGGATTAGAAAAGGAATTTACCACCACCCATTCCAATCTGATCGAAATCTTAGATCAATTAAAGTGTTTACATGAACATTTTTGAATAGGTTTTTTAGTTTATTGCCATGTCGGCCTCTCTATGTAATATTTTAACAATAAAAAGTAATCATCATCAACAAATAATATAAAATACACAAGTAATAATATATAAAATAAAAAACTTAAAATTTTTTCTTTTGTCAATCTGATTGCATATTAATTATTATACTCAACCCAGCCAAATATGTTCAAAAGCAAGATAACAAACCAAACCTGCTGCCATCAATCACTCAAAAAAATTACTTTGGCTACTTGTTCAAACTACTTACTTATAATGAGTTGAATCAACACAATTCTTGAGGGTTTGTGTGGGATAACTTAATTGTTTTATATTCAATTAACGTAAATTCGTAAAAACCATGAAGTTAACTTAATCAATTTGCATTGGGACAACATGAAGGAAATCTGTGGAACCCTGCATTTTTTACAGTGATGATGGAGATTCCCAAAACAACACAGAGACCAGCGTCAACTTTTTATAAACAATTTATTTTCAAGTAGTTTTATACTTAACCAGATTTCCCCACCAGAGTACTTATTACCAGCTCAGCCAAAACCCTGTCGCTGTGATCGCGTTTACAACACAGAAATCAAATATAAAAAGAGAGAAGGAAAACAAAAAGAAACGTGCGTCTTCTAGAGAAATCCAATGATTGAGAGTATAACCAGTGATTATGTCAAGCAGAAAAGAAAAAAAGGCAACAAAATATACAAATGCAAAACAGAGCTAAGCTAAGTGGTATCGCTATTAACACTAGCCCCTTTTGAGGATCACATGCATGGTGCAATGCTCCTTAAAAAGGTCGACCTGGAAGAAAACAAAGAGAGAGGGTTTATTAAACAAGCGAACCGTGTGCCTCAAAAGCCACAAATACGATTATGAGGGTTTAAATCTCAAGAGCCTGTTAAATAAACTCTACGACACGTTTAAGAGCGAGACTAGAGTAATCTGCTTTAAAGATTATCGGCTGGTTATTAAAGCCATCCAGCGCACATCCAGAACAACTCAAAGCAGAAGATGTCGCACGTACCCTGAAAGAATGAATAGGGAATAACCTGAGTCCATTGGTGGGGGCTTTATTCCAAGCCAATCAGCTCCACGTCGAATATGAGGGTTGCGTTGGGAGGAATGACGCCCGGGTGGCCCTTGCTCCCGTAAGCAAAGTCCGGAGTGCAAGTCAGCTTGGCGCGCTGTCCAACACTCATCTGTGACAGAAAAAGGGGAAGAGGTCACCAAAATCAAACAAAAAGTGCTTAGGGGTAGCTTAATTAATGTATTGGTGCTCTTTGGGTAAGGGATTCATCAGAATAAACGACAAAAGGAACTCGAATAATGTGGAAAATGCCTTTATTGACTTGGCTATTCCTTAAAACTGCGCCTACACACGTCAGGGTAACTGAAGAGGTCATCTTGTCGAATTGAATCCACTATAAAACATGAGACCTACTTTATGAACAGGCGGCGTTATGCAACTGCTCAATATGGGTCAAGTTGGCTTAAAAGGGGACATCAGACATCGTCATATACATGCGTTTGATTACAGTACCTGGGCTACTCCCTCATCCCAGCCGCGGATCACTTCCTGTTTGCCGATTTTAAACTTGAAAGGCTTTCCCCGATCCCGGGAAGAGTCGAATTTGCGTCCATCTGTCAAAGAGCCTGGAAAAAAATTGGGATTTTTTTGTTAAAAATATACATACATAAACGAGGCTGCGTCAAACTGACATACGCGCATGCGCGGTTTTCACAACCAAGCGAAGAAAATGAACGTTCAACACCCGAAGCGTGATTCATTCGGACTTTTTTAGTCAAATGTAACTTAAACCCACAGTTATTCGCAGTCATAATATTACATTAATTTAATATATGTTTTAAAACACATATCTATGATTAAAATAATCAAACTAATGCGTTTTAAATCGAACATTCACAGAGGATACGAATGCTGTATTTTTAGCATCACAATCGGAGCATCTTTTGAAAAAAAAAAAAAACATATTTACAAATGTATGTTCAGGTGTGTCTTGATAATCTCTAAAAACAATGATTAGGCTGCCTTATATTTTATTCTATTTTAAACACAACCTATTTTATCCGAAATAACGGCAATAAAGTCACTGTATGTACCGAAAAAACAGGCCACGATTCTCAAATCCGATGCTTTTGGATGCAAATACAATTTGTGAGTACAATTAAACACCAAACATGTAGTTAATATTAAGGCGAGTTCAAATATTAAAGATTTAAAACCTCTGAGAGCCGATAGTGTCTATTGTGTCAATGCGGCTAAAGTGCTAATGCTGGCTAACACCCTTCAGGCGATTCATCAACACGATCACTTCTCAACTTACCCACATAATGCACGACGCAAGTCTGTCCTTTTTTTGGGAAAGTACTTCCTAAAAATAAAAAAACAAGAAGAGAAAGGATTAGAGGCGCACGTCAAATCCTGTGGAAAGAGGTTTGTGTTTAGCTAGCAGGCTAACGCCCCATGATGCCCAAAACAGGCTGAATGTATCGATTTAAAAATGCGGCACATTTTGACACATATCAGCGCTGCGGCTTCTTAAATGTCGATGTGGTTTAATATGCGATGTATTTTACCGTCTCCAGGAGTAATGGTTTCAACCTCGACTCCCATCCTGGCTGCTTGTTTTGACTCCTGAAGCTTCTGCACGGAAAATGCGCTTCAGTAAATCAGTAATTGTGATTGAGGAGGGCAGAAACCCCTGCCTGCCTGCGCCACTCTCGAGCATCCAGCGCCCCTGGCGGACACACGACGAACTGCACCCTCATCCTCTACCTCAAACATCAAACAACATTCATTGAGGTAAAGTTTTACATCCACACATTCTTAACTTTCTTCTTAACATTATCATTTTTAGAAAGGTATTCTTTGCAAATTCAAAATCATATTAGCAGCCAGTGACTGTCAAAGTACAACATTCATCAGTCAAATAAATATATAGTGCTAATGTTGTTTTGAAGTCATACATGTGATTTCAGGCCGGATATTCAAAGTAAGTTACCACGGTAAACAATATAGGCAGCATGTCACAAGTTGAACAGATGTGTAAATATGAAACCAATTTTACCTCAACACAACATACCGCAATTATTTCATTTAGTGCAATGACATTCATTTTTGATATGAGGCACAGCCGTCAATACAGAGTCTGTTGTTTGGATTAGTTCAGATTCGTAACTGATAAAAGTTTTAAAGGGATAGTTCACCCAAAGATCAACATTTACTTACTACTAATCACCCTCAAGTGGTTACAAGAGTTACTTGAAACACAAAAGACGACATTTTGAAGGATGTAACCTTTGACTTCCATGGTAGCCTATTTCATTTTCCAACTAGATATTAAAGTTTGAGGGCAAACTTTATGGTGGCTTGAGAAAGCCTGTTTTAAGTAGTTTGTTTAGTTTAAAAAAGTATCAGTTTGAAAAGACTGTTTAAGATCCCTGCAGTCAACAATGTAATCACTTTAAAGACTAAAGCAAGCCTGTGTCTGTGGTTGGTAATAGCATGATTCAAGAATGATTCTAGCATGAATTAGCATAATTCTAGCATGAATAAACATGTTGTTAGCATGATTCTAACATGATTTAGCATGATTCTAACAAATTAGCATGAACACGATCTGCTGCAGTTCAAACCGAGCATCAGAATGGGGAAGAAAGGTGATTAAAGTGACTTTGAACGTGGCATGATTTTTGGTGGCAGAAAGGCTGGTCTGAGTATTTCAGAAACTGCTGATCTACTGGGATTTTCCAGCCTGATCTCACGAGAAAAAGTAAGCATTTTACGTTTTGTCAGTTTAGTGGCTAATCCATACGATAGAGTTCAGTCATTGTACGATTTTAAAAAGGAGGGGGATGAGCAAATCGTACTAAATTGTACGAATTAGATCATACAAATTCTGATAAAGAAATTATATCCAGTGAGCGGCAGTTCTCCGGGCGCAAATGCTTTGTTGATGCCAGAGGTCAGAGGAGAATGGCCAGACTGGTTCCAGCTGTTAGAAAGACAACAGTAACTCAAATAACCACTCGTTACAACCGAGGTCTGCAGAAGAGCATCTCTGAACACACAACATGTCCAACCTTGAGGCGGATGGGCTACAGCAGCAGAAGACCACACCGGGTGCCACTCCTGTCAGCTATGAACAGGAAACTGAGGCTACAATTCACACAGGCCAAAATTTGTGAGCAAACAAAAAAAAAAAAAATCCAGTGTATACCCATCTTCTGATGGCTACTTCCAGCAGGATAACATGTCATGTCATAAAGCACGAATCAAAATGATGACTGAATTTTCTTTTATTTCTTTAAGGCCATAAAATCCATACAGCAGTCTTTTGACTTGCACTGCGTCCTAATTACACTCAGTAAGCGATAAAAGGTATCTTTTTCATGTTAAAATGAGATTTAATCCTAACCAACCATCTGTGATGTGCAAAAATTTCTATTTTAGAAACTATTTCTATTTCCATGATGTCATGGCAAATCAACAGCATAAACTAATATGCCAATTATCACCTCAGCTTCAGATTATGTTTGGAAATTAGTCAATTACCACAGTTGCAATGTGGTAGTTTTTTAATGTATTGTAAGAAATCGTTAATATCGACTACCATAGTATTTTTCCCCACAGTATTTTTCTGGATGTTAAAGCCTACTAGCTGCCAACATTCCTTTTCAAGTTTGTGACCACTTGTAAATGCCGAGTACATTGTCAATTTTGGGTGAACTAAAAAGGAAGTATGTGTAATAAACACTTTGAATTATATTCATTCATTCATTCATTTTCTTGTCGGCTTAGTCCCTTTATTAATCTGGGGTCGCCACAGTGGAATGAACCGCCAACTTATCCAGCACATTTATATGCAGCGGATGCCCTTCCAGCCGCAACCCGTCTCTGGGAAACATCCACACTCATTCACAGACAATTTAGCCTACCCAATTCACCTGTACCACATGTCTTTGAACTGTGGGGGTAACCGGAGCACCTTGAGGAAACCCACGCGAATGCAGGGAGAACATGCAAACTCCACACAGAAACGCCAACTGACCCAGCCGAGGTTCGAACCTGCGACCCAGTGACGTTCTTGCTGTGAGGCGACAGCACTACCTACTGCACCACTGCGTCACCCTAGAATTATATTTAAAAATAAAATGCTAAGACAGCTACATTAATATCAAGCAAAACTACTCACTATTTAGACCTCTACAAACTGAATTAGAAAAAAATAATGTTTTATGAGAATCCTATGACAAATTATATTCCATTGTTTTATAGCAAATTGGTCAATGGCTCTAAAGAAACATCAGAATCCAACAAAGATTCTTGGTGTACAGATTTGCAATTTGACCTGACAGATTTAGAATGGAGCCGAATATGTGTTAAAGCCCAGAACTTCTCAATTAATACTAGATTTAAAATGATCCAATATAACTGGGCATACGTACTTATATCACACCTGAAAAACTAAACAAGTTTAACCCAAACATCCTAGATATATGTTTCAAATGCCAAAAACATAAAGGAACATTCTTTCATTGTACTGTATATGGGAATGTGAGGTGGTTAAGATTTTCTGGCAAAAAGTAATAACGTTAATCGGTAACATTTTATTTTGATGGTCCATTTGAGTATTAGTAGACTGTCTGTTTATTATCTGTTGATACTGCAGCTAAACAGACATTTAACTGACTATAAGAAACTTTGCAAGTACATGTTAACTTACATTAACCCCACAATCCCAACCTAACAGTCTACTTATAATCTAATGACAATTAGTTGGCATGTAGATGCAATGTAGCTTAATTTCAACAAACGGACCATCAAAATAAAGTGTGACCCATTAATCTTCTCAATTATTTCAAAACCAATTTCAGTTGCCCCTGAAATATGTGCTTTGGGTTCATTTCCTGTAACTTTGTCATAACCAATCAAATTAAAATGTTTGATGTGTCTTGTTATGGCAAGGCGTTTGGTAGCACTCAATTGGAAGAACATAGAAAGTCCATCCATTGACCACTGGCTGAAAGATTTGACACATTACATTGCACTGGAAAGAATCACCTAGAGTATAATGGGCAAATTAAAAGAGTACCATAAAATTTGGGATCTGTTTTTACAGTTTTTGGAACAAAACCATACAATGGCACAAGCAAATACCTCTCACGCTACTGATTACATGTGTATTTTTGTATGTGGAATACAGTAAATGTCTTAGCCCATGTATAACAATATATTTACCTGTTCAACTGAATTTGGATGCTTTGGGGGAGAGAGGGGGGAGTTAAAATGTAAAAAAAGTAAAATTTCATGTTAAATTTCAAGTGTTTTTTTCTACAATTAAAAAAATTTTTTAGAAAAAAAATCTTAAGACAAATCTGACCAATTTTATTTTGTTTCTTATTACAGCATGATTGTGAACACTCCAGTGTTAAACATCTACACCCATGTAACCTTTGACCTCTCATCTGCAACATCTGGACACTTCAGCGCATGCTCAAGTGTGACGTGAGTTTCTCTCAACATCGATTCAAGACTTGAATTATGTTGTTGTGATGGTGTTGGGCAAGCTGTAGATTTAAGAAATGAGTTTGCTGACTTGGAACTCCTTGCTTGACTTGATTTGTTTGCATTATGATGAGATTTTATTCTAGTTTTTGATTTAAAGAAGAGACTTGGACTGGGCTTGTAGACTTGAGGAGATGTGTTCTCTTCTAACGTGGGAATCGTATTGCAGTTCAACCTAGAAAAGCCATAAATAAATAAATAAATAAATAAATAAAAACAATTGAAGACAAAATTATTAGCCATCCTGTGAAATTTCAATTATTTTTCAAACATTTCCTAAATGAATATGTTTTTTTTTTCTATACATTTTAAACAAAATTATTTAGTTATTGGAAATTAGTCATTTATAATAACTAATTTATTTTATGTTTGCCATAATGACTACATAATATTTACAAAGTATTCAGCAAGATATTAATATTCAACTTCAAGTGCAATTTAAAGGCTTAATTAGGTTAATTAGGTTAACTAGGCAAGTTGTTTAATTAGGCAAGTCATTGGACAACAGTGGATTGTTCTGTAGCCAATCAAAAAAATAATAATTATTAATGGTTATTGGCTAATATTATTGACCTTACCAGTTTTTACATTAAAAAAAAAGAATTATTATTTTATTAATTATTTATAATTATTTTATTCCACATTATTTTATTCCTAAAAGAAATGAGATATTCTCTAAAACAAAAATAAAATGGGAAATACTTAGAAACAAAATCCTTGCAATCTTTAAAATCATTTTGTAAATAGGGCTAATTTGAGGGCTAATAAATTTTGTTTTCAACTACACTTTAAAAAATATGTGGAAATTAGCAGTTTACCGTATGTTGTGATTCATGTTTTTATTTATTTTTTTATTTTCCCCTATTTATTTATGCTTTTGAATAGCATTATGGGACCTTGATCTTTCTTCCAACAGTTCTTAACCTTGAAAAGTTCAAAGAAGTGACTTTTATTAACATTATTTTTTAATAGTTTAGCGTGATATATCGTCTTGGTTGATTTTGTATACTACAATACTAAAACCTTGTAATAAGCTGCCAGTACAATTTCTATTATTTTACAGACTTATTTCTCTATATACTGTTTCTTACATGTTAATTGACATTTTAATAGTTTGAAATAGTATAAAGTCACTTTGTCGACTTTTGGGGCCCTATCATACACCTTTTTTCAGTTTATTCATGACAATTTGCATTTATTATATGCATATTTATATTTAATTTAATAAAAACAAGTTTAGATTTGTCCACCTGTCGGGTTTTGGAGACATATGCGTCACTATATGCGGCATAAGAACAGGACGTGTGTTTGGATATAACTTTTTGACCACACTTCGCTATTATTGTTCATTTATTCGTTTGCTGGAAAATAAAACTGAATTTAGAAATAAAAAAAACTAAAATCTTTGCACTTGAAAGAATTTAAATATGTGGGGTAAAGGATGTCTGAGTTTCCACTGTTTCTTTACTCCACAAAAGTAAAGGAGTAAAGTAAAGAGTAAAAGTAAAGTAAAGAGAAAGTAAAGAGGCCGAATGGAGGAGGCTCGTTCTTTTTCCTCGTGCTGCAGATGCTCTGTTTAACTGTTTTCTTGCTAGTGAAGCCTTCAGTGTTTCCACTTACAAAGTCGCCATGTAAATAGCAAAAGTGCCATGGCGTGAAGTTACTGACTCTTAAAGGGAATGGGAGATGAGACTCTGACTGGTTTAATGCACGTTATGCCCAAAACACACCCATAACTCATTAAAATAAATAGCAATAGTGGATTCAGACATGCCCTTAATGCTTTTGCGCCATGAGCTTTAGACTTTGCGCTTAGATCGTTAAAATAGAGCCCAAATACTTACGAATGTAATAAGATTGCATCCCGTGATCCTTGTTGCTTGTATTGTATGTCTATTTGTTTTTATGTTGTCATTCGAAAGTGTTTTTTGATTTGTTTGTTTTGTTTGAAATTTTATTGATATATATATATATAATATTTTTAAATATATTTTTTATTCTAGATTTATTCCTTAGATTTAGTCCTAAAAGAAATGACACATTGAGACAATGTACTTTGAGAAAAGAAAAAAAAATCCTTAAAATTACTTTGGAAATATTTGAAAAATGCATCAATTTCACAGGAGGGCAAATCATTTTGTTTTCAAATGCACTGTAAAAAATATTTGCAATTTAGCAGTTTTCATTATTTTGTGATTTATGTTTTTATTTTTGTTTTTTTCCCCATTTATTTACAGTTGTGAATAGCATTATGGGACCTTGATCTTTCTTCCAACAACTTTTAACCTTGAAAAGTTAGAAAAAAGTTACTTTTATTTACATTTTTAATAGTTTAGCGTGATATATCGTCTGGGTTGGTGTTGTATATTACAATACAAAAACTTTGTAATAAGCTGCCAGTACATTTTCTGTTACTTTACAGACTTATTTCTCTATATATTGTTTCTTATACATTAATTGACATTTTAGTAGTTTGAAATAGTATAAAGTCACTTTGTCGACTTTTGATATTGAATTTAACTCTACACTTTACCAGAGCAGAGATCAACGTCCTATAATGCAATTCACAACCGTTAATAAACAGAAAACATTTTATAAATCACAAAATACAGAAACTGTTAATTAACAGTTTTTTAAACAGTGTGTATGCTATTATCACGTATTAAATATTGAAATTAGCTAACCAAAACTAGCGCATTTTACCTCAAGTGTCTGAGATGCTGCTGAATCTGCTTCTGACGTGCTTCATTGATTGGGTACAGATAGAAAAACACCAAACCCACCAGCAAAAAGGTGACTGGTATTGGGGCCAAAAACAGTTTCAGTGCCAGGACGACTTCATCTGGTTGACTGCATGCCCCTGCTTTATATCCTGTGAAGCTTCAACAAAACACAGTCCGTGTAAACATGTCAACATTAACATTTCAGACTTCCATAAAAAGTTCTCTCGTGAACATGAGCTTGGTATTGTTTTGCTCAGACATTTTTGCATGACAGTGTTTAAAAACTTGCAGGATATACAGCGAGAGGAGTTACAGTGAGGGAAATAAGTATTGAATACGTCATCATTTTTCTCAGAAAACATATTTGTAGAGGTGCTGTTGACTTGCTGTAACAACCAAAGAAATCACTATATGCAAAGAAAACAAAACGAATTAGTTTACAAATTAAGTTATGTGCAATAAAATGAAATGACACAAGGAGAAAGTATTGAACACATGAAAAAAGGAAGGTGTAGAAAGGCAGTGAAAGCCCATACAGCAGCTGAAATCTCTCAGCAGATCTTCAGCAACCCTCTGCTCTTGCTCATTATAAATGAATATCAGCTGCTTCAGTACAACATCTACATTAGCAGGAGGATGAAGATGAAACCAGGGGGAACAATTCAGCAAGACAATGATCCAAAACACAGCCAAGGAAACTCTTAAATGCTTTCAAAGAAAGAAAATCAAGCTGTAGAATGGCCCAGCCAATCACCTGACTCGAATCCAATAGAAAATACAAAAGATTTTCAGATTTGATAGACAAGACCCACAGAACCATCAAGATTTTTACACTGTTGAAGTCTGAGCAACGCATGTGACTTCATTCTCCATATGAGAGGCGTCTTTAACTGCCATCACCAAAAAAACCCTTTTATATAAAGTGTTAAATAGGTAGTTCAGTACTTTCTCATTCTGTCATTTCATTGTTATTACATGTAACAAATTTTTCAGATTTGTTTTGTTTTATTTTTATGTTTGTATTGTTTGGGTTTTTACCAAAATCAGGTTCAATTCCATGTCAACAGCTCCTTTAGAAATATTATTCCCAGTAGAAAACATGACAATGTGTTCAATACCTTTTTCTCTCATTGTATATTGGAATGTATCAGGCCCTACAGGATCTCAGTGAGAGTGCCTGCCGACTCACTGCAGTGTCATGGTGGAGATGCCAGCACACAGGCCTCCTCCCAGTTTATTGAAAAACCTCCAGCAGGAAAAAAACAGGGGCTCAAGGCCCTCGCAGAAGGGATTCAGGACAGCAAACTCATCCACTACATCTGGCAGCATTGACCTGAACAAACAAATCAGTTGAAACCAAAATGATTCGCCCTCCTGTGAATTTTTTTGATGATGACAATGATGTTTAACAGAGCAAGGAATTTCTCACAGTATTTCCTATAATATTTTTTTTCTGGAAAATATTTGTTTTATTTTAGCTAGAATAAAAGCAGTTTTTACTTTTTTTAAATACATTTTAAGGTCAATATTATTAGCCCACTAAAGCAATTTCTTTTGTCTACATGCCTAATTACCCTGACTTGCCTAATTTAAGCCTTTAAATTTTAAATTTTCAACTTTAAGTTGAATACTAGTATCCTGAAAAATATCTAGTCAAATATTATTTACTGTCATCATGGCAAAGATAAAATAAATCAGTTATTAGAAATGAGTTATTAAAACTATTATGTTTAGAAATGTGTTGAAAAATCTCTCTGTTAAACAGAAATCGAGGACAAAAATATACAGGGGGGGCTAATAATTCAGGAGGTCTAATAATTCTGACTTCATTAATTTTCTTTTCGGCTTAGTCCCTTTATTAATCTGGGGTCGCCACAGCAGAATGAACCGCCAACTTATCCAGTATACGTTTTACGCAGCGGATGCCCTTCCAGCTGCAACCCATCACTGGGAACACCCATACACTCTTATTGACACTCATACACTACGGACAATTATCTTACCCAATTCACCTGCACCACATGTCTTTGGACTTGTATAAGCGCTATACAAATAAAGATGAATTGAATTCAATTGAATTGTGGGGGAAACTGGAGCACCCGGAAGAAACCCACGCGAACACGGGGAGAACATGCAAACTCCACACAGAAATGCCAACTGACCCAGCCTAGGCTCAAACCAGCGACCTTCTTGCTGTGAGGCAACAGCACTACCTATTGCGCCACCCCATTGCCTCAATTCTGACTTCAACTATATATATTTTGAAAAAACACTAGATCCCAATAAAGTAGCTTAATTAAATGTACTCCTTAATTTAATTTACTTATTAAGAGTCTAACAAGTGAACAGATTTTTCTGATGACCTTAATCCTATTAAATAATCGTAGTAATCACAAATCAAATTAAAACATGGAGTATTTACATGATGATGATAATTGGTTGATTAAGATGTCTGTACTGCACTTCAATAATGCGACTAAAACAGGAATACGCCACATCTTAATTCGATTTACATTTACTACGATTATGACTTTAGTTGTATTAACGTAATCTGAAATCGCTGTTTACACAGTAGAATCTTACAGTATTGTCTTAAAGGTCCAGTGAAATTAAAATAAAGTTTTTTAGATGTCAGTAATCAGCATTTTAGTCAAACAAAGACAAAATTCCAATTTAAAGAATACAAAACTGATATGAACATGTAAAGCTTACAGTTTGTCACTTCCACCTAAATGGATCAGTGGTTTTATTCACGTCACTTCATACTTCAGTTTCTCATCAAATCTTGACTAATCAAATGCTCTCTAGTATCTGACATGCCCCGCCCCCTTCAATACACTTCTTATTTGATGTGCTTAAGCTGAACCACTCTCACTGACAGAGCTGAGATAAAACAAAACACTATTGGCAGTTTTTTAAAGGGGAGGAGCTATTCTATGTTCTGCCCTCTCTTTAATTGTCAGTTGAAATAACATCAAACATTGAATAAAAAAAAGCACATTTCAAAGCACTTCACTGGCCTTCAATCATGTTAACATTATATTGGTATTGGAGTATTGGTGTTTCATGTAAAAACTGAATAAGTTATTCAAATATTTCACCTGCTAATTTAACAAAATGTGTCTTTTAAATACAGTTATAAGCACACAATATATAAAATCTGATTGACTAACACGTGCTGAGCTCTTGACGGTGGAGAGAGCAAGCGCTGGCCTGATTAGCAGAGATGAACAGCATGAAGTGGACAGATCCAGGTCTTACTGTAACTCACCATGGTAACAAGAAGAGCGAAGCCAAACTAGATCCAATCACAACACACATGAGCAGGTACACAGGAAAGTTGTCTGACGTGGAAACTAGGACCACCAGAGCTGGTATGAGGAGCTATGGAGAAACGCAAATGACATATTACTACAAGCCTGAACTGGTATTCAAGCTGGCAAATTGAAGCATGCTATTTTAAAGGTCACCTGAAATTAAAATTAAGTTTTTTTTAGATATCTATAAGCTAGTAAATAACAGGGTAAGAATGTGGTAAAATGTGACAAAAAATCAGGCGAGGGCTCTGTATTGCTTTTTGAATACAGGGTTTAGGGAAGTCAGTCAGTGCTTTTGAAAACACTATTGGTTGGGTTTAGGGAAGGAGGAGGGTGGGTCAGTCGATCGGTCAGTCAGTCAGTCAGTCGACAGTGGCCTCTGGTGGATTTACACAAGAACAGCAGGCGTGAATGGCATTCACAAGACAAATTTGAGATCTGAAAAAGCGAACACAGCGGCCTCTGGTGGATTCACGAAAACAAAAGCTGCAAAAAAACGTAGCTCCTGGGACATATTTGGTGCTCTCCAGAAATGTGTATAGGGGTATGTTTTCAGAATGAGCCTGGCTTGGCCTAAATCAGGGGTGTCCAAACTTTTCCTCATGAAGGGCCAAAAAGCAGTTTTGATTGAGGGTGGTGGGCCGAAGGTAAATATACCAAACTCTATTAGATTAAAGGTGCCATGGGTAATTTAAAATAACTAGAAAACTTTGCTTTATATTAACTAATGCAGAATATAATAAAAAAATATATAATGAACGTATTACAGTAATAAACAATCCCATTTCTTTTGCATTGTCCTTCATCTGTTGAGTGACCATATTTAAAAAAATCTACAACATCTGCAACATTTAATTTATACATGTATTTTCAGTTTGCTTTTTTTGTAGCTCATCAATAAAACAAACAAAAAACGATTATGTTAAATTAAAAATTACGAACTCTGTTAAAGGCATTCTAGTTTGGACATCTCTGGCCTAAATGAATCAACGATTTTTTTCACATCACCTCATACTTCAATTTATCTTGACCAATCAAATGCTAGTATCTGACAAGCCCTGCCCCCTTGACGACGCTTCTCATTTGACTCGCTTTAGCTCAACCACTATCGCTGGCAGAGCTGTGATAAAACAAAACGCAATTGGCTGTTTTCTAAAAAGGGAAGGAGCCACTCTATGTCCCACCCTCTCTTCATGATTCAGTTGAGA
The DNA here is from genome assembly GCA_903798195.1 of Danio kyathit. NCBI lineage: Eukaryota > Metazoa > Chordata > Actinopteri > Cypriniformes > Danionidae > Danio > Danio kyathit. The sequence goes on from LR812526.1 coordinate 60,016,604, forward strand.
TTACGTCAAACATTGAATAAAAATGGCCATTTTATAGCACTTCACTTGACCTTTAAGTCTGATGTTTGAGAAAATGTAATGGGTCACTACTTTATCAATTCTATGAATCTATTTTCTTTCTTTTTACTGAACTGTAAAATGGCGACGCGGTGGCGCAGTAGGTAGTGCATGAAGGTCGCTGGTTCAAGCCTTGGCTGGGTCAGTTGGCGTTTCTGTGTGGAGTTTGCATGTTCTCCCCACGTTTGTGTAGGTTTCCTCTGGGTGCTTCGGTTTCCCCCACAGTCCAAAGACATGCGGTACAGGTGAATTGGGTAAGCTAAATTGTCTGTAGTGTATGAGTGTGAATGAGTGTGTATGGATGTTTCCCAGAGATGGGTTGCAGCTGAAAGGGCATCCACTGCGTAAAACAAGCGCTGGATAAGTTGACGGTTCATTCCGCTGTGGCGACCCCAGATTAATAAAGGGACTAAGCCGAAAAGAAAATGAATGAATGAACTGTAAAATGTAAAACATTGTTTTCAGTATCAAGTTCCTTTGTTTTTACTCGCGAGAGTAATTTGAGATCTGAAAAAACGTAAACAGCGGATTCTCGAAAACAAAAACTCTAAAAAAAACGTAGCTCCTGGAATGTATTTGGTGCTCTCCAGAAATGTATATAGGGCTACGTTTTCAGAATGAGCCTGAGTTGGCCTAAATGGATCAATGATTTTTTCACAAGCCCTGCCCCCTTGAAGACGCTTCTCATTTGACGCGCTTTAGCTCAACCACTATCGCTGGCAGAACTGTGATAAAACAAAACGCTATTGGCTGCTTTCTAAAAAGGGGAGGAGCCACTCTATGTCCCACCCTCTCTTCATGATGCAGTTGAGATTACGTCAAACATAGAATAAAAATGGCCATTTTATAGCACTTCACTTGACCTTTAAGTCTGATGTTTGAGAAAATGTAATGAGTCACTACATCTCAATTCTATCAGTCTCTTGTTTCGTTCTGTTTTTTTCTTTTTACTGAACTGTAAAAGGGTGACACGGTGGCTCAGTGGTTAGCACTGTCGCCTCCCAGCAAGAAGGTTGCTGGTTCGAGTCCCGGCTAGACCAGTTGGCATTTCTGTGTGGAGTTTGCATGTTCTCCCCGTGTTGGTGTGGGTTTCCTCCGGGTGCTCCGGTTTCCCCCACAGTCCAAAGACATGTGGTATAGGTGAATTAGAGAAACTAAATTAGGCATAGTGTATGTAAAACATATGCTGGAATAGTTGGCATTCCATTCCGCAGTGGTGACCTCTAAAATAGAGACCAAGCTGAAGGAAAATGAATGAATGAATGAATGAATGAATGAACTGTAATATGTAAAACATTGTTTTCAGTATTACGTTCCTATGTTTTTAGAAATATATGGATGAAAAAAAGTGTCATTTACTAAAATAGCCACCTGTAAAATCAGGCCTGAGGTATTTATTAATGATTTTCTCACTTTTTAATTTCTAAGAGTCGTGATTTATTGAACTATGCTTGAGACAGTTACACCACAGGACAGATTTGGGATTTGGCTCAAAAATATGTAATAATACAACAGTTTTTATAACAAGAGGTCCATGGAAGACAAAGAAACAATTGAGTATGTTTACATGGACACTAATAATTCAATTTTAATACGATCAAGAGTCTACCATGTAAAAAGTGATTTTTGATGACCTTCATCCGACTAAAGTCATAATCGAACTAAACAAAAATGGAATTAAGACATGTGGAGTATGCCGATTTTATTCCCATTATTGAAGTGCAGTGCAGACATGTAAACACCGCAATCAAACTATTATCGTCGTGTAGGATTTTCACCGCATTTTGCGACAGGATAGTCTACACACACATACACGGCTGTTTGACACTATTCTCTGCACTTACCGAGTCAGTGAAGGACCACAGACACATGTATCGTGAAATGCGGAGGGTTTTTTTTATACGGCGTGCGGTATCAAATACCATTAAAACTACACTCTTCCAGCAGTTCATACTCACATCCAATATCTCGTTCATGCATGAAATGTTCCTGAATGAAAGTGAAAGTGCCAAACTGCCGTTAAAGTCGACAAATTAAAAATGAAACACCCGAAATTACATGAAACTCTGGAGGAAATGTGGATAGCGCGGTGATGCGATGATGTTAATCGAATTATTGCTATAACATGTAATACAGGATCATGAAAGGAACATTCAAAAAGCAACTCATGTAAACACCTTAATCATGTTATTGTCTTATTCAGATTAATGCAAATAATTCGATTACTTATATCCATGTAAATGTAGTCATTGTTGAACCATTTGACAGCATTTTAGATAATGCCAATACTAATTACATTATGAATATGCAATATCGTGCCAACAACCCACTTACAGGCAGAGCTATAAAAAGTGTGGTTTTCTTGCCCAGCCTCACCAGAATCATCTGCCACACTGGCACTGATACAGTAGCAGCCACCTGTGCAGAAATAAAGACGGATATGAATATTTGTTATTAATTTACTCACCCTGAGGTCATCCAATATGTAGGTGACTTTCCTTTATTAAAACTAGGGTATCGTTTCAGCATCAATATCGCAATGTGCGCATCCGCAATAGTCACATCGCAAGATATGCAATGTTGAGTCTGAATTATAGTTAAAATGAATTTTTGTCTTGTTTCTACTCCAAATATCTACACTGCCTGATGAAAGCCTTTTCGTTAATCCCAGTTGTAAGAGCAACAATTAATAACTTGACTTTTAGTTGATCATTTGGAAAAGTGTCAGAAGGTCGATTCATTTTTCTACTGAATCATCTGTTGAACTGCATCCCAACCATCACAAATACTGCAGAAGACCTATTGGAACCCACATGGACCCAAGATTCTCACAGTAATCAGTCAAGTTTGGTGAAGGAAAAATCATGGTTTGGGGTTACATTCAGTATGGGGGCGTGCAAGACATCTGCAGAGTGGATGACAACATCAACAGCCTGAGGTATCAAGACATTTGTGCTGCCCATTACATTACAAACCACAGGAGAGGGACAATTCTTCAGCAGGATAGCGCTTCTTCTCATACTTCAGCCTCCACATCAAAGTTCCTGAAAGCAAAGAAGGTCAAGGTGCTCCAGGATTGGCCAGCCCAGTCACCAGATATGAACATTATTGAGCATGTCTGGGGTAAGATGAAGGAGGAGGCATTGAAGATGAATCCAAAGAATCTTGATGTACTCTGGGAGTCCTGCAGGAACGCTTTCTTTGCCATTCCAGATGACTTTATTAATAAGTTGTTTGAGTCATTGCAGAGATGTATGGATGCAGTCCTCCAAGCTCATGGGAGTCAGACACAATATTCATTCTGTTTCCACTGCACCATGACTTTATATTCTATACTGGACATTATTTCTGTTAAGTGACAAGACTTTTATCTAAGCAAAGTCAGACCTTACTGTCCTAATTAAATAATTAAAAATCAAGGCATGATCATATTTTATTTTGGTAAAATAAGCGTAATCTAGAGGCCTTCGCCTTTCATATAAGCCACTTCTGATACCAACTGATCAACTAGAAGTCAAGTTATTATTTGTTGCTCCTAAAACTCAGATAGGCGACAAGACTTTTGTCAGGTAGTGTACATTTCAAAGCTAACACAAGATTGTTTTTCTTACCCCACAGGTAGATAATTTAACTTGTTTTAAGGAAAAACTCTTATTTCTTCTGAATGTGAAACAAACATTTTACTTGCTCTAAGATTGTTTTTTGATATATTAATTAGAAACAAAATAAGAAAATCACTTTTTTCCATTGTGATTATTCAGTTTCTGTACCTAAATAAGGTTAGACTCCCCAGAAAACTGTCAAATAGAGCTATTCAAACAGTCTTGTGAAACTATTCATATCGCAATATTTATTGCTTATTTTTCCAATATTGTGCAGCCCTAAATAGAACATTAAATTCGATCTTAAGCTTAATCTGTGGTCATTGGTGATTCATTGAATGCAAGTTATGGATTCAAAAAACATACAGTATACAGGAAGAACTAAATTCATGCATATGGCTGCAAATATTACAATGATGTCTTATGAAGTAAAACTATTGGTCTGAACAATATTAACCACACTATTATCTGTAATGCCTTTGCAAACTGGACATCTGGATTTATTTGATCAACCACCAAGTATGACGATTTTAGGTTTAATGTTCTACTGGAGAAGAACAAAGTAGTGTGAAGCTAATTATAATTTAGGGAGAACTATCCCTTTAAGAGTAAACAATGATGGTTCATGCAAAAGCTTATTTTTACATTAGTTGGATTTCTGTACTTTCTATTTTTTTTTTGCAAAATAAATATTATAATGTCAGTTATAATATGGATAACTGCAGTGCTTGAAGCTAACAGGTCAGAGTGTTTCAGTAGTGGTAAAACGCATTATACATTATTTAACAGTAATGGTGTTACTGCACATCATCGTGTGTTTGAGTATAAAACTAGAGCATCTGTGTGTTCAGACTTACCAGTATAGCCAACATGAGATGCTGAAATTGAGCTCCTAAACCAGCAACATGAGAGCAAAACAGTGTAAAGTTGCCCAGAGACATCTGTAAATGAACACAAACAGATTTTCCAGCTATTTCGATATTAACAGAGCATTCTTGCTTGGAACTGAAAATCACACACACATAGATATGCCTACAAATAACATTCACATTTTATCTAGGATTTTATTTATTAATTTATACCCGCTTAAAAGCAAAAGATCTTTTATCGGCATTAAAAGTTCCACAATGAACCTTTAAGGCCCAATCCCAATTCTATTTTTGTACCCCTTCCCCTTGGCCCTTGGCCCTTAAAACCGAGGGTGAAGGGGAAGGGCTTCAAAATGTACCCCTAAGAATTGGGACAGCACTACAGCACCTGCACACGTCATCATATGTCATCGCGATCTCTTGCTGTGTCAGAATCCTTGCTTGTAAAATATAGCTATACTTTAGTATGCTTAGTTTAAGCAAATTAGATCATGTGTGTTGATAAAGGGAGTCGCTCACCGGATCCGCTGTACTTCGGACTTTGCCTTCTAAATCTAAGCAACAAAAACAAACGCCTAACATGGCCGATGGTGTCCATATCCCTCAAAATTGTTTAGAATTAAATGTTTAGAGATGGTGTGACAGAACGCGTACTTATATGTGCCCTTGATGCACCTCTTCATGCTTCTTATGTTCTTGTCGCAGCACCAGTGGCACCGAAATTCATATGCTGATTCGGTCCAGTAAATACTGGTTGCAAAGGGCACTGGGTTTCGATACTCAACCCTAGCAATCGTACAGGTGCGGATACATCTGCACCAGCTCTGCTACTCGACCCTCCGGTGTATTCAAGTTGCTAACTTGGTGATTTTGATAACCCCTGTGGATTTGACAAATCAAAGACGGCAGTGTTTAGCATAATTGCATAATAACACGGACCAATGGTAGCTCAAGGTATTAAGTAGCCAAATCAAAACGTTCCACTCAAAACGTTTGCTTTGGTGAGCCAATTCAAACAAACAAAATATTTCAAAACAAACCTCGTTTTGGCCAGATTTAGTTCTGAATGATCTCATTTTTGTTTATTCTTCAATTATTTTTTAAAGTATACCAAGGCCTTTAAAAAGACCTTCACATGATAAAAAAAAACGTTCTTTATATGTGAAAAATAATCCTTTCATCCTTTTTTTGTCAAATAACAAATCCACTAGAGGGTGCTGTCTACATTTTTGCAAATCAGAAATATGTTACTTAGGGTACGTTTTGTTGTACGTTTCAGATACACATCATTCTTGTACAAGTCCACGAGAAGGCGGGGCTTCACAAGACTCGAAGCCAAGCACTCTGCATCACAAGTACACAACAACGTACAAAGTGAGCTACTGAGCAATCAGACCAAACTACAAACGTTGTCCAAATGGAGATAGATAGATGAAGCAGCATATTCCATTACAAATCATAGACACCATTAAGTTTTGAGGTATTTATTTGGTGTTGTGCAAAATGTGTATGAAAATAATCCTTTATTAGTCAATAATGTCCCTGTAAATATCATTAGTGTGAAAAGGAGCTAAATAATTGCCGTCATTCTGCCTCGTAGTGTTCATTTTACCTAAAATGTATGCTTAAGTATGTTTTTGCTGTTCACGAAAACGTAGGCTAAAGCACGTATTACCAATCAGGATATTGAAAGGTTTCAAAAATGGTTCATCTACGACATGATGGTAAAAGAAAAACATTTCTGAAAGTATGTTTTAAAGAGCGTACACATCTACGTATCAATGAATCAACCTTGGCATGATTTCAAGTAAACCTGTTCCTTATATTCTATAGGTAAACTAGAGATCCAACCTGAAACGCTAAAGTGGAGCAGAAGAAAGCGAGGAGCAGGCGCTGGAAGGACCGATGGCCAATCAGCTTCTTCATAGCATTGAGGTATGTGGTGTTCATGTGAGTGCTGAGAGGGCCTGCAGGCGCCAGAGATACAACAATACATCAGGACAAAAACATGAAATCTGACACACTGTCGGCAAAGAGCTCAGAGCTCGTTGGGTAAGATTTTTGCAAACAATGACTCGAATGAACAATGAAACAGGCCAAAATGTCTTTTTAAATGTTAAAAGTCCTAAACAAACACTCAGGCTCAATAATATATAGCCAAATAAGCTGCATAACTAAATAAAATATATTCATGATTACCAACAGTTCATCAACATGATTCATTTGCTCATTTGTTGATAAATGAGGTCAAGCATACATTTATTAAGAAATTGTTTTAAGAGTCCTTGTTACGTGGCTTCTGTTTTATTTGGCTTCAAATAAAATGGATTTTGATGTTTGCTCCAGCATGTCTGACTTTAATTGATCCAAACAGAGTTGGTGACTTCCAAAAAAAAAACAGTACATTTTTTAAATGTATTTTACAGATATTATTATATACATTTCATATGCAATAAATTGTTTCAAACTACTAAAATTGATCAAAAGTCAAAAATGTTCAACATCAAAAGATGAAAGAGCAGACATCAGTGACACAATGCAATTAATAAAGCAAAAAATATAAGTTATGCATCAATGATTTTAAACTTGGCAGATTAAAATGGCGTAACAGTTCACCAGAAGTGCCTGAGTTGGCTAATTCAAAATTAAAAGTCCCCGTGCCTTTAACCCATTCATGGAAAAGTGATTTAAGACTTTAAGACTCGCAGAAACCGTGATATATGTAAAGAATTAAGTCATTTTAAAAAAAGCATATTTATGTGCCATTATATAAATATTTAAATGTCTCAAAAAAATATTTATGGAATCTGAAAAGACAAAACAAAACATTTAAATCATTCATGGAAAAGTGATTTAAGACTTTTAAGGGCCCTATTATACACCCGGCGCAAGACGTATTTGGCACGATTTGTTGCTATTTTCAGACCAGCACAACAGTAATTTTCACATTTTGTTCACGTTGTTTAAATAGCAAATCAATTTGTGCCACTTTTTCGGACTCATGGGTGTGCTGGTCTGAAAAGGAGGTGTGTTAAGGAGCTTTGTTGGCACGTTAGTATTTTGAGGAACTGAAACAGACAGATCCATTGGCCATCTGAAAGCGGTCTAAAGTCCCGTGTTAGTTATGCGCCTATGCAGGTCTAAACGCGTACACATTGCTTAATACACACAGGATGTATTAAACAAAAATTAAAGGATTAAAATGTTACAAAAATTATTAATTTCTAGATAAATATAAAAACCACTGCCTGCATGCCTTCTTCATGGAGGGCTATTTTTTTTGTTTATTCATGACAATTTGCATTTGTATAATGTTGTTATTATTATTATTATTATTTATTATATGCATATTTATATTTGTATTAATAAAAGCAAGTTTAGATGTGTCCACCTGTCGGGTTTTGGAGCGGTATCCATCACCATATGAGGCATAAGAATAGGACGTGTGTTTGGATATAGCTCAGTTTTTGACCACACTTCATTATTATTGTTTATTTATTTGTTTGCTGGAAATTAGAACTGAATTTAGAAATAGTTTTGAATCAAATCTTTGTGCTTAACAAACGAGATTAAATATGTAGGCTAATGGATGTCTTCAGTGGAGTGAGTACAACAAGTAAAGAGTAAAAGTAAAGTAAAGAGGCCAAATGGAGGAGACTTGTTCTTTATCCTCATGCTGCAGATGGTCTGTTTAACTGTTTTCTTTCTAGTGAAGCGTTCAGTTTTTCCACTTTGTTACGGTTTGTGGGAGTTTGGATGCTTTTTCCCTCTCTGTTTCTCCTTGTCTCCCTTCGCTCTCGCTCTCTTTCCTTGTCTGTCATTCGCTCTTTGTCTCGCCCTATCACCTTTTGTTCCGCTATTTTCTCCTTCTCAGGTTCCTGCTGATTGGATCCCGAGCCTGTCCCTCCTCTTAAGGGTGTTTCCTCGTGGACCAATCGAGCTTCATTCTACGGACTTGAAATTTGACCGGCAAAATTTGTGTGTGTGTTGGTTTGTGCTGTGTACATTCGCTTCTGATTATGTATTGTTTTGTTCCGTATCTCTGAATTATTATTTACAACTCTAAATTAATTCAATATAATTAAAGAGTTTATCATTCCTTTTTGGGGAAAAAGAAATAGGTTACCAAGTCGCGCGACATACAATTTTCCCGTAGTTATTTGAATTGTTCAGAAACACTAGGTAAGTGGGTGAGCGCCGCATTTTGTATTTTTATTTATTATTTTAGGGAGTGTACTTTATTGGCGTCGCATACGCTGAAGATTTCGGTTTCTTTTTCACATTTTTATTTTTATTAGTAAGTTTAGAGGGGATCTTGTGTTCTAGTTTAGGTGGTTTTAGTCTAGTTTTCCCCTGTAACTTTTGGTTTGATTATATTTCTGTTTATGTTATCTTTAAATGCATTGTAAAAGCGCACACATGCCTCTCATTTGTTGGCTTTATCACTTTCTTTCCTCATAGAGGAATAAACGAATTAATTGTTAAGATTGTGTCATTGTTTATTTCCATCCATTTCCTGCAGTAATTATCTAATGTTCTAAATGTTACGTTTACTCTCCCTAGACAACTTATAAAATCGTAACACACTTACAAAGTCACCATGGCGGGATGCAACTGACTCTTAAAGGGAATGTGAGACGAGACTCTGATTGGTTTAATGCATGTTATGCTCAAAACACAGCCATAACTCATTAAGAAAATAAGCACAACCCTGTTAGACCATGCGCCGGGGAGCAGAGCGTATTTTACAGTCCTTAAAATAGCAAAACTTGATTTGGACACGGGCTTAATGCTTTTGCACCATACGCTTTAGACTTTGCACCTAGATCATTAAAATAGAGCCCTGAGACCCGCAGAAGCAATGTCGTATGTAAAAAATGAAAAAAAAAAAACATATTCATGTGCCATTATATAAATATGTAAATGTCTCAAAAATATATTTATAGAATCTAACAAATAAAACAAAACATTTAATCCATTCATGGAAAAGTGATTTATGACCCGTGGAAATATGTATATATTGTTACTGTTATATGTAAACATTTAAAAAATTTAATTAAATCAAACAAAAAATTGAAAATCTAAATTAAATGTAAAAATGAAAATAAAAAAAAAAAACAACGAAATAAAACAAAACAAAAAAAACCAGAACAAAATAAATTAAAACAAATAAAAAAAATTAACTAAATAAAACTAAACTAAATAAAAACAAATAACACATTCTTTTGAATTGACTCAAGTCATTTGTTCTCAATGTATGGCGCACCTTTCTGTTCTTTGACCCCGAGGAACAGCACCATACAGCAAACAAAGAAGAGAGAACTCATGACCAGAGCTGAAATCATGAAGGCTCTTCTCTGAGGACACACACACACACACACACACACACACACACACACACACACACACACACACACACACACACACACACACACACACACAAAGTAAGTGTAAAGTAAGTGTGTATTCAAACAAACTCAACAGCACATTAGTAAATCCTCCCTAAAGGAAGTGGGAGAGGCGTACAGTAAACTGAACTGTACAAATATAAGGAACTTTTCAATCATGATCCCACTGTCCCTGCGGCTCCAAAACAATCTGCAGATTAAACATATCAATGTAATTCTGTGTAATTGGTACACTTAACCTAAAATCTACACCCCATTTTTACGCCTTATTTCTGATCCCTAAATGAGACGTCCAATTTTGGTGTCTCCATCAAGTCAGATGTACAAAAGAAAACATATTAAAAATGCATGTAAAGAGTCTACTGTAAAAGATATGGTAAAAATCTGCTACATTTTCATTCAGTATAATAGTTTGGACTTTGATTTTACAATTATGTCTTTAAATAAATGTGTTGGCTTTAATACGTTTCAATTGTTCTCGATTTATTTAGATCCCGATGAACAGAGACGCTCTAGGGACCAACATTTAAAATCAACAAATTGTTTTATATGAGGGATAGTTCATCCAAAAATGAATTATGTATGAAAATATCAATTATTTACTGACCCTAAAGTGATTCTTTATGTGTTTCCTTTTTCTGCTGAACACAAAGGAAGAATATTTTTAGTATTGACTTCCATGTAAAACAAATACAATTGAAGTCAATGGTTACCGATTACTTAAAAATATCTTCTTTTGTGTTTTAGGAGAGTAAATGATGACATCATTGAAATTTTTGATTAAACTATACCTTTAAGTCAACTTAAAAGTTGTAGTCATGACATTGGTTTGATTTTAGAATGTAAAAATTAAACAAAATACTTATCCTGTCCTTTTTATTGTATTATATTGTATTGCTTTGTATTATATTATACTGTGCTATATTATGTTATATTATTATATTATATTATATTATATTATATTATATTATATTATATTATATTATATTATATTATATTATTATGTTATATTATTATATTATATTATATTATTATGTTATATTATATTATATTATATTATATTATATTATATTATATTATATTATATTATTATATTATATTATAAAAAATATGTAATCATGCTAAATTTAGTATAATCACATATTGTACTTTGTGCAATTTATTTTAAAGTGATTTTCTGATTTGTGATTTTGCTTTGTTTTGTTTTATTTATTTGTTTTTGTTTTATTTAGTTTTGTTCTATTTTTTGTTTTATTTTTTTATAGTTTTTTGTTTTAGTTTACTTTCTTATTTTTTGTTTTATTTAATTTATTTATTTGTTTGTTTTTGTTTTATTTTGTTTTTTGATTTTATTTAATTTTGTTTAAAATTTTTTTGTTTTGTTTTGTGTTTTGTTTTATTTAGTTATTTTATTTTTTGTTTTGTTTTGTTTTTTTATTTTTTTTGTTTTATTTTTATTTTATTTATTTGTTTGTTTTTTGTTTTATTTTGTTTTTTTGTTTTATTTTATTTATTTATTTTGTTTTTGATAATATTTAGTTTTGTTTTAATTGTTTTGTGTGTTTTTTTATTTTGTTTTTTTGGTTTGTTTTGTTTTATTTAGTTTTTAGTTTAGTTTATTTTTTTATTATTTTTTTCTTTTATTTATTTGTTTTAGTTTGTTTTTATTGTTTTATTTAGTTTTTTTATAGTTTTCTTTGTGTTTTTTCTTTTTTTTCTTTTTTGTTTTCTTTTATTTATTTATTTAGTTTTTTTATTTTATTTAGCTTTTTATTTATTCATTTTTGTTTGTTTGTTTTTGGTTTATTCTTATTTTATTTATTTGTTTGTTTTGTTTTATTTTGTTTTATTTTGACTGCTATGCCATCATAAATAGTGAAAATAAACCATCGAAAAAGGCTTTAAAGCTTTTAAGAGGAATCCTCTGTTGGCTGTCACTTCAGTGTGACTTCAGCTAATCAGTTGCTAACAATGCTAACAAATATTTTCTTTTTACAATCTGACGTGAGTGAAGTCATCTTTCACTACTGCGTCGTTTTTAAAAAGAGAAAACCATTTACAAGTATCTTTTATTCTAAATGTTGAACCTTATTCTTGAAACAAAAAATGACCAATAAAAAGGTGTGAAGCACCAAAAGCGGACCATACTGAAATTGATTTGAATACTACTTTGGCTATTGTTGTTATCCATGAATTTTTAAATGTACTTTCTTTTACAAGAGAGGCTAGAAAATGGTGAAGCTCTACATTATTATTATTATTATTATTATTATTATTATTATTATTATTATTATTATTATTATTATTATTCAAAAGGCCAAATTTTGACTGAGGAAAGTTGAAAGTTTGCCAAATAAATGACAGTAGACTACGGTCTTTAATTTAAAACTAAAAGATTCCTATTATTTTTTTTCTAATGATATATGATGTAATAATTATCTATTTTAAAAGTAACTGTTATTTCACATTTCTTTATTATATATTTATCTTTAGTAAATATTATGTTTATAATATTTTTGGTATATCAAAAAGTGTGGTTATAATGACCATCAAACAAGCTAATCCAGCTAACAATAGTGCTTAAAATGTCGTATGTATAAAGTGTATCATGTGTGCATATGTATATAGAGCGTATCATGTGTGCATATGTATATAGAGTGTATCATGTGTGTATATGTATAGAGTGTATCATGTGTGCATATGTATAGAGTTTATCGTGTGTATATGTATTGAGTGTATCATGTGTGTATATGTATGGAGTGTATATGTAAAGAGTGCATCATGTATGTATAGGGTGTATATGTATGGAGTGTATCATGTGTGTACATGTGTAGAGTGTATCATGTGTGTATATGTATAAAGTATACACATATGGTGTGTATATGTATAGACTGTATCATGTGTGCATATGTATGAGGTGTATATGTATAAAGTATATCATATCGTGTGTATATGTATAAAGTGTATTGTGTGTATGTGTATCATATCGTGTGTATAAAGGTTGTATCATGAGTATATGTATAGAGTGCATACGTATTGTGTGTATATGTACGGAGTGCATCATGTTCCAATAGCTCAGTGGTTAAGTGACTCACCTCTCACACTGGAGACCCGGGTTCTATCCCAGACCCTGACGAGTGTATCGTGTGTATATGTATGGAGTGCATATGTATAAAGTGTAACATGTATCATATCGACTGTATCATGTGTGAATATGTATAGGGTGTATATGTATAAAGTGTATCATGTCATATATATGTATAAGGTGTATCATGTCATATATATGGAGTGTATATCATATCATGTGTATATATATGTATAGAGTGTACCATGTGTGCGTATCTATAGTGTGCATATCTATTGAGTGCATCATGTGTGTGTATATAGAATATATATGTATAGTGTATTATGTGTGTATATGTATGGAGTGTACTGTATATGTATAAAGTGCATCATGTATGTATATGTATGGAGTGTATATGTATAGAGTGTATCATGTGTGCATATGTATGAGGTGTATATGTATAAAGTATATCATATCGTGTGTATATGTATAAAGTGTATCATATTGTGTGTATGTGTATCATATCGTGTGTATATATGTAGAGGTTGTATCATGAGTATATGTATGTATCATGTATGTATAGGGTGTGTATATGTATAGAGTACATCATATTCCAATAGCTCAGTGGTTAAGAGACTCACCTCTCACGCTGGAGACCCAGGTTCTATCCAAGACCCTGACAGGAGTGTATTATGTGTGTATATGTGTGGAGTATATCGTGTATATGTATAGAGTCTGCATATGTATGGAGTGTATCAAGTGTGTACATGTATAAAGTATATCATATTGTGTGTATATGTATAGACTGTATCATGTGTGCATATGTATGAGGTGTATATGTATAAAGTATATCATATCGTATGTATAAATTGTATCATATTGTGTGTATGTGTATCATATTGTGTGTGTATATATGTAGAGGTTGTATCATGAGTATTTGTATATGTATAGAGTGCATATGTATTGTGTATATATGTATAGAGTGTATCATGTGTGTATATGTATGGAGTGCATCATGTTCCAGTAGCTCAGTGGTTAAGTGACTCACCTCTCATGCTGGAGACCCGGGTTCTATCCCAGACCCTGACAGGAGTGCATCGTGTGTATATGTATAGAGTGCATATGTATAAAGTGTATCATGTATAAGGTGTATCATGTATCATATCGACTGTATCATGTGTGTATATGTAGAGGTTGTTTCATGTGTGCATATGTATAGGGTGTATATCGTGTATATATGTATTTAGGTATAGAGTGTATCATGTCTGTATATGTATGGAGTGTATATGTATAGACATGAGTGTATCATGTCTGCATATGTATAAAGTGTATCATGTCATATATATGGAGTGTATATCATGTGTGCGTATGTATAGTGTGCATATCTATTGAGTGCATCATGTGTGTGAATATATATGTAGAGTGTATCATATGTTTGTATGTATATAGTGTATTATGTGTGTATATGTATAGAGTGTATCATGTGTGTATATGTATGAAGTATATCATATCGTGTGTATATGTATGAAGTATATCATATCGTGTGTATATGTATAAAGTATATCATATCGTGTGTGTATGTATAAAGTGTATCATATTGTGTGTATATGTATAGATTGTATCATGTGTGCATATGTATGAGGTGTATAAAGTATATCATATCGTGTGTATATGTATAAAGTGTATCATATTGTGTGTATATGTATAGATTGTATCATGTGTGCATATGTATGAGGTGTATATGTATAAAGTATATCATATCGTGTGTGTATATATAAAGTGTATCATATCGTGTGTATATGTATAAAGTGTATCATATTGTGGCTATGTGTATCATATCGTGTGTATATATGTAGAGGTTGTATCATGAGTATATGTATAGAGTGCATATGTATTGTGTGTATATGTATGGAGTGCATCATGTATATATAGGGTGTGTATATGTATAGAGTGTATCATATGTTTACATGTATAGACTGCATCATGTTCCAATAGCTCAGTGGTTAAGTGACTTACCTCTCACGCTGGAGACCCGGGTTCTATCCCAGACCCTGACAGTGTATCATGTGTGTATGTGTATCATAAGTGTATAAATAGAGTGTATCATGTGTGCATATGTATACAGTGTATTGAGTGTGTCGTGTGTATATGTATAGAGTGTATCATGTCTGCATATGTATAAAGTGTATATGTATATCATATCATGTGTATATATATATGTAGAGGTTGTATCATGAGTATGTGTGCGTATGTATCATGTGTGCATATCTATCGAGTGCATCATGTGTGTGTATAGAATATGTGTGTATATGTATAGAGTGCATCATGTATGTATAGGGTGTATTGAGTGTATATGTATAAAGTTTATCATGTCTGCATATGTATAAAGTGTTTAATGTGTGCATATGTGTGTATATGTAAAGTATGTATGGAGTCTGCATATGTATAAAGTGTTTTATGTGTGCATATGTATGGGGTGTATATGTATAAAGTATATGATATCGTGTGTATATGTATAAAGTGTATCATGTATCATATTGTGTGTATCATGTCTGTATATGTATAGAGTGTATCATGTGTATATATGAAGAGGTTTCATGAGTATATGTATAGAGTGTATCATAAGTGGAAATGTACGGAGTGTATAATGTGTGCATATGTATAGAGTGTATTATGTGTGTATAGGGTGTATCATGTGTGTATATGTATAAAGTTTATCATGTCTGCATATGTATAAAGTGTTTAATGTGTGCATATGTATGGAGTGTATCATGTGTGTATATGTAAAGAGTGTATCATGTCTGTATATGTAAAGAGTCTGCATATGTATAGAGTGTATCATGTGTGCATATGTATGGAGTGTGCATATGTATGGAAAGTATTGTGTGTGTATGTGGAGAGTATGGAGTGCATCATGTATGGAGTGTATTGTGTATATGTATAGAGTGCAGATGTATAGAGTGTATCATATGTTTACATGTATAGAGTGTATCATGTGTGTATATGTACGGAGTGCATCATGTTCCAATAGGTCAGTGGTTAAGTGACTTACCTCTCACGCTGGAGACCCGGGTTCTATCCCAGACCCTGACAGGAGTGCATCATGTGTGTATATGTATGGAGTGCATATGTATAAAGTGTATCATGTATCATATCGACTGTATCATGTGTGTATATGTAGAGGTTGTTTCATGTGTGCATATGTATAGGGTGTATATGTATAGAGTGTATCATGTCTGTATATGTATGGAGTGTATATGTATAGACATGAATGTATCATGTCTGCATATGTATAAAGTGTATCATGTCATATATATGGAGTGTATATCATATCATATGTATAGACTGTATCATGTGTGCATATGTATGAGGTGTATATGTAAAAAGTATATCATATCGTGTGTATATGTATAAAGTGTATCATATCGTGTGTATATGTATAGACTGTATTATGTACACTATATATGTACGGAGTGCATCATGTTCCAATAGGTCAGTGGTTAAGTGACTTACCTCTCACGCTGGAGACCCGGGTTCTATCCCAGACCCTGACAGGAGTGTATCGTGTGTGTATATGTATGGAGTGCATATGTATAAAGCGTATCATGTATCATATCGACTGTATCATGTGTGTATATGTAGAGGTTGTTTCATGTGTGCATATGTATAGGGTGTATATGTATAAAGTGTATCGTGTCATATATATGGAGTGTATATCATATCATATGTATAGAGTGTACCATGTGTGCATATCTATTGAGTGCATCGTGTGTGTATATAGAATATATATGTATAGTGTATCATGTGTGTATATGTATGGAGTGTACTGTATATGTATAAAGTGCATCATGTATGTATAGGGTGTATCATGTGTGTATATGTATGGTGTGTATTTGTATGAAGTGTATCATGTGTGTATATGTATAGACTGTATCATGTGTGCATATGTATGAGGTGTATATGTATAAAGTATATCATATCGTGTGTATATGTATAGACTGTATCATGTGTGCATATGTATGAGGTGTATAAAGTATATCATATCGTGTGTATATGTATAAAGTGTATCATATCGTGTGTATATGTATAGACTGTATTATGTGTGCATATGTATGAGGTGTATATGTATAAGGTATATCATATCGTGTGTATATGTATAAAGTGTATCATATTGTATGTGTATCATATCGTTTGTATATATGTAGAGGTTGTATCACGAGTATATGTATAATGTGTATATGTATAGAGTGTATCATATGTTTACATGTATAGAGTGTATCATGTGTGTATATGTACAGAGTGCATCATGTTCCAATAGGTCAGTGGTTAAGTGACTTACCTCTCACGCTGGAGACCCGGGTTCTATCCCAGACCCTGACAGGAGTGCATCATGTGTGTATATGTATGG
Organism: Danio kyathit; assembly: GCA_903798195.1. Classification (NCBI taxonomy): domain Eukaryota; kingdom Metazoa; phylum Chordata; class Actinopteri; order Cypriniformes; family Danionidae; genus Danio; species Danio kyathit. The sequence goes on from LR812526.1 coordinate 60,034,012, forward strand.
AGTGCATATGTATAAAGTGTATCATGTATCATATCGACTGTATCATGTGTGTATATGTAGAGGTTGTTTCATGTGTGTATATGTATAGGGTGTATATGTATAGAGTGTATCATGTCTGTATATGTATGGAGTGTATATGTATAGACATGAATGTATCATGTCTGCATATGTATAAAGTGTATCATGTCATATATATGGAGTGTATATCATATCATATGTATAGAGTGTACATGTATAGACTGTATCATGTGTGCATATGTATGAGGTGTATAAAGTATATCATATCGTGTGTATATGTATAAAGTGTATATGTATAGACTGTATTATGTGTGCATATGTATGAGGTGTATATGTATAAGGTATATCATATCGTGTGTATATGTATAAAGTGTATCATATTGTATGTGTATCATATCGTGTGTATATATGTAGAGGTTGTATCACGAGTATATGTATAAAGTGCATATGTATTGTGTGTATATGTATAGAGTGTATCATATGTTTACATGTATAGAGTGTATCATGTGTGTTTATGTACGGAGTGCATCATGTTCCAATAGCTCAGTGGTTAAGTGACTCACCTCTCACGCTGGAGACCCGGGTTCTATCCCAGACCCTGACAGGAGTGCATCGTGTGTATATGTATAAAGTGTATCATGTATAAGGTGTATCATGTATCATATCGACTGTATCATGTGTGTATATATGTAGAGGTTGTTTCATGTGTGCATATGTATAGGGTGTATATCGTGTATATATGTATTTATGTATAGAGTGTATCATGTCTGTATATGTATGGAGTGTACATGTATAGACATGAGTGTATCATGTCTGCATATGTATAAAGTGTATCATGTCATATATATGGAGTGTATATCATGTGTGCGTATGTATAGTGTGCATATCTATTGAGTGCATCATGTGTGTGTATATGAAATATGTGTGCATATGTATATAGTGTATTATGGAGTGTACTGTATATGTATAAAGTGCATCATGTATGTATAGGGTGTGTATATGTATGGAGTGTATATGTATAGAGTGTATCATGTGTGTATATGTATAGACTGTATCATGTGTGCATATGTATGAGGTGTATATGTATAAAGTATATCATATCGTGTGTATATGTATAGACTGTATCATGTGTATATGTATAAAGTATATCATATCGTCTGTATATGTATAGATTTTATCATGTGTGCATATGTATGAGGTGTATATGTATAAAGTATATCATATTGTGTGTATATGTATAAAGTGTATCATATCGTGTGTATATGTATAGACTGTATTATGTGTGCATATGTATGAGGTGTTTATGTATAAGGTATATCATATCGTGTGTGTATGTATAAAGTGTATCATATTGTATGTGTATCATATCGTGTGTATATATGTAGAGGTTGTATCACGAGTATATGTATAGAGTGCATATGTATTGTGTGTATATGTATAGAGTGTATCATATGTTTACATGTATAGAGTGTATCATGTGTGTTTATGTACGGAGTGCATCATGTTCCAATAGCTCAGTGGTTAAGTGACTCACCTCTCACGCTGGAGACCCGGGTTCTATCCCAGACCCTGACAGGAGTGCATTGTGTGTATATGTATGGAGTGCATATGTATAAAGTGTATCATTTATAAGGTGTATCATGTATCATATCGACTGTATCATGTGTGTATATGTAGAGGTTGTTTCATGTGTGCATATGTATAGGGTGTATATCGTGTATATATGTATTTATGTATAGAGTGTATCATGTCTGTATATATATGGAGTGTACATGTATAGACATGAGTGTATAATGTCTGCATATGTATAAAGTGTATCATGTCATATATATGGAGATGTATATCATGTGTGCGTATGTATAGTGTGCATATCTATTGAGTGCATCATGTGTGTGAATATATATGTAGAGTGTATCATATGTTTACATTTATAGTGTGCGTATGTATATAGTGTATTATGTGTGTATATGTATAGAGTGTATCATGTGTGTATATGTATGGAGTGTATTTGTATCATGTGTGTATATGTATAAAGTATATCATATCGTGTGTATATGTATAAAGTGTATCATATCGTGTGTATATGTATAGACTGTATTATGTGTGCATATGTATGAGGTGTATATGTATAAGGTATATCATATCGTGTGTATATGTATAAAGTGTATCATATCGTGTGTATATATGTAGAGGTTGTATCACGAGTATATGTATAGAGTGCATATGTATTGTGTGTATATGTATAGAGTGTATCATGTGTGTATATGTACTAAGTGCATCATGTTCCAATAGCTCAGTGGTTAAGTGACTCACCTCTCACGCTGGAGACCCGGGTTCTATCCCAGACCCTGACAGGAGTGCATCATGTGTGTATATCTATATAGTGCATATGTATAAAGTGTATCATGTATCATATCGACTGTATCATGTGTGTATATGTAAAGGGTGTTTCATTTGTGCATATGTATAGGGTGTATATCATGTATTTATGTATCATGTCTGTATATGTATGGAGTGTATATGTATAGACATGAGTGTATCATGTCTGCATATGTATAAAGTGTATCATGTCATATATATGGAGTGTATATCGTGTGCGTATGTATAGTGTGCATATCTATTGAGTGCATCATGTGTGTGAATATATATGTAGAGTGTATCATATGTTTACATGTATAGTGTGCGTATGTATATAGTGTATTATGTGTGTAAATGTATAGAGTGTATCATGTGTGTATATGTATGGAGTGTATTTGTATGGTGTATCATGTGTGTATATGTATAAAGTATATCATATCGTGTGTATATGTATAAAGTGTATCATATTGTGTGTATTTGTATAGATTGTATCATGTGTGCATATGTATGGGGTGTATATGTATAAAGTATATCATATCGTGTGTGTATATATAAAGTGTATCATATCGTGTGTGTATGTATAAAGTGTATCATATTGTGGGTATGTGTATCATATCATGTGTATATATGTAGAGGTTGTATCATGAGTATATGTATAGAGTGCATATGTATTGTGTGTATATGTATAGAGTGCATCATGTATGTATAGGGTGTGTATATGTATAGAGTGTATCATATGTTTACATGTACAGACTGCATCATGTTCCTATAGCTCAGTGGTTAAGTGACTTACCTCTCACGCTGGAGACCCGGGTTCTATCCCAGACCCTGACAGGAGTGTATCGTGTGTGTATATGTATGGAGTGTATATGTATAAAGTGTATCATGTATCATATCGACTGTATCATGTGTGCATATGTATAGGGTGTATATGTATAGAGTGTATCATGTCTGTATATGTATAAAGTGTATCATGTCATATATATGGAGTGTATATCATATCATGTGTGTATATGTATATAGTGTATTATGGAGTGTACTGTATATGTATAAAGTGCATCATGAATGTATAAGGTGTATCATGTGTGTGTATGTATAAAGTGTATCATATTGTATGTGTATCATATCGTGTGTATATATGTAGAGGTTGTATCACTAGTATATATATAGAGTGCATATGTATTGTGTGTATATGTATAGAGTGTATCATATGTTTACATGTATAGAGTGTATCATGTGTGTATATGTACAGAGTGCATCATGTTCCAATAGCTCAGTGGTTAAGTGACTCACCTCTCACGCTGGAGACCCGGGTTCTATCCCAGACCCTGACAGGAGTGCATCATGTGTGTATATGTATGGAGTGCATATGTATAAAGTGTATCATGTATCAAATCGACTGTATCATGTGTGTATATGTAGAGGTTGTTTCATGTGTGCATATGTATAGGGTGTATATGTATAGAGTGTATCATGTCTGCAAATGTATAAAGTGTATCATGTCATATATATGGAGTGTATATCGTATCATGTATATATGTATATAGAGTGTATATGTATAGAGTGTATATGTATGAAGTGTATCATATTGTGTGTATATGTATAGACTGTATCATGTGTGCATATGTATGAGGTGTATATGTATAAAGTATATCATATCGTGTGTATATGTATAAAGTGTATCATATTGTGTGTATATGTATAGACTGTATCATGTGTGCATGTGTATATGGATAAAGTATATCATATCGTGTGTATATGTATAGATTGTATCATGTGTGCATATGTATGAGGTGTATATGTATAAAGTGTATCATATCGTGTGTATATGTATAGACTGTATCATGTGTGCATATGTATGAGGTGTATATGTATAAAGTGTATCATATCGTGTGTATATGTATAGACTGTATTATGTGTGCGTATGTATGATGTGTATATGTATAACATATCGTGTGTATATGTATAAAGTGTATCATATTGTGTGTATGTGTATCATATCGTGTGTATATATGTAGAGGTTGTATCATGAGTATATGTATAGAGTGCATCATGTATTGTGTGTATATGTATAGAGTGCATATGTATAGAGTGTATCATATGTTTACATGTATAGAGTATCATGTGTGTATATGTACAGAGTGCATCATGTTCCAATAGCTCAGTGGTTAAGTGACTCACCTCTCACGCTGGAGACCCGGGTTCTATCCCAGACCCTGACAGGAGTGCATCGTGTGTATATGTATGGAGTGCATATGTATAAAGTGTATCATGTATAAGGTGTATCATGTATCATATCGACTGTATCATGTGTGTATATGTAGAGGTTGTTTCATGTGTGCATATGTATAGGGTGTATATCATGTATTTATGTATAGAGTTTATCATGTCTGTATATGTATGGAGTGTACATGTATAGACATGAGTGTATCATGTCTGCATATGTATAAAGTGTATCATGTCATATATATGGAGTGTATATCATGTGTGCGTATGTATAGTGTGCATATCTATTGAGTGCATCATGTGTGTGTATATGAAATATGTGTGCATATGTATATAGTGTATTATGGAGTGTGTATATGTATGGAGTGTACTGTATAAAGTGCATCATGTATGTATAGGGTGTGTATATGTATGGAGTGTATATGTATAGAGTGTATCATGTGTGTATATGTATAGACTGTATCATGTGTGCATATGTATGAGGTGTATATGTATAAAGTATATCATATCGTGTGTATATGTATAGACTGTCTCATGTGTGCATGTGTATATGTATAAAGTATATCATATCGTCTGTATATGTATAGATTTTATCATGTGTGCATATGTATGAGGTGTATATGTATAAAGTATATCATATTGTGTGTATATGTATAAAGTGTATCATATCGTGTGTATATGTATAGACTGTATTATGTGTGCATATGTATGAGGGGTTTATGTATAAGGTATATCATATCGTGTGTGTATGTATAAAGTGTATCATATTGTATGTGTATCATATCGTGTGTATATATGTAGAGGTTGTATCACGAGTATATGTATAGAGTGCATATGTATTGTGTGTATATGTATAGAGTGTATCATATGTTTACATGTATAGAGTGTATCATGTGTGTTTATGTATGGAGTGCATCATGTTCCAATAGCTCAGTGGTTAAGTGACTCACCTCTCACGCTGGAGACCCGGGTTCTATCCCAGACCCTGACAGGAGTGCATTGTGTGTATATGTATGGAGTGCATATGTATAAAGTGTATCATGTATAAGGTGTATCATGTATCATATCGACTGTATCATGTGTGTATATGTAGAGGTTGTTTCATGTGTGCATATGTATAGGGTGTATATCGTGTATATATGTATTTATGTATAGAGTGTATCATGTCTGTATATGTATGGAGTGTACATGTATAGACATGAGTGTATCATGTCTGCATATGTATAAAGTGTATCATGTCATATATATGGAGTGTATATCATGTGTGCGTATGTATAGTGTGCATATCTATTGAGTGCATCATGTGTGTAAATATATATGTAGAGTGTATCATATGTTTACATTTATAGTGTGCGTATGTATATAGTGTATTATGTGTGTATATGTATAGAGTGTATCATGTGTGTATATGTATGGATTGTATTTGTATGAAGTGTATCATGTGTGTATATGTATAAAGTATATCATATCGTGTGTATATGTATAAAGTGTATCATATCGTGTGTATATGTATAGACTGTATTATGTGTGCATATGTATGAGGTGTATACGTATAAGGTATATCATATCGTGTGTATATGTATAAAGTGTATCATATCGTGTGTATATATGTAGAGGTTGTATCACGAGTATATGTATAGAGTGCATATGTATTGTGTGTATATGTATAGAGTGTATCATGTGTGTATATGTACTAAGTGCATCATGTTCCAATAGCTCAGTGGTTAAGTGACTCACCTCTCACGCTGGAGACCCGGGTTCTATCCCAGACCCTGACAGGAGGGCATCATGTGTGTATATGTATATAGTGCATATGTATAAAGTGTATCATGTATCATATTTGTATAGATTGTATCATGTGTGCATATGTATGAGGTGTATATGTATAAAGTATATCATATCGTGTGTGTATGTATAAAGTGTATCATATTGTGGGTATGTGTATCATGAGTATATGTATAGAGTGCATATGTATTGTGTGTATATGTATAGAGTGCATCATGTATGTATAGAGTGTATCATATGTTTACATGTACAGACTGCATCATGTTCCTATAGCTCAGTGGTTAAGTGACTCACCTCTCACGCTGGAGACCCGGGTTCTATCCCAGACCCTGACAGTGTATCATGTGTATATATGTAGAGGTTGTATCATGAGTATGTGTGTGTGTGTGTATCATGTGTGCATATCTATCGACTGCATCATGTGTGTGTGTATAGAATATATGTGTATCATATGTATGGAGTGTATATGTATAGAGTGCATCATGCATGTATAGGGTGTATACCTATGGAGTGTATATGTATAAAGTTTTACATGTCTGCATATGTATAAAGTGTTTAATGTGTGCAAATGTATGGAGTGTATCATGTGTGTATATGTAAAGAGTGTATCATGTCTGTATATGTATGGAGTCTGCATATGTATAAAGTGTTTCATGTGTGCATATGTATGGGGTGTATATGTATAAAGTATATCATATTGTGTGTATATGTATAAAGTGTATCATGTATCATATTGTGTGTATCATGTCTGTATATGTATAGAGTGTATCATGTGTATATATGTAGAGGTTGTATCATGAGTATATGTATAGAGTGTATCATAAGTGGAAATGTACGCAGTGTATAATGTGTGCATATGTATAGAGTGTATTATGTGTGTATAGGGTGTATCATGTGTGTATATGTATGGAGTGTATATGTATAAAGTTTATCATGTCTGCATATGTGTAAAGTGTTTAATGTGTGCATATGTATAGAGTGTATCATGTGTGTATATGTAAAGAGTGTATCATGTCTGTATATGTAAAGAGTCTGCATATGTATAGAGTGTATCATGTGTGCATATGTATGGAGTGTGCATATGTATGGAAAGTATTGTGTGTCTATGTAGAGAGTATGGAGCGCATCATGTATGGAGTGTATTGTGTATATGTATAGAGTGCATATGTATAGAGTGTATCATGTGTGTATATGTACGGAGTGCATCATGTTCCAATAGGTCAGTGGTTAAGTGACTTACCTCTCACGCTGGAGACCCGGGTTCTATCCCAGACCCTGACAGGAGTGTATCGTGTGTGTATATGTATGGAGTGCATATGTATAAAGTGTATCATGTATCATATCGACTGTATCATGTGTGCATATGTATAGGGTGTATATGTATAGAGTGTATCATGTCTGTATATGTATGGAGTGTATATGTATAGACATGAGTGTATCATGTCTGCATATGTATAAAGTGTATCATGTCATATATATGGAGTGTATATCATATCATGTGTGTATATGTATATAGTGTATTATGGAGTGTACTGTATATGTATAAAGTGCATCATGAATGTATAAGGTGTATCATGTGTGTATATGTATAAAGTGTAACATATCGTGTGTATATGTATAAAGTGTATCATATTGTATGTGTATCATATCGTGTGTATATATGTAGAGGTTGTATCACGAGTATATGTATAGAGTGCATATGTATTGTGTGTATATGTATAGAGTGCATATGTATTGTGTGTATATGTATAGAGTGTATCATATGTTTACATGTATAGAGTGTATCATGTGTGTATATGTACAGAGTGCATCATGTTCCAATAGCTCAGTGGTTAAGTGACTCACCTGTCACGCTGGAGACCCGGGTTCTATCCCAGACCCTGACAGGAGTGCATCATGTGTGTATATGTATGGAGTGCATATGTATAAAGTGTATCATGTATCATATCGACTGTATCATGTGTGTATATGTAGAGGTTGTTTCATGTGTGCATATGTATAGGGTGTATATGTATAGAGTGTATCATGTCTGCAAATGTATAAAGTGTATCATGTCATATATATGGAGTGTATATCGTATCATGTATATATATATATATATACAGGGCTTTACATTAACACCCGCCAACCCGCCAAATGCGGGTAGATTTCAGCTCTGGCGGGTAAGACAGACACCTCCACTAGCCACGTTGGCTAGTTGGAAATCATTTTTAAATTGTAGTTTTAGCAGGGTTTGAAAATAAGCGTGGCCCAATATACGTGCAAATGTGATCTTAGAATCGAGAAGCAGCACGACTGACAAAAATAACTGTACGCGCGAGCAGAAAGCAGGTAAATACCGAACGAGAGGATGATCACTCACTCGCGCGCACAGCTGATGTAATGCGCGCGACTGTTGATAATCGCGCGCGCGCTCCCGTTTACTTGCGCGAAGCAACCGTCAAGAGCTCATGATTAAAACAAAAATACGCATATTCTTTTGTAAGCAGCAGCGGCCACTGCTTTCATTTACAGGCTTATAATAACCGTGCGCGTGATTATCCTTTTATTATCAAACACGATATGTTTCACCTGCTTTCTTTTGCTTACAGTTATTTTTGTTAATATGGTTTAATTATATTTCTTTATAATAACATTGCTTTAATGGGAGATTACTCCCCGTTTATGTTAACTGCTGATCTGGGACTTTTAGCCAGGACAGATTACTGTGCTTATTTTAGATACATGACATTAATTATTTTTTTAAATGTAATGTTTTTTTAAAGAAAAGTTTTGTTGAATTAAAAAGTGCAGCTATACAGTTATATTTTCCTTGTTTTGACACATTAAAAAATTGTGACTAAGAAATACTTATTTGGTGTGGTCAGAGATAAATTTGGTAAATCCTTAATTTTGAGCCCTGAAAAGTCATGTGAAATAAAAACTGATTGCATTGCGACACAACCCATTTGCTCATGCACACTGAGCAAGCTAATAGACAACACACACAAGAAGTTAAATGAATGAGAAGGCTTGTGGACATAACACATCTAAATCAAGTCATTTTAGCATGTCAAAGTCAAATCTATGCATATAAGATATATTTTCCCAACAAGAAAATTGTGGCTAGTGAAAATGCTGAGTGGCTAGTAATGTTGGAAATCTACTAGCCACAGTGGCTGGTGATCAAAAAAGTTAATGTTAAGCCCTGTATATATATATATATATATATATATATATATATATATATATATATATATATATATATATATATAGAGTGTACCATGTGTGCATATCTATTGAGTGCATCATGTGTGTGTGTATAGAATATATATGTATAGTGTATCATGTGTGCATATGTATATAGTGTATATGTATGGAGTGTATATGTATGAAGTGTATCATATTGTGTGTATATGTATAGACTGTATCATGTGTGCATGTGTATATGTATAAAATATATCATATCGTGTGTATATGTATAGATTGTATCATGTGTGCATATGTATGAGGTGTATATGTATAAAGTGTATCATATCGTGTGTATATGTATAGACTGTATCATGTGTGCATATGTATGAGGTGTATATGTATAAAGTATATCATATCGTGTGTACATGTATAAAGTGTATCATATCGTGTGTATATGTATAGAGTATATTATGTGTGCATATGTATGAGGTGTATATGTATAAGGTATATCATATCGTGTGTATATGTATAAAGTGTTTCATATTGTATGTGTATCATATCGTGTGTATATATGTAGAGGTTGTATCACGAGTATATGTATAGAGTGCATATGTATTGTGTGTATATGTATAGAGTGTATCATATGTTTACATGTATAGAGTGTATCATGTGTGTATATGTACAGAGTGCATCATGTTCCAATAGCTCAGTGGTTAAGTGACTCACCTCTCACGCTGGAGACCCGGGTTCTATCCCAGACCCTGACAGGAGTGTACCGTGTGTGTATATGTATGCAGTGTGTATATATGTAAGGAGTGTATCATGTGTGTATATGTATGGAGTGCATATGTATAAAGTGTATCATGTATCATATCGACTGTATCATGTGTGTATATGTAGAGGTTGTTTCATGTGTGCATATGTATAGGGTGTATATGTATAGAGTGTATCATGTCTGCAAATGTATAAAGTGTATCATGTCATATATATGGAGTGTATATCGTATCATGTGTATATATGTATAGAGTGTACAATGTGTGCATCTCTATTGAGTGCATCATGTGTGTGTATATATGTATAGTGTATCATGTGTGTACATGTATAGTGTGCATGTGTATTATGGTGTGTATATGTATGGAGTGTACTGTATATGTATAAAGTGCATCATGTATGGAGTGTATATGTATAGAGTGTATATGTATGAAGTGTATCATATTGTGTGTATATGTATAGACTGTATCATGTGTGCATATGTATGAGGTGTATATGTATAAAGTATATCATATCGTGTGTATATGTATAAAGTGTATCATATTGTGTGTATATGTATAGATTGTATCATGTGTGCATATGTATGAGGTGTATATGTATAAAGTGTATCATATCGTGTGTATATGTATAGACTGTATTATGTGTGCGTATGTATGATGTGTATATGTATAACATATCGTGTGTATATGTATAAAGTGTATCATATTGTGTGTATGTGTATCATATCGTGTGTATATATGTAGAGGTTGTATCATGAGTATATGTATAGAGTGCATCATGTATTGTGTGTATATGTATAGAGTGCATCATGTATGTATAGGGTGTATCATATGTTTACATGTATAGAGTGTATCATGTGTGCATATGTACAAAGTGCATCATGTTCCATTAGCTCAGTGGTTAAGTGAGTCACCTCTCACGCTGGAGACCCGGGTTCTATCCCAGACCCTGACAGGAGTGTATCATGTGTGTATATGTATGGAGTGCATATGTATAAAGTGTATGATGCATCATATCGAGTGTATCGTGTGTATATGTATAGAGTGTATCGTGTCTGCATATGTATAAAGTGTATCATCTCATATATATGGAGTGTATATGTATATCATATCATGTGTATTTATGTAGAGGTTGTATCATGAGTATGTGTGCGTGTGTATCATGTGTGCTTGTCTATTGAGCATCATGTGTGTGTGTGTGTATAGAATATATATGTATAGTGTATAGAGTGTATCATATGTTTACATGTATAGAGTGCATCATGTGTGCATATGTATAGAGTGTATATGTATAGAGTGCATCATGTATGTATACGTATCGAGTGTATATATAAAGTTTATCATGTCTGCATATGTATAAAGTGTTTAATGTGTGCATACGTATGGAGTGTATCATGTGTGTATATGTAAAGAGTGTATCATGTCTGTATATGTAAAGAGTCTGCATATGTATAAAGTGTTTCATGTGTGCATATGTATGGGGTGTATATGTATAAAATATATCATATCGTGTGTATATGTATAAAATGTATCATGTATCATATTGTGTGTATATGTATAGACTGTATTATGTGTGCGTATGTATGATGTGTATATGTATAAAGTATATCATATCGTGTGTATATGTATAAAGTGTATCATATTGTGTGTATGTGTAACATATCGTGTGTATATATGTAGAGGTTGTATCATGAGTATATGTATAGAGTGCATCATGTATGTATAGGATGTATCATATGTTTACATGTATAGAGTGTATCATGTGTGCATATGTGCAGAGTGCATCATGTTCCATTAGCTCAGTGGTTAAGTGACTCACCTCTCACGCTGGAGACCCGGGTTCTATCCCAGACCCTGACAGGAGTGATCATGTGTGTATATGTATGGAGTGCATATGTATAAAGTGTATCATGCATCATATTGAGTGTATCGTGTCTGCATATGTATAAAGTGTATCATGTCATATATATGGAGTGTATATGTATATCATATCATTTGTATATATGTAGAGGTTGTATCATGAGTATGTGTGCGTGTGTATCATGTGTGCATATCTATTGAGCATCATGTGTGTGTGTGTATAGAATATATATGTATAGTGTATAGAGTGCATATGTATAGAGTGTATTATGTGTGTATATGTATAGAGTGCATCGTGTATGGAGTGTATATATAAAGTTTATCATGTCTGCATATGTATAAAGTATTTAATGTGTGCATATGTATGGAGTGTATCATCTGTGTATATGTAAAGAGTGTATCATGTCTGTATATGTATAGAGTCTGCATATGTATAAAGTGTTTCATGTGTGCATATGTATGGGGTGTATATGTATAAAGTATATCATATCGTGTGTATATGTATAAAGTGTATCATGTATCATATTGTGTGTATCATGTCTGTATATGTATAGAGTGTATCATGTGTATATATGTAGAGGTTGTATCATGAGTATATGTATAGAGTGTATCATAAGTGGAAATGTACGGTGTGTATAATGTGTGCATATGTATAGAGTGTATTATGTGTGTATAGGGTGTATCATGTGTGTATATGTATGGAGTGTATATGTATAAAGTTTATCATGTCTGCATATGTATAAAGTGTTTAATGTGTGCATATGTATGGAGTGTATCATGTGTGTATATGTAAAGAGTGTATCATGTCTGTATATGTAAAGAGTCTGCATATGTATAGAGTGTATCATGTGTGCATATGTATGGAGTGTGCATATGTATGGAAAGTATTGTGTGTGTATGTAGAGAGTATAGAGTGCATCATGTATGGAGTGTATTGTGTATATGTATAGAGTGCATATGTATAGAGTGTATCATATGTTTACATGTATAGAGTGTATCATGTGTGTATTTGTATGGAGTGCATCATGTTCCAATAGCTCAGTGGTTAAGTGACTCACCTCTCACGCTGAAGACCCGGGTTCTATCCCAGACCCTGACAGGAGTGTATCATGTGTGTATATGTATGGAGTGCATATGTATAAAGTGCATCATGTATCATATCGACTGTATCATGTGTGTATATGTAGAGGTTGTTTCATGTGTGCGTATGTATAGGGTGTATATGTATGGAGTGTATCATGTCTGCAAATGTATAAAGTGTATCATGTCATATGTATGGAGTGTATATCGTATCATGTATATATATGTATAGAGTGTACCATGTGTGCATACCTATTGAGTGCATCATGTGTGTGTATATAGAATATATATGTATAGTGTGTACATGTATAGAGTTTACATGTATAGTGTATATGTATGGAGTGTACTGTATATGTATAAAGTGCATCATGTATGTATAAGGTGTATATGTATGGAGTGTATTTGTATGAAGTGTATCATGTGTGTATATGTATAAAGTATGTCATATCGTGTGTATGTGTATATGTATAAAGTGTATCATATTGTGTGTATATGTATAGATTGTATCATGTGTGTATATGTATAAAGTATATCATATCGTGTGTATATGTATAAAGTGTATCATATTGTGTGTATGTGTATCATATCGTGTGTATATATGTAGAGGTTGTATCATGAGTATATGTATAGGGTGCATCATGTATTGTGTGTATATGTATAGAGTGCATCATGTATGTATAGGGTGTATCATATGTTTACATGTATAGAGTGTATCATGTGTGCATATGTACAGAGTGCATCATGTTCCATTAGCACAGTGGTTAGGTGACTCACCTCTCACGCTGGAGACCCGGGTTCTATCGCAGACCCTGACAGGAGTGTATCATGTGTGTATATGTATGGAGTGCATATGTATAAAGTGTATCATGGATTATATCGTGTGTATATGTATAGAGTGTATTGTGTCTGCATATGTATAGAGTGTATCATGTGTGTATATGTACGGAGTGCATCATGTTCCAATAGGTCAGTGGTTAAGTGACTTACCTCTCACGCTGGAGACCCAGGTTCTATCCCAGACCCTGACAGGAGTGTATTGTGTGTGTATATGTATGGAGTGCATATGTATAAAGTGTATCATGTATCATATCGACTGTATCATGTGTGTATATGTAGAGGTTTTTTCATGTGTGCATATGTATAGGGTGTATATGTATAGAGTGTATCGTGTCTGCATATGTATAAAGTGTATCATGTCATATATATGGAGTGTATATCATATAATGTGTATAGAGTGTACCATGTGTGCATACCTATTGAGTGCATCATGTGTGTGTGTGTATAGAATATATATATATATATATAGTGTATCATATGTTTACATGTATATAGTGTATTATGGTGTGTGTATATGTATGGAGTGTACTGTATATGTATAAAGTGCATCATGTATGTATAGGGTGTATCATGTGTGTATATGTATGGAGTGTATATGTATAGAGTGTATCATGTGTGTATATGTATGGAGTGTATTTCTATGAAGTGTATCATGTGTGTATATGTATAGACTGTATCATGTGTGCATGTGTATATGTATAAAGTATATCATATCGTGTGTATATGTATAGATTGTATCATGTGTGCATATGTATGAGGTGTATATGTATAAAGTGTATCATATCGTGTGTATATGTATAGACTGTATCATGTGTGCATGTGTATATGTATAAAGTATATCATATCGTGTGTATATGTATAGATTGTATCATGTGTGCATATGTATGAGGTGTATATGTATAAAGTATATCATATCGTTTGTATATGTATAAAGTGTATCATTTCGTGTGTATATGTATAGACTGTATTATGTGTGCATATGTATGAAGTGTATATGTATAAGGTATATCATATCGTTAGTATATGTATAAAGTGTATCATATTGTATGTGTATCATATCGTGTATATATGTAGAGGTTGTATCACGAGTATATGTATAGAGTGTATCATATGTTTACATGTATAGAGTGTATCATGTGTGTATCTGTACGGAGTGCATCATGTTCCAATAGCTCAGTGGTTAAGTAACTCACCTCTCACGCTGGAGACCCGGGTTCTATCCCAGACCCTGACAGGAGTGTACCGTGTGTGTATATGTATGCAGTGTGTATATATGTAAGGAGTGTATCGTGTGTATATGTATGGAGTGTATCATGTATCATATCGACTGTATCATGTGTGTATATGTAGAGGTTGTTTCCTGTGTGCATATGTATGAGTTGTATATGTATAAAGTATATCATATCGTGTGTATATGTATGAAGTGTATCATATTGTGTGTATATGTATAGATTGTATCATGTGTGCATATGTATGAGGTGTATATGTATAAAGTATATCATATTGTGTGTATATGTATAAAGTGTATCATATCGTGTGTATATGTATAGATTGTATCATGTGTGCATATGTATGAGGTGTATATGTATAAAGTATATCATATTGTGTGTATATGTATAGACTGTATCATGTGTGCATGTGTATATGTATAAAGTATATCATATTGTGTGTATATGTATAGATTGTATCATGTGTGCATATGTATGAGGTGTATATGTATAAAGTATATCATATTGTGTGTATATGTATAAAGTGTATCATATCGTGTGTATATGTATAGATTGTATCATGTGTGCATATGTATGAGGTGTATATGTATAAAGTATATCATATTGTGTGTATATGTATAAAGTGTATCATATCGTGTGTATATGTATAGATTGTATCATGTGTGCATATGTATGAGGTGTATATGTATAAAGTATATCATATTGTGTGTATATGTATAGACTGTATCATGTGTGCATGTGTATATGTATAAAGTATATCATATTGTGTGTATATGTATAGATTGTATCATGTGTGCATATGTATGAGGTGTATACGTATAAAGTATATCATATCGTGTGTATATGTATAAAGTGTATCATATCGTGTGTATATATGTAGAGGTTGTATCATGAGTATATGTATAGAGTGCATCATGTATTGTGTGTGTATATGTATAGAGTGCATCATGTATGCATAGGGTGTATCATATGTTTACATGTATAGAGTGTATCATGTGTGCATATGTACAGAGTGCATCATGTTCCATTAGCTCAGTGGTTAAGTGACTCACCTCTCACGCTGGAGACCTGGGTTCTATCCCAGACCCTGACAGGAGTGTATCATGTGTGTATATGTATGGAGTGCATATGTATAAAGTGTATCATGCATCATATCGAGTGTATCGTGTGTATATGTATAGAGTGTATCGTGTCTGCATATGTATAAAGTGTATCATGTCATATATATGGAGTGTATATGTATATCATATCATGTGTATATATGTAGAGGTTGTATCATGAGTATGTGTGCGTGTGTATCATGTGAGCATATCTTTTGAGCATCGTGTGTGTGTATAGAATATATATGTATAGAGTGTATCATATGTTTACATGTATAGAGTGCATCATGTGTGCATATGTATAAAGTGTATTATGTGTGCATCATGTATGTATACGTATGGAGTGTATATGTATAGACATGAGTGTATCATGTCTGCATATGTATAAAGTGTATCATGTCATATATATGGAGTGTATATCATATCATGTGTGCATATGTATAGTGTGCATATCTATTGAGTGCATCATGTGTGTGAATATATATGTAGAGTGTATCATATGTTTACATGTATAGTGTGCGTATGTATATAGTGTATTATGTGTGTATATGTATAAAGTATATCATATTGTGTGTATATGTATAAAGTGTATCATATCATGTGTATATGTATAGATTGTATCATGTGTGCATATGTATGTGTATATGTTTAAAGTATATCATATCGTGTGTATATGTATAAAGTGCATCATATCG
Source organism: Danio kyathit (assembly GCA_903798195.1). NCBI lineage: Eukaryota > Metazoa > Chordata > Actinopteri > Cypriniformes > Danionidae > Danio > Danio kyathit. Next base: position 60,051,141 of record LR812526.1, read on the forward strand.
TGTGTATATATGTAGAGGTTGTATCACGAGTATATGTATAGAGTGCATATGTATTGTGTGTATATGTATAGAGTGTATCATGTTCCAATAGCTCAGTGTTTAAGTGACTCACCTCTCACGCTGGAGACCCGGGTTCTATCCCAGACCCTGACAGTGTATCATGTGTGTATATGTATGGAGTGCATATGTATAAAGTATATCATGTATCATGTGTGTATATGTAGAGGTTGTGTCATGCATGCATATGTATAGGGTGTATTATAAGTGTATAAATAGAGTGTATCATGTGTGCATATGTATACAGTGTATCGTATCGTGTGTATATGTATAAAGTGTATCATGTCATATATATGGAGTGTATATGTATATCATATCATGTGTATATATGTAGAGGTTGTATCATGTGTGCATATCTATTGAGTGCATCATGTGTGTGTATATAGAATATATATGTATCGTGTGTACATGTATAGAGTGTGTATATGTATGCAGTGTATATGTATAGAGTGCATCATGTATGTATAGGGTGTGTATATGTATGGAGTGTATATGTATAAAGTTTATCATGTCTGCATATGTATAAAGTGTTTAATGTGTGCATATGTATGGAGTGTATCATGTGTGTATATGTAAAGAGTGTATCATGTGTGTATATGTATGGAGTCTGCATATGTATAGTGTTTCATGTGTGCATATGTATGGGGTGTATATGTATAAAGTGTATCATATTGTGTGTATCATGTCTGTATATGTATAGAGTGTATCATGTGTATATATGTAGAGGTTGTATCATGAGTATATGTATAGAGTGTATTATGTGTATATATGTAGAGGTTGTATCATGAGTATATGTATAGAGTGTATTATGTGTGTATATGTATAGATTGCATCATGTATGTATAGGGTGTATCATGTCTGTATATGTATGGAGTGTATATGTATAAAGTTTATCATGTCTATTATCGTGCATCATGTTCCAGTAGCTCAGTGGTTAAGTGACTCACCTCTCATGCTGGAGACCCGGGTTCTATCCCAGACCCTGACAGGAGTGTATTGTGTGTGTATATGTATGGAGTTATTTGTATGGAGTGTGTTTATATCTATAGAGTGTATCATGTGTGTATATGTATGCGGTGTGTGTTTATGTATAGCGTGTATCATGTGTGTATATGCATATCGTGTATCACATCGTGTGTGTATATGTATGGAGTGTATTGTGTGTGTGTATATATATGTACGGAGTGCATCAGGTTCCAGTAGCTCAGTGGTTAAGTGACTCACCTCTCATGCTGGAGAACCAGGTTCTATCCCAGACCCTGACAGTAGTGTATCATGTATATGTATAGAGTCTGCATATGTATGGAGTGCATCGTTCTAGTTGCTCAGTGGTTAAGTATGTACAGTGTGTATCATGTGTGCATATCTATTGAGTGCACCATGTGTGTGTATATAGAATATATAGAGTGTATCATGTGTGCAGGTGTGTATATATATATTTTCTATCCCAGACCCTGACAGGAGTGTATCATGTGTATATCTATGGAATGTAGAGTACATCATGTATGTATAGTGTGTATCATATGTTTACATGTATAGAGTGCATCATGTATGGAGTGTGTACATGTATGGAATGTATCGTGTGTATATGTAGAGAGCATGGAGTGTATCATGTGTGCATATGTATAGTGTGTGTGTTTGTGTGTGTGTGTGTGTGTGTATATAGAATAGAGTGCATATAGGTTCTATTCCATACCCTGACAGGAGTGTATCATGTATATGTATAGAGTGTATCATGTCTGCATATGTATAAAGTACGTGTATGGAGTGTATCATGTGTGTATATGTATAAAGTGTATCATGTCTGCATATGTATGGAGTGTACATGAATAGAATGCATCATGTTCCAGTAGCTCAGTGGTTAAGTGACTCACCTGTCACACTGGAGACCCTGACAGGAGTGTATCATGTATGGAGTGTATAAGTATAGAGTGTATCAAATATGTATAGAGTGCATCATGTCTCTTTAGAGTGCATAGTGTTTCTTATCAAACGGCACTGTCTTGGAAATGACATGCCACCCCGTGTAACAAACGTGTGAAGAGAGTCAGTAGAGTGTATGTGTTTTTTCTGTGCGGTGTGTGGGTGTGTTGGTGTTACGCTTTCATGCAGAGCTGTGTGTGGGAGATCCGGCGTTTGCTCCGCGTTCAGACAGACTTGATCTCGCTCTTTGTTGAACACCCACAGCACCTGACCCTGAATCACAGCCGCCATCAGCATAGAGAACGCCTCCACACTCGTCCCTGATTGACACACACACACACACACACCTGCATGCAATTGGTTGCTTTTTTCAGTCGTGTCAGAGTAATAATAATAGGTTTTCTACAGTCTAAGTAGGCAGCTCCCTTATAAGGCAACATCCCACTCAAACTGGACTGACACATAAATCTGCATAACTGAAGAAGGCTCTTCGGCTCACCATAACTGATTTATTTCATTTTGAATATGATACAAAGAGTGAGATCTCTTCAAAGCCACGTGACACAAATACTATAGTCATGTATAGCAAATACTATAGTGTTGCTGAACCATATTCAAGGGCGGATTTAGTGATTTTAAGTCATTCTAGCCATGGGTCCCAAAAATCCTGAAATGCACCTTGTGTACTTTAATAATTTATTTATTTAGCTTTTTTTTCTTGTGTATATCACTTAATCTCCTTTTCTACATTGTATCTTAATGCAAAATAATAATAACGTGTACCCTTACCGGCCACTTTATTAGGTACAACTGTCCAACTGCTCATTAATGCACATTTCTAATCAGCCAATCACATGGCAGCAACTCAATGCATTTAGGCATGTAGACATGGTCAAGACGATCTGCTGCAGTTCAAACTGAGCATCAGAATGGGGAAGAAAGGTGATTTAAGTGACTGAATGTGCCATGGTTGTTGGTGCCAGACTAGCTGGTCTGAGTGTTTCAGAAACTGCTGATCTACTGGGATTTTCATGCACAACCTTCTCTAGGGTTTACAGTCAGAGAATGGTCCGAAAAAGAGAAAATATCCAGTGAGCGGCAGTTCTGTGGGCGAAAATGCCTTGTTGATGCCAGAGGTCAGAGGAGAATGGCCAGACTGGTTCTAGCTGATAGAAAGGCAGCAGTAACTCAAATAACTACTCGTTACAACCAAGGTCTGCAGAAGAGCATCTCTGAACACACAACAGGTCCAACCTTGGGTCAGATGGGCTACAGCAACAGAAGACCACACCGGGTGTCACTCCTGTCAGCTAAAAACAGGAAACTGAGGCTACAATTCACACAGGCTCACCAAAATTGGACAATAGAAGATTGGAAAAACGTTGCCTGGTCTGATGAGTCTGGATTTCTGCTGCAACATTCGGATGGTAGGGTCAGAATTTGACATCAACAACATGAAAACATGGATCTAGCCTGCCTTGTATCAACGGTTCAGGCTGGTGGTGGTGGTGTAATGGTGTGGGGGATATCTTCATGGCACACTTTGGGCCCATTAGTACCAATTGAGCATCATGTCAACGCCACAGCCTACCTGAGTATTGTTGCTGACCATGTCCATCTCTTTATGACCACAGTGTACTCATCTTCTGATGGCTACTTCCAGCAGGATAGCGCGCCATGTCATAAAGCGTGAATCATCTCAGACTGGTTTCTTGAACATGACAATGTATTCAAATGGCCTCCACAGTCACCAGAACTCAATCCAATAGAGCACCTTTGGGATGTGCTTGAACAGTAGATTCACATCATGGATGTGCAGCTGACAAATCTGCAACAACTGCGTGATGCTATCATGTCAATATGGAGCAAAATCTCTGAGGAATATTTCCAGTACCTTGTTGAATCTATGCCATGAAGGATTGAGGCAGTTCTGAAGGCAAAATGGGGTCCAACCCGGTACTAGTAAGGTGTGCCTAATAAAGTGGCCAGTTAGTGTATATTACTTTAAAAAGAGTGTAAACGCATTATAAGGGAAGTTTTGTTTTAATAATTATGCAGTTCATTTACTTCATAATTTTTAAACAATGAATTTACTCACATTTTTACTTCTCAAAAAAATGTTTTTCTTACTCCTTTATGCTTTTAGTTTTAGTCTTGTTTAAAGTCCAAATATCTAAAAACTTATATATGTTTGCGTCATGGTGGCACAGTGGGTAGCACGATCGCCTCACATCAAGAAGGCCTCTGGTTAGAGGCTGTGTGGAGTTTGCATGTTATCCCCGTGTTTACGTGGGTTTCCTCCGGGTGCTCTGGTTTTTCCCACAGTCCAAAGACATGCGCTATAGGGGAAATCGAATAAGCTAAATTGGCCGTAGTGTATGAGTGTGAATGCAAGAGTGTATGGGTGTTTCCCAGTGTTGGGTTGCGACTGGAAGGGCATCCGCTGCGTAAAACATATGCTGGATAATTTGGCGGTTCATTTCGCCGTGGCGACCCCTGATTAATAAAGTGACTAAGCCGAAAAGAAAATGAATGAATATATGGTTTGAGAAATAATAAGTCAAAATTAAGTTATTTTTTGCTTTAAACAAGCTAAATGAACCAAAAAAAAAAAAAAATCAGTAACATTTTATTTTGATGGTCCATTTGAGTATTAGTAGACTGTCTGTTTATTATCTGTTGATACTGCAGCTAAACAGACATTTAACTGACTATAAGAAACTTTGCAAGTACATGTTAACTTACATTAACCCCACAACCCCAACCTAACAGTCTACTTATAATCTAATGAGAATTAGTTGGCATGTAGATGCAATGTAACTTAACAACAAACGGATCATCGAAATAAAGTGTGACCAAAAAAACTAGCTAAAAACTAAAAAATAAACCTAGCTTAAAATGATAATATCATTGATCGCGATATATTTTGGTGCAATATAACGTACAACAAAAAATAGATATCGTGACAGGCCTAAATTCATCTTCATGTTGTTTCAGACTTTTCCGTGGAACACAGTTGATGAATAACATCTGCTCCTTTTCATATGATGTGCTCAAAACGTGTTCTACAGAAAAACGTCTGGTATGAAACAACCAAACTGAGATCTGCATATGAAATGTGTGTGTGTTTGAAAAGACACTCACTGTAAGCAGTGGCCGAGTCTCTGTGCTGTTGATCTCCCCCCAGAGACATGCTGAGGGTTATATAGGGAACACTGTAGCACTGCGGAGAGCACAACAATACAGAACAGCCTCAATAATGAACACTAGAGTGCTGCTAATGGAAGCCGGCTAATTTGGCTATTACATAAAAAGCTTTAGCCGAGGCAAGATGAGGGGGGAGGGACAAGGCCTATATTAAGGACTGCTAGACTAAGAAAAGAAGTCATACACTCATGAAGGTCTCGAAAAGACAGCTGATGGTTAGAAACCAGGGCACGCTGACCGCAGAGCTCGTCGCACTGAAGGGAATCAACCAAAGGAAGATGTAAGAGAGAATGACTGGTGGCGCTGACAGCACTGCCCTGAGAAAAAAAAAAATGAGAAAGATCAGTTAGACAAATGTGGTCTATTTGCGATATAAAATTGTCAGATTTTATTACACGGCCTTCTGAATACTCGATTAGTCAGTCACAACATTAAAAGGTATGTTATTCCGAGATAACAACCACTGAAACTAACACGGGTCATCGCCATCTTGTGAATGAATAATGCGCAGGTTAGTGTATACTCCATAAACTGTTTTGCTTCTGTCAGCTTTGCGTTTTTGACTGTTTGGCGCCATCTTGTGTCTGAATAATGTGCAGGTTAGTGTATACTCCATCAGCTGTTTTCGTTTCCTGTTAGCTCTGCGTTTTTCTATTTGGTGCCATTTTGTGTCTGAATAATGTGCAGGTTAGTGTATACTCCATCAGCTGTTTTTGTTTCTGTTAGCTCTGCGTTTTTGTGTTTGGCGCCATCTTGTGACTGAATAATGTGCTGGTTAGTGTATACTCCATCAGCTGTTTTCGTTTCCTGTCAGCTCTGCGTTTTTCTATTTGGTGCCATTTTGTGTGTGAATAATGCGGAGGTTAGTGTATACTCCATCAGCTGTTTTCGTTTCCTGTTAGCTCTGCGTTTTTGATTGTTTGGCACCATCTTGTGACTGAACAATGTGCAGGTTTTGTGTACTCCATCAGCTGTTTTTGCTTCTGTCAGCTTTACGTTTTTGACTGTTTGGCACCATCTTGTGTCTGAATAATGTGCAGGTTAGTGTATACTCCATCAGCTGTTTTCGTTTCCTGTTAGCTCTGCGTTTTTCTATTTGGTGCCATTTTGTGTCTGAATAATGTGCAGGTTAGTGTATACTCCATCAGCTGTTTTCGTTTCCTATAAGCTCTGCGTTTTTGACCGTTTGGTGCCATCTTGTGTCTGAATAATGCACAGGTTAGTGTGTACTCCATCAGCTGTTTTTGTTTCTGTCAGCGTTGTATTTTTGACTGTTTGTATAAAGCCCCTCAGTCTTATACAGTAGTGCTTTGCTTTGCGTCAGGCTGCCGATATCAGGCTTTATTCTGGGATAAGAACTGCCTTGATGTACTTTCAATGTCTGGGAACATCTATTGTATACTGTTGATTTTCAGACAGTCTCCACATTTTTTTACTTTCGTGTGTAAAAACAAACAGAAAATGTCCTTGCGTAATACATTTACAGTGTTAATGGCATAGTATGCTTCACGCATTTCCATTAATGATTACGTAAATATTTGTTGTTGATCTAAACTGATTCTTTTCCCATTTGGTACAGTGAAGTTAATTATAATGGAGGAAAAATCCACTTTTGTGTTTCCATTATGCATACACAAGAGCACTGAGGTAAAACTACCATTGATTTATATCATAGGGAAATACATTTTTAACAATAGCCAGTAAAGACTAAAGACAGATTACATATGCTTTTGTTGAATCCATCTCTTAGCATTAATTCAATTTATTTTTAAACCATTCATCTTTAATAGCGCAATTTGTGAGAAAAGCTACATTACCCAGGATGCTGTACAGATAATTCCACCAATCAAAGAGTTGCAGTGAGCAAAGCATGGCAAAATAGAGCTTTAGTTCCTCCCACTTTCACAAAGCACTGCAAAATGTTTAATCAGGTCTCTCTACACTCTCAGAATACTTCAATATTGTGACAAACGTCTATAGATCACACTGTAAAAATGAAGGGTTTAATATTTCTCTGTCATTTTTTAATTGTGTCATTAGTAATGCTTTATGAAAGCGAAACCTACAAAATGTATTGTCTCTGCCTTTTCAGAGCATATCTTTAGCAGCAGGCTTTTCGTTGACGCAGGTAAATCTGTTCCTTAGTGATTTGATATGGAATAATTTGAGCTGAGTGATATCAAAACATACACAGTGGTGTTAGTGTTTCAGATCATCTGACAAATGTAAACATTAGTCAACAATAACAAGTAAACACATCGTGCAGTTTTAAAATGAAGGTTTTTATTATTAAGAAAAAATAAAATATAAAACTATGTAGTTCTGTGTGAAAAAGTAAAGCAAACTTGGGTTCTGCAGCAGGACAATGATACAAATCACACTAGCTACTTCAATTCTAAATGGCTGAGAAATAAACTAAAAGACTTTGGAGTGGCCTAGGCAGAGTCCTGACCTGAATCCAATTGAGATGCTGTGGCATGACCTTAAAAAGGCGGTTCATCCTCGAAAACCATCCAGTGTGGCTGAATTACAACAATTCTGCATAGATGAGTGGGCTGAAATACCTCCACAGCGCTGTAACAGACTCATTGCAAGTTATCGATATGCTAGATTGCAGTTGTTTGCTGTTAAGAAGGGGCCCAAACAGTTATTGGCTTTAGGGGGCTAACACTTTTCCACAGGGCTATGTAGTTTTGTATATTCATTCATTTTCTTTTCGGCTTAGTTCCTTTATTAATCTGGGGTCGCCACAGATGAATGAACCGCCAACTTATCCAGCATATATTTGACGCAGCGGATGCCCTTCCAGTTGCAACCCATCACTAGGAAACATCCACACACACACATACACTACGGACAATTTAGCCTACCCAATTCACCTATACCGCATGTCTTTGGACTTGTGGGGGAAAACGGAGCACCCGGAGGAAACCCACGCGAACATATGGAGAACATGCAAACTCTACACAGAAATGCCAACTGACCCAGCGGAGGCTCGAAGCATTGACCTTCTTGCTGTGAGGCGATCGTGCTACCCACTGCGCCACCGTGATGCCAGTTTTGTATTTTATTTTGCTTTAATAATTTTGAAACTGCATGATTTGTTTATTGATTTGAAACAAATAAACCAATATAGGGCAAAGATATATTCACACCACTGTATGAAAAATTATACTTAATTAAAACATTCAATGTCACTCTTGCCATCAACTCTGTCTCTACTCTTACCACCCACCATGGCATGAGCTTGCCGACTTGGGTCCATTTACTCCTGCTCACTAGATAGCCGACGAGAGGGTCAGTCACGGCGTCCCAGACATGGCTGATAAACAGAATCAAAGACACGGAAAATGCCTCCATCTGCACGAGAAACAAGAGCAAACAGAGAATGAGGGATCAGGGTGATTACAGGAATGTGTGTGGGTTATTTTCCATGACGGAGACAAGATTGCCAAGATAAAATACTTCCATTTAAAAAAAACAACAGCTCAGACTCTTATTGTGCATACGTCAATAAAGGGGTAGATCATCCCAAGAAATAAAAAATGTAGTTTACTCACTCTCAAGTCTCTCCAAACCTTTATGAGTTTCTTCTGTTGAACACAAAAGAAGATATTTTGAAGAACCTGGAAATAGACTTCCATAGACAATTGTTTACAGGTTTCCAACATTTCTCAAACTGTCTTCTTTTGTGTTCAACAACTCAAAGGTTTAAAACAAGTAAAAGATGAGTAAGTGATGACAGAACTTTAATATTTGGGTGGAGTATCCCTTTAAACTGCAAAGACTTTCCCTCACTGATCAGCATTCAGACATAGCAAGATGTTCCGACTTTATATTTGAAAGCAACCTAAATTACAAATGTGTTTTTCTGTACAGTGCATCCAGAAAGTTTTCAAGTGCTTCTTTCACATTTTATTATGTTACAGGATTATTGCAAAATGGATTAATAAATTAGAACATTTCAAACAACTGACATGTTGTCATTATGAACTGAATACATTTTGGAAAAAGACAGTGGAACGAACAAACGATGGAAAAACCAAAGCGCTGTTACACAATCCAGTCAATTCTGGATTAATGCTGGATTATGTTTTTCTTTAACATGATTAGCCAAACATTTTTGACCAATATTATAGTTAATCTTCTCCTAACAAGGCCACATATTAATCTCTGTGTTGTGTGTAGATTAGATGGTGAAAACTCTTTTAACCAGTAAGTCAGATGTTAGAGAAATGGACATGAATAAAGATTTAAGTGACCTGACAAGCTCTCTTAATTTTTAATTTTTTTACTGGAATATACACTCACTGGCCACTTTATTAGGTACACCATACTAGTACCGGGTTGGACCCCCTTTTGCCTTCAGAACTGCCTTAATCCTTCGTGTCAGAGATTCAACAAGGTACTGGAAATATTCCTCGGAGATTTTGGCCCATATCGACATGATAGCATCATGCAGTTGCTGCAGATTTGTCGGCTAAACATCCATGATGCTAATCTCCCATTCCACCACATCCCAAAGGTGCTCTATTGGATTGAGAACTGGTGACTGTGGAGGCCATTTGAGTACAATGAACACATTGTAATCTTAAGAAACCAATCTGAGATGATTCACGTTTTATGACATGGTGTGTTACCCTGCTGGAAGTAGTCATCAGAAGATGGGTACACTGTGGTCATAAAGGGATGGACATGGTCAGCAACAATTCTCAGGTAGGCTGTGGTGTTGACATGATGCTCAGTTGGTACTAATGAAAAATATCCCCCACACCATGTTGTTGATGCCAGATTCTGACCCTACCATCCGAATGTCGCAGCAGAAATTGAGACTCATCAGACCCAGTCAACGTTTTTCCAATCTTCTATTTTCCAATTTTGGTGAGCCTGTGTGAATTGTAGCCTCAGTTTCCTGTTCTTAGCTGACAGGAGTGACACCCGGTGTGGTCTTCTGCTGCTGTAGCCCATCTGCCTCAAGGTTCGACTTGTGCCTTCAGAGATGCTCTTCTGCAGACCTCATCTGTAACGAGTGTTTATTTGAGTTACTGTTGCCTTTCTATCAGCTGGAACCAGTCTGGCCATTCTCACAAGGCATTGGTGCCCACAGAACTGCCGCTCACAGGATATTTTCACTTTTTCAGACCATTCTCTGTAAACCCTAGAGATGGTTGTGCGTGAAAATCCCAGTAGACCAGCATTTTCTGAAATACTCAAACCAGGCGTCTGGCACCATCAACCGTGCCACGTTCAAAATCATTTAAATCACCTTTCTTTCCCATTCTGATGCTCAGTTTGAACGGCAGCAGATCATCTTGACCATGGCTGCGTCCGAAACCGCACACTTCAGTATGCTAAAATCACTATGCGAGCCGAGTAGTATGTCCGAATTCATAGATTTCGAAAATCAGTATGCGAGAAGTACCCGGATGACTTACTACTTCTGGCGAGATTCTGAAGTGCGCATCCCATGCAAGCTGCGCTATCCCATGATGCCCCGCGAGAGAATTCATGAATGGAAGTGAAGCGACGCAACTGACGCAGGTAGGTCACGTGACCATGACAAAATGGCGGATGTAGTACGTCCAAATTCCATTCATACTTCTCCCATTCATACTGTATAGAACGTACTTTTCTAACGGCCGAGTAGTACGTTTAAAATCAAACGCAGTACCTACTGAGTAGTAGGCGGTTTCGGACGCAGCCCATGTCTACATGCCTAAATGCATTGAGTTGCTTCCATGTGATTGGCTGATTAGACATTTACTTTAACGAGCAGTTGGACAAGTGTACCTAATAAAGTGGCCAGTGAGTGTATACTTCCATGAAGAACCTTTAACATCCATGAATCCACAAAAGGCTCTATAATATTATAAAAGGGTTAAATCAGCCAAAAATGAAAATCCTGTTATTATTTACTCACCATTATGTCTTTTGAAATCATTAAGATCTTAGTTTGTCTATGAAACACAAATGAAGATAGCTAAGGTGAAATCTAAAAGCTCTTTCTGCATAGACAGCAAGAATCCAGAAAAATACCAAAAAACATTCTCAAAACAGACCATAGTGTGCTTTAATCAGAATGTTATCAAACTAGGAGAATACTTTTGTGCGCACATAAAACAAAAATAATGACTTTATTCAACAGTTTCTTCTCCTCAGTGTCAGTGCAGAGCGCGTGTTTACAAGAGAAACTGTTGAATGAGGTTGTTGTTTTTGTTTCAGTTGGCTCCTTTGCTGTCTATGGAGGATGAGAGAGCTCTCATATTTCTTTGAAAATATCTTAAATTGTGTCCCGAAGACAAACAAACATCTCAGATGTTTAAAAAGACATCAGGGCGAGTAATTGATAAGTTAATTTTCATTTCTGACTGAACTAATCCTTTAATAAAATGATCTTCACTCAAAGTTATTTTAAAATACCGATCACTGAGAGCGTCAACAGGAAAATATGGTGTAGGAAAATCCAAAAGATATGCAAGTAAGCATTTATTTAACAATGTAAATGATCATTCGTCCTTCCAATCTTGAGGAAATGCTCACCTGGACTACATCCAGCAGAAAGATCTGTAGAGAAAAGCCTATAGCAATGTTGGTCATCTGATACGGTGCAGCGCCTACTGCATAACACAGCTTTCTGGAAAGAGGAAGCTTCACCTTATTGTGGAGAAACACAGAGAAAAGGAGAGACCATTAAAACGAAAAGTTCTGAAATGCTATGCTCAACATCTAAAAGACACAACAGCAAAAATAAACCACTGTTAACTGTTACAGTTTTTGTAAATGACAGTGATTAACTGTAAAATAAACTGTATTTTACTGTAGGACAGTTATGCAGTATGTTACTGTATTTTAAACTATATTTTACTATATATTATGACTATATTTTACTGTAAAGATATACATTCAATACTGTAAGTACATATGCAGCAATATAAATAGTGCTGTAAATGTAAAACCAGTATTTCTCCTGTAATTGCTGCACTGTAAGTTACTTTTAACTCTACAGAAAATAGTGAAGTATACTTACAGAGGACTCTCTAGTATTTCTGTCTCCATGTTCATGGGTTATACAGGTAAAAATGGCCCGTTCTTCATCCAGCAGTGATGTAGACATCTGCATATTATTTAGACAGTTTGTTGACTTTACACAATATTTCATTTGGTCTGCTGTTTTTACTGTTTATTCATAACTGATTAACTGCTCATTCTACTGGTTTCACTTGTGCCTGTTGATTCCTTCAAGGAGTGAAACCAAACTAGTCCTGTTGATGAAGTGGAAGTGCACCTGAATCCACCGATCCTCCCACAGGAACAGAAGATTGTAACAGGAGACCCTGGCAGTCGTACAAGCACTACTTTTACGAAAGGTAAACTTTTGTATTTACAAAGTATATGAACTAGATTTTGTTTTTCAATGCACTTTTTATGATCATCTGTAGTTGTTGGGAACTAGTCGTTTTTGCTGGAAATAGAAGATAGGTGTTCAGTTTTAGATTTCACTTGGAATTAGAACACAAAAAAAAACTTGTTGCAGGTTTTATAAGGGACTAAATTAATACTGAAAGTTAAAAAATAAACAGACATGTTGACAGTGATTTAAGGCATAAAGGGATAGTTCACCTAAAAATGAACAATACTCACCCTCAAGTGGTTTCAAAACTTTGATTTTCTTTCTTGACCATTCTGTTTTTATATTTTCAGAAAAACAACAAGTGTTATTTTTATTTATTCTTCAAAACAGAGTTTTAGAATAATTTTAGTACATCAGTTAAAACTGAAAAATAAATGCTCATTGGACATTCGCCAAAATACACTTTTAAATGTTGTATTTCAATTCACATTTTTTAGGCAGCATGGTGGCTCCGTGATTAGCGCTGTTGCCTCATAGCAAGAAGGTTGCTGGTTCGAGTCCCAGCTGGTCCAGTTGGCATTTCTGTGTGGAGTTTGCATGTTCTTCCTATGTTGGTGTGGGTTTCCTCCGGGTGCTTTGGTTTCCCCCCACAGTCCAAAGACATGCAGGTTGCAGCTGGAAGGGCATTCCACTGCGTAAAACATATGCTCGAATAGTTGGCAGTTCATTCCGCTGTGGCAACCCCTGATAAATAAGGCACTACACTGAAGGAAAATGAATGAATGAAATCTGTCAAGTGCATTATTCTATAACATTAAAACTGACATTAATTAAATCTTAACGATCTGTTGTCATTTCTGATATTTGGCATTTAGGTTTAATGTAAGTAGAGCAATGTAAACATTATTTGTATTACATTATTTGAATCTAACAAGCTTAGTTTACAATATTTCCTGTGTAAAAACATTGTGAAACATCAATATCTGTGCATTGTCCATTATTATAAAGAAGCTTATCAGACGTATATGAAGTAACATAATTAATGTATAGTTTTATACATTATATTTATCAAACAAAACACAAGGTAGGCCTACTGGGCAAAAAGGAGGTGTCTTTCAGACACTTTTAAAAGGTGTCATTCGTTCATTCTCACCATACTCAAGGTCTTGGTCTCTTTTTCATCTCTTGTCTATCCTATGTGGATAAAAGAACGGCATCTTAACTTCAGCTTTCGTGAAACGGTGTACCCTTTAATGTATAGTAAATCTGACTCAATCAAAAGTAGTGTTGCTGCGCAAAAAAACGTTATGAATGCATGCTGCACTTCCGACTGTACAGTGCGTTTTCTTTTTCTTATAATGCACAGAGTTTTAAAGTAAGGGACATTTTCATTGTTGGACAGGCTTATCCAGTTCTTCAAACTCCATCTTTTAAAATCTCCTCATAAAAGGCGGCATATCCAACACAATCTCACGGCAATTGGTAACTTTTTGATTTAGTGGCTAATTCATATTAATTTGTATGATCTAATTCGTACAATTTAGAATGATTTGCTCATCACCCAATGAAGGTTGGGTTTAGGGGCGGGGTTGGGTGCCACGCCTCCTTTTTAAAATCGTACATTTCTGTACGATTCAACGCGAATCGAATTCGCACAAATTAGCCACTAAACTGACAAAATGTAAAATACTTAGGTTTCCTCGTGAGATCAGGCTGGCAAATCAGCACGCCGTTACATTGAAAACATGATTCGATTCGCGCCTTCTGATTGGTTCTCGGTATAATGCGGCCTTTGCTGTCAAAGGCAAGTGGCATTTAGCGGCTTTTGCCAACAAACTGTTATTTCTGAATGCGCTGACGCTGGGATTTGGATGATTAGAAGCAAATCTATTTGTTTAACATGTACTACGTGCCTACAGCATTCACTCAATGTCATGATCTCATTTTTGGCGGAAGTGGCGTTTAGCAGCTTTATGATATATATTCGAGATATATTGAATTTCTGTCTTTTTTTGGGTTAACAGTGTAAAATACCACCAGGAGAATAAGAACAGGAAAAGCTTTCTCAAATAATAAAGTTTCTGTAAATGTCAAACGAAAAGATTCCTGTAACTATTCTGTCCGTTACAACTCAAAATGTTCAATTATTACATCAAAACTTTCAATTATTTTCACTAAATTATCTATGCTAGTTGACCACTGACCGTGCATTATGGGTAGAAATAAGGGAATGAAATTGGTCATTCAGGATAAAGAGCAACTTAATGAATGCAGCTACGTTTAATTAAATAGTTTTATGCAGGATGGTAGAAGATACTTTGAAACTAAATTGATTTGGTTATAAACAAGTGCACAGGTTGTGGATCTGGGCTTGCAAACCAAAGCTTTCCAGTTTGAGCCCTGAGGAAGTGTGACTGGTGAACTGCAGTCTCACAGCAGAGATCTGTTTCAACACTTTCTGATAAACTATTAAGAGATGCACAACATTGGGTTGCACACGATAAAATTATAACGTTTCCAGAACTTTGATGGAAATATAGCAAGGTCAAAACTATGGGCTAACAAAATAGCTGGATTCCCTGCCAGTCTTCCTGCCCATAATAACAGGAAATGATGATAAAGTGAAAAACGTTGTGACCTTCAAATACCGTGCCCTTTTAAATGATATTTATATATCAGAGGAAACACCCGTTTTGACACCACCCGAACGCTGTATTTGCTTTTTAGAGTCCAAAAATGTTACACAAGACAAAGAAAATCGCAGTAATACTGTTTTTTTATTCTCTTTAATCATGCAGATCACATTCTCCGAGATCAGTTTCCAAAAAACACACTTTTTTGGACTGCCATTTTGATGACAAGCCCTTTATCAGATCAAAATTTGCACGCTTTTGGCGGGACTCCATAAATTATACGTTGCGCACCATCAGTGTACCAAGTGTTGTGCATCAAAACGTTTACCTCCTATCTTACAACAAAGATCTGAGGCGACTGAATTCACCAATTTGAACACAGTGACAAACGACTGACATATTTACATATTTATCATCACATTAAACGTGTGTTACTGTACATCTTAGCTACAACATTAGGTCTACGCTAAATAAATGAATATTATTGGGAAAACCGATATCTCTGAATGCATCGGTTTTTGGGATCTCTACCAATACTCCTGCCATTGTTGGCTTCAGCCTGTCAAGTAAATCCAACAAAGCTGTGCTAATTTCATCAATGAAAATGGCTTGACACAAACAGACTCTTGACAGGTCTGATTTGCCACTAAATGAGTGTACTAATCTACTCCTACATTAAATTAACTGCGCAATTCAGTATATTATAGGACAAAAAAATGGATGTAGCGCACGCAACCATAGTTGGAAAAGGACCGGTCAAGTTTGTGTAAACTATAGGCAATGAAATTTTTCCCATCAACACTGCTATAAAATAAGCTCAGCACAACCGAGAAAGCATGATCAGTGTGCAGTCAAGGAATTACCACCTAGCATAAGCCGTAATAAATGACAGCAGATTCAACTGGACAACTCTAAAGCATATGAATAAGGCACACAATACTGTATGGGAGAAGCATAAACAACCTTTGAAAAATTTGTTTGATTTCAGTCTGATTAGTGGTTGATGACAGACGCTAGTGCTGGGAGGACAAATGTGTTCATAGATCGATTCTTACATTGACTCTGGAATCAGTTCTGAGCTTAGTTTTTACAAGAGGGGGGCGCTCTAGGCTTATTTTTAACAGCAAGTGGCGCTCTAGGCTAGCTTTTAACAGCAGATGGTGCTCTAGGCTAGTTTTTAACAGCAGGTGGCTCTCTAGGCTAGTTTAACAGCAGATGGTGCTCTAGGTTAGTTTAACAGCAGATGGTGCTCTAGGTTAGTTTAACAGCAGATGGTGCTCTAGGCTAGTTTTTAACAGCAGATGGCGCTCTAGGCTATATAGTAACAGCAGATGGCGCTCTACGCTAGTTAGTAACAGCAGATGGCGCTCTAGGCTAGTGTTTAACAGCAGAAGGCGCTCTAGGCTAGTTAGTAACAGCAGAAGGCGCTCTAGGCTACATAGTAACAGCAGATGGCGCTCTAGGCTAGTGTTTAACAGCAGAAGGCGCTCTAGGCTAGTTAGTAACAGCAGATTGCGCTCTAGGCTAGTTTTTAACAGCAGATGGCGCTCTAGGCTAGTTTAACAGCAAATGGCGCTCTAGGCTAGTTTTTAACAGCAGATGGCGCTCTAGGCTAGTTTTTAACAGCAGATGGTGCTCTAGGCTAGTTTTTAACAGCAGATGGCGCTCTAGGCTAGTTTTTAACAGCAGATGGCGCTCTAGGCTAGTTTTTAACAGCAGATGGTGCTCTAGGCTAGTTTTTAACAGCAGATGGCGCTCTAGGCTAGTTAGTAACAGCAGATGGCGCTCTAGGCTAGTTTTTAACAGCAGATGGCGCTCTAGGCTAGTTTTTAACAGCAGATGGCGCTCTAGGCTAGTTTAACAGCAGATGGCGCTCTAGGCTAGTTTTTAACAGCAGATGGCGCTCTAGGCTAGTTTTTAACAGCAGATGGCGCTCTAGGCTAGTTTTTAACAGCAGATGGTGCTCTAGGCTAGTTTTTAACAGCAGATGGCGCTCTAGGCTAGTTTTTAACAGCAGATGGCGCTCTAGGCTAGTTTTTAACAGCAGATGGCGCTCTAGGTTAGTCTTTAACAACAGATTGCGCTCAAGGCTAATGTTTAACAGCAGATGGCGCTCTAGGCTAGTTTATAAAAAGCAGATGGCGATATAGGCCAGTCTTTAACAGCAGATGGCACTCTAGGCTAGTTACAATAGATGATGCTCTTGATCAGTTTTTAACAGCAGATGGCACTCTAGGTTAGTTTTTAACAGCACATGGCACTCTAGGCTAGTCTTTAATAGCAGATGGAGCTCTAGGCTAGTCTTTAATAGCAGATGGAGCTCTAGGCTAATGTTTAACAGCAGGTGGCGCTCTAGGCTAGTTTTTAACAGCAGGTGGCACTCTAGGCTAGTTTGTAAACAGCAGATGCTGCTCTGTGCTATAGCTTTTAAACACCCTAAGGCTCTCTAGGCTAGTGTTTAACAGCAGAAGGCGCTCTAGGCTAAATTTTAAAAGCAGGTGGCGCTCTCTAGGCTAGTATTTAACAGCAGGTGGCACTCTCTAGGGTTGTATTTAACAACAGATGGCCCTCTTTGCTAGTTACAAGAGATGGCATAGAGCAGGGGTCACCAATCTCGGTCCTGGAGGGCCGGTGTCCCTGCAGGGTTTAGCTCCAACTTGCTTTAACACACCTGCCGGGGTGTTTCAAGTATACCTAGTAAGACCTTGATTTGCTTGGTCTGGTGTGTTTTATTAGGGTTGGAGCTAAAATCTGCAGGACACCGGCCCTCCAGGAACAAGTTTGGTGACCCCTGGCATAGAGGATTGGCTGGGTGTGGGTGTTTATAGAGCATACAGCGCCATCTGGTGGTAAAAACTAAGCTCAGAATCAATTCAAGAGAGAATTGTAATGCCATCAGAAAGATTAAGAATCGATGCAGAATTATTACTCGATTCGCAATGCATCGATTTATCTTCCCAGCCTATCAGTTGCTTGTCGTTTGCTACATACTGGCCACTTTGGGACTCTCTTTGGCTTGGCGCATTCCATAAAGCCACTTGATCACTCGAGCGTTTCTCTCGATAACGGAAACGCCGTAAGCAGGACGGTCATCTTTTGCAGCTTCTTCCTCCTCATCTTCACCCTCAGCTGTGTGCTCGGATGCTGGAGCACTGGCGCTACGAAGACGAGAAACAGACACTATGTCGGAACCCCGGTCTTGCCAGCTCATCAATATCCGACGGGTCGAGACCACAATAATTGAAGAAGCGTTCAAGTTCTGCCCCGGCTCGAGAAAAACAGTCGCTGACGTCAGATTTTGAGCGTGTCAATGACGGGCGCTTCCTGGAGCTTGTGGAGGAGTGACGAGTGAAGGCTGGAGATGGAGGGGACTGAGAGTCATTTTTAGCAAGTAATGAAGCAATGGCGGGAGGAGTAAGTGGAGCAGGAGACGATAATGGTTCTGTGTTTGTTCTTGTGGAGGGAGGTAGAGATGGAGAGTTAGAAGAAGGTGAGATTAGCGCAGGGCCGTTTGGTGGCTTAATAGGTCCTCGGGTGACATTTGTAACATTATGGAGTCTTTTGAAATCAAATGTTTGCTGATTTGGTTGTGTGTACGGTCTGAGCAGGCGCAGGAGTTGTGTTGGGATGGTTTGTTGAGTCGGTGAGCGGCTCTGGATTGGTGGTCTACTAGGCATCCTCATTTGAGGCAACTGTGGCCTGACATCTACTCTCCGCACTGTCATGGTGGGAGTTTCCACTGCGGGTTTTCCCTGACTTGTTGAAGTTGGCCCTACAGAAGGGTCTTCCAGTGTTGCAGAGATGTTCTTGGATGGGTCTACATCATCTTGAGCTTTACTAGTGCCATTGGCTTGTGAAGAAACTACTGGAATGGTGGTGGTATCGCTGACTCCATTAATCAGTTTGCAGAGATGCTCCATGTTAAGGGGTGGCGTCTCTGCCTTGGCAGGTCTAGCAGGGATCTTTCTAGATGGCTGTTGAGCTGCATTCTGGCTGTTGCTGGAGGAAGAAATCACTGGCTGCTGCTTCTTCAAAGCCACCTGCTGGCTCTTGACATATTTGGCCTTGTCTGCCTCCAAACGTTCCACTGCACTTGGTTTGCGTGTCCCAGGAGATGATTTGACCGGACAACCTATCTCTAGGTTGCGACTTGGTGTGCCAGGAGCTGGAGCCAGCCTTGTTATTCTTCTTGGAGAAGGCTGTAGAGTGTCAGCTGACATCTTCAAAAATAAAAAACTTGCTTGGTTTCTTTTTCTCGGCACTGGATTGCTTGGAGGTAGATGAATGGACCAAGATGCTTCCACATTAATGCAGTGGGCACACTGGGTTCATGTTTTGATACCTGCGGGAACAGAAATTATCATGACAAACAGATCATTGTAAGACTGCTTCCCTTTCTAAGTACACCCACTTCGACAACTGGTTTTATAAAGCAGATTCTTACATTTGCTGTAGGAATTGTCTGTGTTGCTTGCCTGTGCAAGTCAGAATCACAATACTAAGGCGTAGTTTGTGGGTGGTTGCCAGGGCATTGCAATGTGGTTGCTAAGGTATTGGGTTTTTAGAATGTGGCCAAGTTGTTGATTATGAGTAATAATTTACCTTTAATGGCCCAAGCCCACTCTAAAGTCTGTGTTGGGTTATTTAGTCTGATGAAATCTCATGTTTTCCAGATCCAAACACGCATTCACATTCCAAAACCCCAAAATAAAACTGCTAACATACCGTTTATTATTTATTAAATACTGTTTTTTTGGACGATATGAGCTTAGAGACCATAAAATTAACAAAAATAAATACATTTAACCCTATTGGTACAGGACTACTTTTCTTGAGGATCATTAGATAAATCAGGGTCATTAGAGGGCTTTAAAGAGGTAGTTTACAAAAAAATAAATAATTTATTCATCCTGGTGCTGTTCTAACGCTGCACATCCTTCTTTTTTTTCATCATAAGATGCAAATATATCAAAGAATGGTTCCATCTCAATTGTATCCCAAGTGGGATGTACAATAGGGTTTGGGAGAGAAAAAATAAATAAATTAAAAAAAAAAAAAAAGTATAAACATCTGAATGTAGTTTTTATTCAGCAAAAATCCTGAACTTTATAGTTTAGTATAAAGTGCATGACTGTGGACTCATGTGGGTCTATTAGTGAGGCAGTCCATGCTGACTTTACCAGAAAAACAACACAAGTTGCGACAAATCAAGATAAACAAAAATGTAACAAATTACAATCCATGTACTTTCTTATCTGAGGTAAAATCCGTTTTGTGTGTTGCAACTAGTGTTGTGATGCTGGAATTCGATTCCAATCTGTACTGAAATTTAAAAAACGTCCATTTCTCGCTAACATTTGAGCGCTGTTGGCTCGTTCTTAAACGGCACTGATTTGCCATTGTGTTCAAGTCCTTAACAGAAATCACTGTGATTGGCCATAAAGGTCATCAGTTTACCGAACTCACCGCTATTTACTGAGTGTAACCACAGATACAGGGACACTGGAGAGGTTTAAAGAGCCCCTATTATGGGTTTTTGAAAATGACCTTCCATGTAGTGTATAACACAGCTCTTAGTGAAGTGAAATATCCACCTAAGGCTTAAATCGGAAAGTGCACAGTGTTTAAAACTATTGATTCATTTATAAAAGAGTCGACTCATAGTGCTTCAAATGAATCGTCTTGATAACAAGTCTTTAGCCGTTTTGCCGTGACGCCGATATGAAACTTAAGCCCTGCCCAATTGGGGGTTGAAATACGGGAGACTCCTAGAAAAAAAACTGGAGTGTTGGCAGGTATGCTCACACATACACTCTGACTACTTCAATATTGTTGATAAGCCATGGTCAACCAATCGCAACAGGCTGTCATCGGTCCAATCGGCACAGATTAGCTTTGCGCTGAGGCGGGGTTTGGGAACAAATGAATCACTGAACGAATCATATGAGAGTCGTTGGGATAATTAGGTAAAAATAAATGCATATTAAAAGACAATGAAGGTGTTTTTCGACCTTGCATGCATATCAACCTGTTGTTGGAGACCCCCAAAAATAAAATATAATTTCTGTTGAGCACGTCAACACAATGGCAAATCAGCTGCGTTTAAGAATGCGCTCAACAGCGCTCAAATGTTAGCGGGAAATGGACGTTTTTTAATATTCATTACGGATTGGTATCAAATTCTAGTATCATGACAACACATGTTGCAACAGCCAATGAAACGACACAAAAGCAGTAATAAATGCATTAAATAATGACCAAATATTCATGTTTGGTTAAACTACCCATTTAAAGGTGTGTTTTAAGAGTGTTCGTAAACATGTTTAGATCGTAGGTCTCAAACCAGATCCCTGGAGGGCCGCAGCTCTGCAAAGTTTTG
The DNA here is from genome assembly GCA_903798195.1 of Danio kyathit. Lineage (NCBI taxonomy): Eukaryota > Metazoa > Chordata > Actinopteri > Cypriniformes > Danionidae > Danio > Danio kyathit. Next base: position 60,072,691 of record LR812526.1, read on the forward strand.
CTCCAACCCTAAACAAACACATCTGATCCAACTAATCAAGGTGTTCAAGACTACTAGAGACTATTAAGCAGGTGTGAGTTGGAGCTAAACTATGCAGAGCTGCGGCCCTCCAGGAATTGAGTTTGAAACCATTGGTTTAGATGGTATTTTCAACAACCCTAAATCAGTAATCCTTGTTAAGACTTAAGCAGATAAGAACTTTTTTTCCACTAAATGTCAGCATAAGGAGTAATAGTACAAAATAGCACCTTCATTAAAAACAATTTGGAATAAAAAATATATACATTGAAAAATATATATATTGAATTGCTTTAGTCACTTATGGTTTTATCCATGCATGGCTTAAATTTGGATCACAAAATCACCACAAAATATATTGCTTCATGAAAATCTTGACTCCATATATGACTAATGTCCCATCTCTTCAACAAGCTGCAAATTGGAGTTCTCACTCATGTCTGTAGCACCAACAGTATACAACTGAATGAAATACTCGTGCTCAGGGGTTTGTTCAAATCCTCAACCCAAAGTATGAGTGATAGTAACAGAAATACCTCCTTTAGCAAACACTACTAATGAGCTATTTAGTCTGTTGATGTGTATTCAGGAATGGCCTGAAACCATTATGAAGCCTTTCTCAGAAGACCCCATTAGCAGTGGCTAAAAGGAGACCAGTATCATCTAGAATATTAATGAAAAACAAAACAACAACATTCTCTTAGTGCGTGTTCACATATGTACACTTGATCTCCTGGTTCGGACTGGAAAAACAAAACATTGATGTTTCATTTATTCCTGTTTATGTAAAACGCTTTGGATTACCATTGTGTATGAAATGTGCTACATAAATATACTTGCCTTGCCCAATGAAGTGCTTATAAAATACATAAAAGTAATAAACAAGTGCAATTGATGAATTAAATAATATCAAGCCAACTGAGAATAAAAATAAATTATAAACTAAAAGAAGTCATTTCTGTAGAATGACCCATTAACTGAACCAAACGTATACACACCCTTGACTGATTTTATTTCCCCTGAATATGTAATTAAATACTGCCTAATGTTACTGTAAAACACACTGAAAACTATTTCAATGCTCCATTCATCAAATCAGCATCGCACAATGAAAACATTTATCTGAGGCTGTGACACTTTTTACATGCTCACCCAGGAATGTGACCTCCGGTAGAAATGTAACACTGAAGTCACTGGTTAACCCTAGGGACTTTCTAAATGTCTCACACTGGATATTTACCCTTTAGTTGTGTTAATAAATGACACCAGTCCTTCTTTTATCATATAACTGAAGACACTTTCACTTAGGCTCAGGACATGAACACACCAGCTCGCATTCCTTCAACATGTAGCCTGCACTCCACCTCAGGTTAAAGTGCATCCGCTCTTAATCATTTCCTGTCTTTTATGATCTGTACGTTATTATTACATCCTCCTCTCTCCTGTTGACTTATGGGTAAATGACCCATGCACTATTTTAACAGCAAAAAACAAACAAACAACTTTTTTCCATGTTGAAATTTGGTGACTTTTCCTAAAATGATTCCAACGTAGGGCTGGACGATATGGCAAAAATTTATATCACGATATATATTTTTTATTTCGGTCGATACGATATAATTCCGATATCGATATGGACAATATTAAAAAGAAAGGAAAAACTGCCAAGAACGCACACAATGGATGTCTGTACCTACAAATGTCTGCAAAGTGAATTTGCAAAGTCGATAATACCTCCAGACTCTTATAACTTTTTTAAAATAAAAACAGTACAAAAAAATTGTTCAATTTTATTTGTATTTAGCCTATACAAACAAGAAATGTGAAATAAACTATCAAATAAATAAAGCTCAAAAATTCATAAAAAAATATGCAAAATAGTTTTTTAGAAAAATAAGTTTCGTAGTATAACCAGCAGGACAGCAGTGATGTGTGAACTGAATTTGGTGAGGGTACAGTAATTTACAGTACAGTTATTGAATATTTTTCATAATAAAAATTCATAAAAAATATGCAAAATAGTTTTTTAGAAAAATAAGTGTTGTAGTCTAACCAGCAGGACAGCAGTGATGCGTTATCTGAGTTTGATGGCAGTATAATGAGTAAGAGGGAAGTTATTGACAGCTTTTGTAGTATTGGTTTTGCGTTTTGCTCTTTGTAGACGGTCCCTAAGGATCGGTCTCTTTGCCGCCTGCGCATAGAGATCAATATATTGCGTATCGGAACCTAAAAAGCCGAACCACTTCCACACCACTGCATTAGTCTTTCCTTTCTTATCAACTATTTCGCATTCTTACTTGTGGAAGCTTGTTCATTCGCATCTGTATTCAGAGCACTCATTTTGTAGCTAAAACTTTCTGCGGCGCAGCTTAAACCAACTGCTGTGCTGAGCGCTGGCAGCGTGTCTGTGTTGTTCGTCATCACGTAAGTGAGATCAGATCACGCTCTTTCTGACGGCTGAGCACGGAACGTCATTCAGTGACAAGTGATACATGTATAAGATTTTATATAAATAATAATATATATATTTATATATATATGCAAATTTATATCGAAATATCGGAAATGGGTTCAAAAATCATATCATCGTTATTGAAAAAAATTCTATCGCGATATATATTGATATCGAATTATTGTCCAGCCCTATTCCAACGTTAGGAAAAAAAATTTATAATCTTTTATTTTCATGAAGGCTGTACACATTTAGGGCACAACAGTTGTCCTTCCGGTCAATGTAGACATTGGTTTTATATTTGCACATTCAGACTTTATCCTTAATGATATTATTTCAGAAAAGTCTTTTTTGCAGAGTCTACATAGGGAAATCATAAGCAGACTATCAAAGTAGCACAACATTGTTCACTGTCCATTAAATAATGCTAATGTGGTTTCATACTGACATGCAACTTCAGACAGAATATTCAAAGTAGTGTGGTAAACAATACAGGGATAATGTCACAAGTTATCACAGTTCAAAAATGAATGAATGTGCAAATATTAAACTAACTTTAACTCAGTAACTATGTAGGGACAATGTCACAAGTTGTCACTGTTAAAAACAAAAAAATTACAAATGTGCGACTATAAAACCAACTTTACCTCAATAACAACATAGAAACAAATGTTAACAAAGTTGTCACTGTTAAAAAATGAAAGAGTGTACGAATATAAAACTAATTTTACCTCAATAATACAGGGAACGTCTCACAAGTTGTCACTGTTCAAAAAAAATGAATGAATGTTCAAATATAAAACCAACTTTACTCAATATCTATATTAGGGAACGTGTCACAAGTGGTCACTGTTTAAAAAAAAAAAAAGGACCAAATGTGCAAATATGAAACTAACTTTACCTCAATAACAATATAGGGAACGTCTCACAAGTTGTCACTGTTCAAAAATTAACAAATGTGGGAAGAATAAACCAACTTTACCTCAATAAAAATACTAGGAACATGTCAAGTGGTCACTGTTCAAAAATGAACGAATGTTCAAATATAAAACCAACTTTACCTCAATAACAATATAGAAACAATGTCACAAGTTGTCACTGTTCAAAAAAATGAATGAATGTGCAAATATTGAACCAACTTTACCTCAAGAACTACATAGGGGCAATGTCAAGTTGTCGCTTTTAAAAAATGAACGAATGTTCGAATTTAAAACCAACTTTACCTCAATAACAATATAGGGGCCACGTAACAAGTTGTCACTGTTCAAAAATGAAAGAATGTGCGAATATAAAACTAACTTCACCTAAACAGCAATATAGGGAACGTGTTACAAGTTGTTGCTGTTAAAAAAGATTAATGAATGTTCATATATAAAACCAACTTTACCTCAAAAACTATAGGAACGTCTCAAGTTATTACTGTTCAAAAATGAATGAATGTGCGAATATTAAACCAACTTTACCTCAATAACAATATAGGGAACGTGTCACAAGTTGTCACTATTAAAAAAAATGAACAAATGCGTGAATATTAATCCAACTTAATTAAACAGTAATAAAGGGACTGTGTCCCAAATTGTCAATGTTCAAAAATGAACAAATGTGCTAATATAAAACCAACTTTACCTCAATAACTATATAGGGACAACGTCACAAGTTATCACTGTTCAAAAATGAACAAATGCATGAATATTAAACCAACTTAACTCAATAACAATATAGGGACAATGTCACAAGTTTCAACTTTACCTAAATAACTATATAGGGAACGTCTCACAAGTTGCCACAGTTATAAAAAAAAAAAAAAATATTCAATGAATGTGCGAATATAAAGCCAACTTTACCTCAGTAATTTTACCACAAAACCTACAGCCACACATATGCACACTCCCAACACACAGCCCCACAAACACACACAATAAGAATCTGCTGCTTTAACTTTTATAAATAGACCTACTGTCTTACTAAAACGTTTACACTTGTGCTGGTACTTTTAGCATGAGACAATATACCATTTACTTTCGTCAAAAACGAGTGTTGCCCACTGAGTAGACATGGATGAAAAACTACACACTGATGAGGGAAAACCTAAACATTCACATAGTTTGTGAAAATGAGGTTGTTTTTTTATTAAATAAAATTTAGCTGCTTTATTTTAGAGGTTTGGTGAAGGTGGGTAATTTTGTGACACGACGGACGAATGGTGTAAACAAAAATCTAAGACAACATGGAGGATTAATCCATCAAAAAATAAATCAATCGATCTTTCCGGCCTCACTCTTCTTTTTTAAATAGCATTTTACAAACAAAAACAGTCTTATATGTCAAGATATTGAGTAAATATGAATTCAACCCCTTGAGGCAAGAGAAAAAAAATCAGGTCAGCGAATAAATGGGACACAAGATTTGACTTACAGATTGTCGAGACGGGACACAACATGTCTCTACATGATCCAGGATTATGCCTAGAATCACAACAACAGTTATGAGGAATTAGAAAGAGAAACAGAAAGACAACAGAGTGAAGAAAGCGTATAAGCAACGTTGTTTGAAGATATAGACTGCATTGAAACACCAATTAAAGTCACACACGCAGCCAAACACTTACCTGTGTTTCCTCAGAAACTCCACAGCACTCGACTCCTCTGACGCGTTGTGAGTCCGAGTTTAACCTGTAATGTGCGTTTTGTTGTTTGTCAGTAATGTGTGTGTATGCTCTTTTAAAGATGTCTGACAACAGTAATGCACAGGACAGATGGTGGACGCGTGTGTTTGGGTTTTAAGAAGAAAGTAAAACTTGCCTGACCGGTTTGACTCTCCTCACACACACACTCCTCCTGCCCTTTTTCTTGCTCCATCCAATGAGAAACTCATTAGGGAAGCAGGAAGTGTGTGCCGTGTAAGCCACCTGATAACACATACGCACACACTCAAAACTTTATCCTTGAAAATATTCTCGTGCCACCTTTTGTCTGCAGTCGTCAAGTGCTGTTGTATTCATAGAGAAGAGAAACTTTAAGGGCGTTTCTCATCAAATCATTTGCTATTTATTTATTATTATAAGACAACATGGTACTTGGATTCAAATTCAATTAAGTGTATTTTGCAATTATTTATTACTATAACTTATTTTTAAAAACGAGAAGTAGAATAATAAAGGAGGAAAAATCTCTTAATGAGGGGGGAAAAGGACAATGCTGTTTCTTTATAATATTGAAAATATTCTATATGCATACCCATTCATATTAATTTTATTAATATTCGTTTATATTAATTTATATTCATGTATATAATTATATTAATTATATACTAATTATAGATCATCATTATTAATTTATATATACAATACGTTTATAAAAGAGATTATAAATAAACACAATCCATTCATTTCTGCGTGAGATTAAACACTGTTTAATCGTTCATATTTATTTTATGCATATTCATATTTATCTATTTCTGTATATAATAAAAAAAGGTTAGTATATTTGGCCATTTACATTTATTATAACTCGCTTAAATGGAAAAAAAAAACCCAGATGCATCCATAAATGGGATTTTTTAAAATCACATCATTCAGTATATTTTGCCTATTAATTATTTTATTTAAAATAGAACTACTTTAAATTATTATACAATATGTGAGAAAAATAACATTTGTTTAATTTCCTAAATTTGACTTATATTTTATTAAAAATAGTACCACTTCTAATATATATATATATATATATATATATATATATATATATATATATATATATATCAATACTCAGGTAGGCTGTGGCTTTGAAACGATGCTCAATTGGTACTAATGGGCCCAAAGTGTGCCAAGAAAATATCCCTGACACCATTACACCACCAGCCTGACCCTTTGATACAAGGCAAGATGGATCCATGCTTTCATGTCGTTGACGCCAAATTCTGACCCTACCATCCGAATGTTGCAGCAGAAATCGAGACTCATCAGACCAGACAACATTTTTCCAATCTTCTATTGTGCAATTTTGGTGAGCCTGTGTGAATTGTAGCCTCAGTTTTCTGTTCTTAGCCGACAGCAGTGGCACCCGGTGTGGTCTTCTGCTGCTGTAGCCCATCTGCCACAAGTTTGGACGTGTTGTGCGTTCAGAGATGCTCTTTTGCATACTTTGGTTGTAACGAGTGGTTATTTGAGTTACTGTCGCCTTTCTATCAGCTGGAACCAGTCTGGTCATTCTCCTCTGACCTCTGGCATCAACAAGGCATTTGCGCCTACAGAACTGCCGCTCACTGGATATTTTCTCTTTTTCGGACCATTCTCTGTAAACCCTAGAGATGGTTGTGTGTGATAATCCCAGTAGATCAGCAGTTTCTGAAATACTCAGACCAGCCCATCTGACACCAACAATCATGTCAAGTTCAAAGTCACTTAAATCACCTTTCTTCCCCATTCTGATGCTCGGTTTGAACTGCAGCAGATCGTCTTGACTATGTCTACATCAGTGGTGTAGTCGGGGCTATACGCACGTATACTCAGTATACCTACTTTTTTCCATGAGCTGTTTGGGTATTACGACTTCTGAGGATCAATAATTGCGTATACCCTCGGTATACTCACTTGTTTTTCTGATTAGACTTCCCTAATTTACGTGTATTCACGTCCTCTTTACCTGTATACCAATTTTTTTTTTTACTTGCATCTTATTTGTTGCAATCAGTGGATTTTTGTTTAATTTGCGGCATTCCCCGCCCCCTGATGACCGCAGCAGCTGTGAGAAAATTTTGGTCAACTAAATGATGTCTGTTCATTTTTTAATATGTTTGTATTTATGCCATTTTAAATTATAAAAGTGGCAGTTCTATTTAAAACATGGAAAAAATACTTGAGTATAGGCTAGTATTTGAGTTTTCAAAGAAAAAAACTTTTTATTTTCCTGATAAAAAAAAAAAAAAAAAATTTATATATATATATATATATATATATATATATATATATATATATATATATATATATATATATATATATATATATATAGTTATATATATATATTGTTATATTAATTATAGGCTCATTTTACAAGTCCCTTTAGAGTTAAACAGTTCGCTTTTACCCAGGTTTTACCACAGCTTAATATACTCAGCCAATCTCCGGGTCTGCTGGGGGCACTATTAGCTAAGCATAAATCATTGAATAGGATTATAGGCTATTAGCATCTCGCTTTAAAATGAACAAATTTGTTTAAATATTTTTTCTTTTTTAATGGATAGTTCATTCAAAAAAAGTAAAATTGTAAAGGTTGAGTAAAGGATGACTTGTTCCGAATCTTTTTTTAATTTTGTTTAACACAAAAGAAGATATTTTGAAGAAAGCTGGAAACCTGTAATCATTAACTTCCATAGTATTTGTTTTTTCTTTCAATAGTTACAGGTAACTTATGTTAAATAATAATAAAAAAAAAATTATATATATATATATATATATATATATATATATATATATATATATATATATATATATATATATATATATATAGTTTCGTCGTTTCTTTGCCTACTTTTAATATTTGGGTTGGGTGGGTAATAGTACACCACTTTTTTTTTTAGGACTACACCACTGGTCTACATGTCTAAATGCATTGAGTTGGTGCCATGTGATTGGCTGATTAGAAATTTGCGTTAACAAGCAGTTGGACAGGTGTATCTAATAAAGTGGCCGGTGAGTGTAGATGATTTGTTAAAAAGCTTAAATACAACAAGAAAAAAAGAGCAACGTTTAGGTTCAAGTGTTTTATTTTTTCCCATTCAACAAGAAAACTTTTTAAAAGTTTCTAAATTATATTAAGCCAGAAAGCATCTCGACGAGAATATAAAACCATCACCTTGTTTATAAAAATACAATTCTAGCATACAATCGTTTGATCTCTATTTTGTAAAACACACAGTGAAGTCATGTGTCTTTATTTAAGCTCTCATTTACACACAGAGAGGTTTCACGTGTCAATATTTACATATAATACAGTCAATGAGGAGACACAGATGATATTTTCTTTCCCACATTGTTACGATACGGCCTGTAGTTTTGACTAACAGCGATAACTCAACAACACTGTATTTGCATGTCAAAAAGTTTCACTTCTTGAACTATTAACACGTGCAAATTACACAGTCCTTTCAAAACCAGTCAAACAAGCAACCGCTATTCACTTGCTAACATAGTCAGGTTTAGACTTAGCACTTAAAATGGTATCTTGTACTATGGCTTTATAGGGGATTTGGGGCTTTAGGGGTTAAATAAAATTAAAAGTGATTTTAAACTGGCTTTGCAGAATAACTGGAATGATCTTTACTCACATATTGGTTATAGAATGAATGTTTTGTCAAAATGTACAATATTTACTGTACTAGGAACAGCATCTCAATGAACACTGAATTCTGTGATCTGGTTTTCAATATTTCCCCAAAGACATCTGTTGAAACTAACAGGGATATTCCTGAATATAAGAGTCCCGGACTGACTTTCATCTCTTAAGAGTGCAACAGTAGTAAACCCTCCATTTATTTTCTCCATAGCGAATTCGATTTTTAACAATAACTGATTCCCTTTAAAAGGATAGTTCACCCAAAAATAAAACCTTTCAAACCTTTACAAGTTTCTGTCTTCTGCTGAACACAGATTATATTTTGAAGAAAGCAAAATGCTTGTAACCGTTAACTTCCATAGGAAAAATAAATAGTATGAAAGTCAATGGTTACAGGTTTTCAGCATTTTTTGAAATATCTTCTTTTGTGTTCAACAGATGAAAGAAATTCCTAAAGATGAGTAATGATGACAGAATTGGTTTCAAAGCCACAGTCTGCAGCTCTTGTGTGGGAACATTTTGGCCGAATGAGAAAGGAGAGAAAGGAGAGTCCTCTAACGTGAACGAGCCGATATGTCGAATTGGTTTCAGAACAGTGGCAACGAAAAAAGGCAACTCAACTAACCTTAAATCACACCTAAAACATAACCACCCTACCCATTTTTCCAGCAGGGTCTTCCAGACAGTTAACTGTAACGGATGTTTTTATCTGCCAGTGCAAATATAAACGTGAAAGCGCAAAATGGCACACTCTCACAGACAGGTACTATTATATACAGTTGAAACCAGACGTTACATACACTCTAAAAAATGGAACATAAGCATTTTTAAAAAAAATGTCTGATGGTAAATCATACTAAACGTTTACTATTTTAGGTCCGTTAGGATTACCTAAATCATTTATATTTGCTAAATGCTTTTTTTTTTTGAGAAATTTTTATTAATTTCTAGACAGTCAAAAGTTTATACACATTTCCTTGGTATTGTTTTAGCTTTGCTTTTAAACTATAACTTTGGTCAAATGTTTTGGGTATCCTTCCACAAGCTTCTCACAATAGTTTGCAGGAATTTTGGCCCATTCCTCCTGACAGAATTGGTGCAACTGAGTCAGATTTGTTGGCTGTCTTGCTCGCACAAGCTTTTTCAACTCTGCCCAAGGTTTTTCACTCTATGTCGTGAAGTGGACCAGTCCCTCCTGCAGCAAAACAGCCCCACAACATGATGCTGCTACCCCCATACTTCACATTTGGGATGGTGTTCCTGGGCTTGTAAGCTTTCCCCTAACTTACCAGGAGACATGTGCTGTGGTCTGATGGAACTAAGATTGAACTGTTTGGCCATAATGACCAGTGTTACATTTGGAGGACAAAGGGGAAAGCTTACAAGCCTAGGAATACCATCCCAACTGTGAAGTATGGGGGCGGCAGCATGTTGTGGGGCTGTTTTGCTGCAGGAGGGACTGGTCCACTTCTCACAGCATAGATGGCATCATGAAGAAAGAACATTATGTAGAAATACTGAAGCAACATCTCAAGACATCAGCCAGGAAATTAAAACTTGGCCACAAATGGGTCTTCCAAACGGACCATGACCCTAAGCATACTGCCAAATTAGTCAAAATGTGCTTTAAGCACAACAGAGAGAATGTTTTGGAGTGGCCATCACAAAGCCCTGAACTCAACCCTATAGAAAATTTGTGGGCAGAGTTAAAAAGCTTGTGCGAGCAAGACAGCCAACAAATCTGACTCAGTTACACCAATTCTGTCAGGAGGAATGGGCCAAAATTCCTGCAAACTATTGTGAGAAGCTTGTGGAAGGATACCCAAAACATTTGACCAAAGTTATACAGTTTAAAAGCACAGCTAAAAAAACACCAAGGAAATGTGTGTAAACTTTTGACTGTCTAGAAATTAATAAAAAATTCTCTCATTATTCTGGCATTTAGCAAATGTAAATGATTTAGATAATCCTAACGGACCTAAAATGGTAAACGTTTAGTATGATTTACCATCAGACATTTTTACAAAAAATGGTTATCTTCCTTTTTTAGAGTGTATGTAAACTTCTGGATTTAACTGTAGCTAAAGAGATATAGCCGTTAAACACGCTCGAAAAAACAGCATTTAAAAAAAAAATGCTGCAAACATTTAACAAACAGTCCCGTCTTGGAATCGGTTTGATTGTTAAAAAAAAATGGCACCTGAGATGCTTTAAAAGTCACACTTTTTTGTTTACATCTACTATTTATTACTTATTTGTTTTAAGATAATTTTTTTCATGTTTTAATTTCAAACCTAAATATTCTTAAAAATAAAATGTTCTTTGAAACAGTGTACCTGAATTATTACACTATTATGTTGTAAAAATTGATTATTTTTTTATTAGTGATATAAGTTATAAAGTGGCAATATAATCGATTATCGCAATTAATTTGGGTGCAATATATCGCCCAGCAAAAAATAGATATCGTCACAGCCTTGCTTCCAACTGAAATAAAATATTGGGTAAGGGGTGGGGCTTTCTTTTTTCTTTTTAAAGATTACCAAAACCAATTTTTTTTTCAGTCGATTAACTTGCACAAATTATTTGTTCACTTTAGGAATAACAATGTGAACTAGCAAAATAAACATTGTACATTTTGATTTCACACAGACTTTAAGTGCTGGGTCAAAACAACACTTTCATTGAGCTGTTTTTATGCACTGGTCTGAACAGACAGTTCATTTTTTCCTGCAGGATATTTGTAAAACATAATATGTAAAATGAAATGACAGTTAAATCTATATCTTTTGCATACATCAAGAAACAGAAGTTCTACTTTTTGCATTAGAAATGTTCCTCGGCTCAATTAATAATAATAATAATAATAATAATATTACCAGCACCCGGATCCTCAAAGTGATATTAGATAATATTTCATCACCTCTATAAAAAATACTGGTAGACAGATGCACAGACGGTAAGATAGGGTCTATTTTTATCATACAAAATATAACTCATAAACTTTGTTTTTGACAGAGCAGCTTGTTGGTCCAGAGAGTTGTAATGTGAGACTCTGAGTCTTCATCTCCAGGTTTTAACAGTCATTCCCACACATACAGCCAAACCAAAACATATTCAGACACAAGATATTATATATTTTCTTTTCACTAGTGGGTGTAGGACACTGTATTTTGCGATCCTTACTTATATAAATGAACTAACGTAAACCGTGACCGTAGCTTAGCTTAGCATAGGTCATTGAATCAGATTAGACCATTAGCATCACGTTCAAAAACGACCAATGCGTTTCGATAAAATCACATTTAAAGCTTGACTCTTTTGACTGATATTACGCAGTGCTTTGAAAATAGTCCCCAGATAGGTAACTGCCAACGTGACCTAGCTATATCGGCTATAACGTTTCATTTTCTGTTGGTCTTAGTACGCAATGTAACTACTGAAGAGTCTAGCTTTAAATAGGAAAACTATCATAACTCTTTGGTCATTTTTGAGTGAGATGCTAATAGTCTAATCTGATTCAATGATCTATGCTAAGCTAAGCTAAGAGTGCTCCCACCAGATCGAATTGAATCAATTAAAAATAATAAAACTAAACTCTACACTGTAAACAAATGTGATCAATTAGTCCTGACAGCATTTGTTTTTAGGTCATTGTAACTTATTAAAGTAAGTTAATCATGTTGTAATTTAATTTTAAAGGTAACGGCAGCAGTTTTAAGTCAGTTTAACATAATATTAGTTCAATGGACTCATAGGGTTAATTTGATTCAACTTAAAAATTTGAAGCAACCAGGATTTTTTACAGTGTAAACAAGCCTTTTTTTAACCCGAGTGTTCCTTTAAACACCAACTTTTCTGTGCAAAGCTACAGGAAGTGAAGAAGCGGCTGCAGGGTGTCTGGAACAATAACGTACTGATAGTTGTGTGAATACTGCCATAATAACCAGCCTTTTCTATTAGGTTTCTGTCATGACAACTCACTCTCAGAGAAATAAATATGTATATGGCAATGTTGGTCTTGACGGAATAGATCTGTTACGCTGCTGCTGACTTGCTTAATCTAGTACATATATTCACATACTTGTGCAGACATAACATACATGTTCCCCCGTAGCAGGTCTATATACAGATGGAGCTGGGGTGGAGGTGGGTTACTGAAAACGTGCTACAGATTACTACAGATTAACTACCTTTGTGAATGGAGAGGAAAATAATCAGAAAATAGAGCATTTCTTTATTTTACAGAGGCAAAACGTTTGATTTTTGGGAGAGTAGGTTATACACTAATTATTGTAAATGCTTTACAGTTCTGAATGATGTCTTACAGTTCTGAATGATGTCTTACAAAGCCTCCTGTAGCCTACATATGCAATCGAATATGATTTGTAGCTTATGTTTCTGTTAAAAATAATAATAATTAAATGAAATGCGGCGTATCGGATGTAACAGTTAAATTTTCATATAGTGTGGGATTTGAAGATCAGATTTACATCCGTTTACTGGAAACAGATTAGATATAAAAGATTAGATATTGATCAGAATAATGTATGAAGTGGCAAGGTGTAAACAGGCCCTTCACCCGAGTAAGTTAAATAAAGTCAATTCAAATGCACAAATAGAGGCGAATTATCATCACATGGCACAAATGATGGAGAGTTTACTTCAATCGCCTCAACGGTGCAAGTTCAAAAAACTGAACTTGAGCAGAAAATGTGTGTGCAAGGTGAAAAACATCCTGTGAGTAAACTAGAGCAAGGGATGCTGTGTTTGGTGTGAACCCAGCATTCGAGATTTAAGACAAAATTTTGTATTTATCTTATATTATCAAGATAAATTTGTTTTACTACCATTTTATAAACTTAAATAACTTCAAATAACTCAACTTGAGCAGAAAATTTGCGCGAGGTGTAATACCAATGACTGTATAAAATATAGACGTCACGACAGCGCCATTTTCCATTAAACCATGTGAAGGAAAAAACGCCTCGTGACGGGCACAAACTGTCGCAAAAGACTGCTGAAATTGAAGCCTGGGCATGCGCAGAAGGACTGCCTGATGGAGCCAGAGAAGGAGCTGCGGAATTGAACTTCCAACCAAACGCTTGTACATCAAATTAACCACGCCCCCCGAACTTCTCACTTGACCGCCGGTGTCTGCACTATAACAAAGGCTCGCTAATGTACACGTTTACATAGGAGCCTGCGTTTGCCGTTTTATCAACACAAATGGTTGTAATAACGTTAACAAAGATGAGGTTTTATATAACGAAGATTTAATCGTGCCAGCTCCGGACCGCAGCACACATTACTCGCGGGCCGATCCGGCTCAGATGCGGCAGCGTCGGCTAGCTAACGGCCGCCGCATCTGGCCTGATTCACTCGGGCCGGATGCCTATGGACTTACTGCCCAAGTTAATCGGGCCAGATGCGGCGGCCGTTAGCGAGCCGACCCTGCCGCATCCGAGCCGGATCGGCCCGCGAGTAGGTACAGCAGACGGAGTCGGGCCGAGGGGTAAGTCTCCGGCAGGCGAGAGTCTAGCCTTTGCTATCTGGGTGGTTAGGCGTGTATCAGCAAACTGATAAAGCCCTGACCTTACCGAATAAACAGTGTTCCACCAGATCCTGTATGTCAGAAACTATAGTTTACTGCTGAACAACTCATATTATCATGGTAAAATAACACAGAAATCGAATAATAACACTTCAGTCTCCTGCCAAAGCTCCGACGTCTGCTTTGAGAATCTGTCAATCACAGCTGTCAATCACGATGACACGCCCAGCATTAAATTACTGCTCATAACATACTCTTTACAAAATGAAGGTCTGCACCTATATCAGCACGATAACCAGTGCCTTAACTGACCAGAACCATCTTTCGGGACATTTTATTGCAAGTGTAATTAATTTTTTGATTTGGTCTCATGTCTCCTTCATTAACACGGAGGAGGCGGGCTTTATGACTTGTACTGCAGCCAGCCCCCAGGGGGCGATCTAACGGCCGAGACCTTCACTCAAAAGCAGGCGTGCGGCACACTTGTATAAAACATCCCGTGAGTAATCTAGAGCAAGTGACACTGTGTTTGGTGTGAACCCAGCATTAGAGCTTTATGACAGAACTTTGTATTTATAGTAGTTTAAATTGGTAGTTTTGACTACTGTTTTCTAAACTATAGTGAATAAAGTGTGATAATACAAATCAGATCAGCTATGCGATCAGAAACAAATGCATGAAGTGACCAGCTGTAAATTCTGAATTAAGTATTCGCACGAGTAAGTTACATAAAGTCAATTCAAACACGCGAATAGAGGAGAATTACCATTGTGTAACAAAAATGACGCAGAATTCACTTCAATCGCCTTAACCGTGCAAGTAACAATAACTCAACTCAAGCTAGTTCAAATTTGCACGAGGAGAAAAACATCCCATGAGTAAACTAGAGCAAGTGACACTGTTTGGTGTGAACCCAGCATTAGAGTTTCATGACAGAACTTTGTATTTATAGTAGTTTTAATTGTTAGTTTTGACTATGATTTTCTAAACTATTATGAATAAAGTGTGATAATACATATCAGATCAGCTATCCAATCAAAAAAAATGTATAAGACATCAGACATCCCAAGTTGGGAAAAGTAATTTCTGGGTTGAACATAGATAATTTGCGGGAAAGGTGTTTTTTTTTGGCCGGGGCGCTCTTCACTTACGCATTGTATGTGAAGAGCATGGGTAGGGGGTTGTGGGTGTGTGCGCCGTATTTAAAGAGCGGGGGTCGGGGTGGGGGTATTGTGCACGCCGTATTTGAAGAGCGAGGGGTGGGGGTGTTGCGCAACGTATTTGAAGAACAGGAGGAGTGACGCGTGATATAAGATTATCATTCGTTTGCGTGCAACTTCCGAGAGACTTGGGATATCTGAAGTGACCAGGTGTAAATTATGAATATTCACATGAATAAGTTACATAAAGTAGAGTCTTCGCTGAGGTCCAGCTTCCTGCGCCTAGACTGCAGCTCTGCACATGACGCTTGGCCATAGGAGAAATGGTCGTGCCCAACTAAGCCAGGTTTCTCTCAAGGTTTTGTAAATCTTCCCTTTCGCCAATTGAAGTTTTTTCCTCGCCGCTGTCGCCACTGGCTGCATGGTTTGGGATCTGTAGAGCTGCGCATCGATGGAATTGCTCTTCAGTGTTTGGACTCTCAGTAGTGATTATTAACCCACACTAAACTGAGCTAAACTGAACTGAACTTAATCTCTGAAAACTGAACTGACACTGTTTCAATTCACTAGAATCTTCCATGTGAAGCTGCTTTGACACAATCTACATTGTATAAGCGCTATACAAATAAAGATGAATTGAATTGAATAAAGTCAATTCAAACATGCGAAGAGGAGAATTACCATTGTGTGACAAAAATTACGTGGAATTTACTTCAATTTCCTCGACCGCGCAAGTTAAAATAAATCAACTCAGACTAGTTCAAATATGTGCGAGGTGAAAAACATCCCGTGAGTAAACTAGAGCAAGTGACACTGTTGTTGTGAATTCAGCATTAGAGTTTCATGATAGAACTTTGTATTTATGGTAGTTTTAATTGGTAGTTTTGACTAACGTAGACCAACCATATTCCGTACACAACGATGTTCCGTACAGATTACCTTTTAACATCAATCTCTGAATAAATACTTACGGGTCGTAGACAAGCTATATATCTGTGTAATCTTTATGTCTCACTCTTTCATCCCTGATAGGAGACTCTCCTACCAAACGTTTCCGAAAATATGTAAGTTTGCTACGGCCACTCAATGCGCTTGAAAATGAACAGTGGGCAAGCTTAAGGTGCGAGTGTTGCTAGGGAGGGGAGACATTTAGAGCAAGGAAATTATGCATTTGAATTTAATTTATGCATAACACAGTATTACAGTGTTTTTGAAATGAATATCATGTCATCCCAAATTGTTAAATAAATGACCTTTTGTTGACTAAATGCTTTGAAATGGGGATATTTAAACGTCAGTTGTGAGTGATGATAACCACCGCGAGAGAGAGCCTGAGAGACGGGCTGCAAACCTTTGCCCATCATCTTTGTGCATTGAGGATGTTTATATTGATAAAAGGTCAGTTAAGTTAGTGTTAACTTGCATGAATTTAATGTTTTAATATTTCAAATTGTCACGCTGTAATAAAATAAGCATGATTTAAACTTAAATGCATTAACTTTCATAAAAAGATTATAAATTTAACATTACCTTCAAGTTAAACACAAAAATGGTAAATTCTGACGTTGGTTTTTAATAAGACTTAAAGCAGGGGTGTCCAAACTCAGTCCTGGAGGGCCGGTGTCCTGGAGAGTTTAGCTCCAACCCTAATCAAACACACCTAAACCAGCTAATCAAGCTCTTACTAGATACTAGTAACTTCCTGGCAGGTGTGTTAAAGCAAGTTGGAACTAAACTCAGCAGGACACCGGCCCTCCAGGACCAAGTTTGGACACCCCTGACTTAAAGCAATGTCCATTTTAGCCGGTAAATTAAAGTTTTGCGCCCTGTACGGAACACTATTTTAATCATGTACGGAACACCGTTAATACCGATCATCTTCCGTAGACATGCGGAGGCGGTACTTTTCCCCTCTTTTCTCAAAAGCTGATGGTCCAAAAGACATCAATCAAAATTAGGATTGTGCAGTAGGTATTCACCCAGAGAATGATTACACAATCATGCTTATCTGGCTTTTAATGACGGAGGAGTGGTCGTTTGAGTGCGCGGAAAGTGTACGGAACATGGTCTACGTTACCATTTTCTAAACTATAGTGAATCAAGTGTGATAATCAGGGCTTGACATTAACTTTTTTGATCACCAGCCACTGTGGCTAGTAGATTTCCAGCATTACTAGCCACTCGCCATTTTGACTAGCCACAATTTTGTTGTTGGGAAAATATATTTTATATGCATAAATATGACTTTGACACGCTAAAATTACTTGATTTAGATTTTGTGTTATGTCCATGCCTCCTCATTCATGTTGGGTATGAGCAAATGGGCCATGGTTTCATAGTGTTGTATTACAATTAGTTTTCATTTCACATGACTTTTCAAAGCTCAAATTAAGGATTTACCTAATTTATCTCTGACCATACCAAACATAAATTATTATTATTTCGTATCCACAAATTTTAAATGTGTCAAAACGAGCAAAATATAGCTGTATACTATTTATTTAACAAAACATTTCTTAAAAAAACTAAACAAAAAAATTGACATTTAAAAAATAACTGCTGTAGTGCATCTAAAACTATGCACAGTAATCTGTCCTGGCTAAAGGTCCCAGATTACCAGTTAACTATACATAAATGGGGAGTTAATCTCCCATTAAAGCAATGTTATTGTAAAAAATTATAAACCATATTACCAAAAACCCCTGTAAGCAAAAGAAAGCAGGTGAAAATGAATGAAAGGATGATCACACACAAGGTTAACGCTAGGCCAATTAATAATCTGATCAAATAATGGTTAGGTTATAACGAAAGCAACCGGTGCTGCTTACCAAAAGACAAATCCGGAGCTCTTGAAAGCACCAAAACTATGAGTGCAAGGGCATCACTTTTTGTCTAGTCTATTTGTAAGAGAACCGATCACACCAGTTGCGTTTCTAGGCACAGTTATTTCACGCAAGGAAACGGGAGCACGCACGCGTTTTAAACAGTCGCGTGCATCACATCACCTGTACGCGCGAGTGATCATCCTCTCGTTCGGTATTCAGCTGCTTTCTTTTGCTCCCGCAAACATAATTTGTTTTGTCAGTCTTGCTGCTTCTCGATTCTAAGATCACATTTGCACGCATATTGGGCCATCCTTATTGTCGAACCCTGCTTTTAAGAAAGCTACAATTTAAAAAGTATTTTCAACCAGCCAAAATGGCTAGTGGGAGTGACTGTCAAACCCGCCACAGGGGAAATCTACACGCATTTGGCGGGTTGGCTGGTGTTAATGTTAAGCCCTGGTGATAATACAAATCAGATCAGCTATCCGATCAGAAACAAATGGATGAAGTGACCCTGTGTAAATTATGAATTAAGTATTCGCACGAGTAAGTTACATAAAGATGATTAAAATGCCTAAAAAGAGGTAAATTACCATCGTGTAGCACAAATGAAGCAGAATTCACTTCAATCGTGCAAGTTCAAATAGCTCAGCTCGAGCAGAAAATATGTGTGAGGTGAAAAACATCCTGTGAGTAAACTAGAGCAAGTGACACTGTGTTTGGTGTGAACCCAGCATTAGAGCTTCAGAACTTTGTATTTATCTTATATTATTATCAAGATGATAACCAACTATGGCGAATAAAGTGTGATAATATGAGAACTGGAGTGAATGTCGTCTAAATGAATTTTGGTTTGACTGTACGTCTCAGGACAGTATGCAGTTCTTGTCCTTGTCTTTTTGGCCGAGACTCTGTGTCCTCCTCCTCCTCCTGAAGCTTCCTCTCCGGCTCTTCTCCTCGTCCTCAGTCTGTCCATCATCTGCTCTCTGTCCAGTCAGCTGGGGCGGCAGGGGAATGCGCTGGCCCAGAAAGAAACCTTCCTCCTCTGAGTCTGAGGAAGAGGAGCAGGTGGAGCAGGAGTCCTCATGTCTGGAGCGGCTGGAGTACAGGGTCAAGCTGGTGTTTCTGCTTCCGTCCGGGTTGTTACTGGACCGCCGTCGCTCCACATCCAGAGTCTCCAGACGAGGCCTGTCGCTCCGTGAACCCCGGGATCGTCTGTAGCGTTTCTCTGAGGAATTGTGTCCTCCGCTCCCCCGCCGAAAATTGCAGTGGTAAGACCCATCTGGAGGAAACATGAGCGTATTGTGTTGAGTTTTTATACTGACAGTATTATATTAATATTTGCTGTTCATTTCAGTTTGGTTTTAGATGGTTTCATTAATGGTTTTGTTAGTTTTAGTTGAGCGTTTTTGTGGACACATTTCTTATTTAGTTAGTTCACACATTCATTATTCAGATTTTATACAGTACATCTGGAAATTATTCATAGCGCTTCACTTTTTCCACATTTTTTTTTCAGCCTTATTCCAAAATGGATTAAATTAATTTATTTCCTCAACATTCTACACTCAATACCCCATAAAGACAAAGTGAAAAAAAGAGTTTTTGAAATTGTTGCAAATTTATTACAAATAAAAAACCTGAATAATCACATGTACATCAGTATTCACAGCCTTTGCTCAATACTTTGTTGATGCACCTTTGGCAGCAATTACAGCCTCAAGCCTTTTTAAATATGATGCCACAGGCTTGTAGGGTTGCCACTCTTCCCTTAAAATAGGGAATCATCCCGTATTTGAGAATGAAATTACGCGTCTCGTTTTTAATCAATACGGGACGGGTTTTGTCCCGTATTTTTAAATCATTTTTCTAAAAGTACCTTTTCCTGCAAATCCTTCCACACGCATTTTATAAAGATGCCCCATTTCCTACTTTTGATTGGGTAATACTTGATGTCATCGTTAGTTTGATTGGTCTTTGTAGGAGGGTGTGTCTTTTAAGCAGAGTCTGTCAAGTCTTGACAGAGAGTAGCCTCTCTCTGATGGCAGATGCTTCTCCAGGTAACCCTCCGCGTCTTAAAGTTTCAGAGTTTAAACGCAAGCGACTGCAAAAGTACCGCAGAGAGTGGGAGTAAACAAATACCTGGCTGCAGAGTGGTAGAAATCGTTATCAAGCCAACTGCACGATTGGTCGGAGAGTGTTCTCTGTGGCTCATGCGGGACGTGCGACAACATGCCTCCGGAGAGCAGCATTCCCGCAATGACAGAGCTCTCAAAAACAATGCACAGTCAGAGTTCTTCGTACCCCAAGTCTCTCCCGAAGCAGACATGGTAATGACGGTGACCTAGTCTGTGAAAATCTAGCTGGAGTTTTTTTTTTTTTTTTTTTGTAATTTACTGTTTTCGACATGAAATAAAGAACAGTCTGTGAAAATAATAAAAATATATGTATTTAATATTAACTGAGTAAAACCATATCAACAACGGAAATAATCTTAACAAGCAAATCATAATATTAAGTCAGGCACATACGCATTAATTTATTCCATGAAACATTACATTTAATACATTAATAAACAACATAATGCCCAATTAAAGAAAATAAACTAGTAAATCACAACTTTCCATATTTTTAAATTAGAATAGGCTATTTGAAAACTTTACTAATGTTTGTAGCTAGTTTATGTATGTGCTGTTTCCATGTTTAAATAGGTGTTACTGCAAATAATGACAAATATTTTAGCCAAAATCTGTTATTAATACCACCCTATAAAATTAGGTTTATTAGTATTTTCACCTCTCCTCTAGGTTACAGCAGGTGTACCACACTATTAAACATAACATCAGCTATAACAGTGCAAAAGAGAAAGACTGACTGCATCTGATCTGTTTACACAGATTTCAATAAAAGACAGTTTATTTTAATGTCTAAGTGTTCATACTTTCCTGAAAACATATTTTAAGTTGCGATTTACCACCACTGGCATGCTATTGGGCCTGTGATTGGGGATGTGGCCCCCGCTGCAGTATGCGTCCCTTATTTTTTGTATTAAAAGTGGTAACCCTACAAGCTTGGCACACCTGTCTTTGGGAATTTTTGCCCATTTCTTATTGCAGTACCTCTCAATCTCTATCAGGTTGGATGAGAAGTAACAGTGTACAGCCATTTAAAAAGTGCTCCGGTCAGACCCAGAGATCAGTTAAAAAAAATGGTAAAACACAACTGTTTAACTTTAGGCAACTTGTAAAATGAGCCTATTTCCAATAAAAGTGGAGTGTTCCTTCATATTGAAATTTGCTTTTCATTTTAGTTTTAGATCGTTACATTAATGATTTTGTTTTAGTTTAGCTTTTTTGTGTGGACACACTTCTATTTAACTTTTCTATATTTCCTTTCAGTTTTAGTAATTCTAGTTAACAGAAATAGAAATATTTACGCAGTTTACATTAACCTCTTTACTTATATATCTTACTACATGTAAGTACAGAAAAGTCAAGCTTTAAATAGCTTTTATATATTTACTTTAAGAATTGGTAATTCTTGTTAACAGAACACGACCAGTGTAGACCAGAGCTAATTGTAATAATTACACAGTTTACATTCACCTCTGTCTTAGTATAGGATGTAACTACAGAAAAGTGAGGCTTTAAATAGGAAAATTATCAAAACTTTTTTTTTTTTTGGAGATGCTAATGGTCTAATTCGATTCAATGATCTATGCTAAGCTAAGCTAAATGTGCTCCCTTCAGACCTAGAGATCAGTTGAATGCATTGAAAAAAATGTCATATCCCAACTGTTTAACCTGTAAAATGAGCTTTTTTCCAATAAAGTATGTCGCTTCATATTAAAATTTGCTGTTTACTTCATTTTAGTTTTAGATTGTTTCGTTAATGGTTTTGTTAGCTTTAGTTTAGCTTTTTGTGTGAACACATTACTATTTAGCTTTTATATATTTACTTTCAGTTTTATTAATTCTAGTTAACAGAAAAAAAAGTAATATTAAAACAGTTTACATTAACCCGTCTTCAATGGTGTAAAGTAACTAATTACAAATACTCAAATTACAGTAATTCAGTAGTTTTTCTCAGGAATTGTAATTTACTGAGTAGTTTTAAAAATGTGTACTTTTACTTTTCCTTGAGTACATTTTTAGTGCAGTATCTGTACTTTTACTCCACTACTTTCCTTCAACCTGCAGTAACTACTTTATTTTTCTTGTCCATGGGGATTATAAAAATCAGTCCTGAGATTCCTGTCCAATCAAATCGCACATATCGTAGAAGGTAAATCGCATCATACTGAACTACCTCAAGACGTGTGCACTTTATAATTGCAGCAAACTGTTTGGAAGTATTAAAAGTGTCCATGAAGATGTTCAAAATCTTTATGCGCATTGACCCAGAGACTGTTTAGATGCATGTCACTGATGAGAAGATGACGGATGTTTACTGTATGATGACCGAAATGGCCTTAAACACCCTGCAGGCACAAGATGTCAACATGACGTCTGATTGACGTTGAACCCTAACGTCATGGGGACTTTGCATTTTGTTTGGAAATGAAAATCGGGTTGACGTCAGAACTCAACGTCAGGCCAACATCAATATCCAATGTCCAACCTAAAACCAACCAAATATCAACGTCTAATGATGTTACAGCTTGACATTGTGTGAACGTTACCACTATGACATCTATCAGACGTTTGATTTTGGTTGCCATACCTGACGAATAAATGCCAGTATTTGACATCATATATGATGTTGGTTTGACGCTGGATTTTGGTCACTTTCTAACAACCTAAACTCAACCAAATATCAACGTCATTTGACGTCATTATTGGACATCAAAATAACGTTGTCCTTAGCTGCTGGCTTGACAATAAATTTTGGTCACCTGACATTACAACCTAAATCTAACCTAATATTACCGTCTCATGATGTTGTGTGCCTTCTGGACAATGACTAAATGCACTACAGAATGTTACGTTTACACACACATGCACATCTTAATACTCACTACTCATGAGTACATTTAAAAGGGCTACTTTTTACTCGTACTTTGAGTAATATTTACAACAAATACTTTTACTCTACTTACACTACATATTTAGGCAAGTAATGGCACTTTTACTTGAGTATGATTTTTCTGTACTCTTTCCACCACTGCTTGTCTTAGTACACAATGCAACTACAAAAGAGTCAGGCTTTAAATAGAAAAATTATCAAAACTCTTTTTTTTAGGATGCTAATGGTCTAATCCGATTCATTGAACTATGCTAAGCTAAGCCAAATTGGCTCAGACCCCGAGATCAGTTGAATATACAAAAAAACCAGCTAAAACTCAACTGATTAACTGTTAAAATAAGCCTATTTCCAATAAAAGTTGAGTGTTCCTTTAACAGCAGAATACAGTTTAAAAGTGCATTATGATCTTACCCAGCAGGTCCATTCGAGACGGTACTTGACTGCAAATGCGCAGCCTGTGTCCCAGACTCCCCTCAGCTTCCTCTCCATCTTCCTCCTGCTCGTCCTCATCTCGATCTCGTCTCTGCATCTCCGGCTGGTCCTCGTCCTCCCACTCGTTCTCCTCCACTGAGTAGCTGCAGCTGATGGGCTCTCTGAAGCTGACTCTAGCTGTGCTGCTGCGTACCGGTGCTTCAGGCAGATCTTCAGCTTCAGTGACCGCCGCCAGAGGGTCCGGAGAATCAGAAGGGTCAAAAAACACAGGCGGCGGAGGAGGCGGGAAAGAGTCCGAGTCATTCAGATCATCAAATGACTCAAGCTGAGAGGAAATGCCTATAACGGAGAGCGCAAAGTAAGAAATACAGCTTCAGATCAATCAGAGGTCATAATTTAAAGGGTTAGTTCACTCAAAATGACAATTCTGTTATTAATTACTCAGCCTCAACCCCCTGAGACTTTCGTTCATCTTTGAAACACAAATTAAAATATTTTACATGAAATCTGAGAGCTCATTCTGAGACGTTTAATGTCCAAAAACATTGTCCAAACATTTAATGTGATTTAAATGCTCAAAGTAATCCTACGAAGCTCCAAGAACACTTTTATGAATCAAAGAAACTATAAAAAATGGCTTTGTTCACCTGTCTTCTGCATCAGATCAGAGTTATTATGGGCAATACGTAGGGTGGCCGAGAGAGCTTAACGTGCTGGAACTTAAGAAATTACATGCAAATAGAAAAAAAACCAGCACACGCACTGCAAATCCTCAGAACGTAAACACAAATTTAAAAAACACACTGCAGATCATGACAACACAAATCGAAAAACAAGCTGAAATGACTTCGCATGTTGTATTTGTATTAGCCATGTTGTCCATCATTAGACTACTAAAAAAGCCTGAGTATTTTATTTTTTTTAAATATTCTCATCTGCAATTTATTTTGACCTCGTTTTAAAAATGAAGCATTGCGAGGTGCATTTTCATTAGCCTTGAACTTATATTTGGTTGAGGATATTAAGTTAATTAATAACATTTCACAGATAATTGTTAGTTTATTTAGCCTAATAATGTGCAAAAGACAAAGAATTAATTTAATCAGGATGTTAAAATAAACAGAAAAACATCACCTTCAGGTCACCTACAACTTCACTGACCAATAGTTACTGCACAATAAGCAAATCCTAGCCTGGCTCGTCACTTTTTTCAGTTCATCCCCTTGAAATATTTCTGTTGTGGTGCATGACATTTGCATGCATTGTGAAGATTTGTCAGACTCAACTTTATTATCCAGTTTGGGAAACTAAAATTGCAGCAAGGTGCCGTAACACAGGCGAAGTTCCTATAAATATATATATATATATATTACCACACAACATACAATACATCATTTTGTAAGTGCATCTCCCTCCCCCCTGGACTCATTTAATGACCTAATGGCCACCATTATAAAAGAATTTCTAGTTCTATTTGTCCTGCAAATAGGAACTCTAAAACGACGTCCAGATGGCAGCAGCTGAAACATAGGGTACAATGGGTGATCTGGTGTGCATAGGATACCCTGAGCTCTCTTTAAAACACAATTATGATAAATTACCATTGGACCAGTTTGATTAGGACCGATGATCTTGCCTGTCACCTTCACCAGGCTACTCAACCTGTTCTTATTTGACACTTAGATTACCGTACCAAGCTACAATGCAGAAAGATAAAACAGATTCAATAAATTGCTTATAAAACAGTGTCATCATAGAGGTACAAACTTGAAACAATCTAAGTTTCCTTAGGAAGAACAGTCTTTGTTGAACTTTTTTACAGACAGCCTGGGTGTTAGGTTGAAATGTCAACATATTGTCAATAATGACCCCTAGACCCCTAGATGTGTCAACAATTTCAATGTCCAAACCTTTAATATTTGTTATGCTGGGGGCAGGAGAAGCCTTCCTGTAATCTATCGCCATGTCTTTGGTTTTATTTACATTCAGCTGGAGAGAAAATCTATCACACCAGGAAGTAAATTCTTCCACAACAGGACCATGCCCCTTTGTAATTATCAAACTGATGTTTTCCTAATTTTGATGTTTTTTGCTTGTGTTTTCTCAAATTGCTCACTCGGCCACTGTAAATACGACATCTGTATGTGCTGTTGACCCTAATGGCAATACATCGCACTTTCCATAGTAAATGCACACCTGATGAGAAAGAGAAGACAACTTATTTGTACAGTTCTTGCTGCACAAAAGTGTTTTTGGAGCTTCAAATGATTGCAGTTGAACCACTGAAGTCACGTGGAATGTTTTAACAATGGTCCTGTTCTCGACTTTGAATGTTTCCGGACCACTGCTGTCTGTGGAGGATGAGGGAGCTCTCGGAATTTCTACAAATTCTTAATTTGTGTTCCTAAGATGAACGAAAGTCTCAGGGTCTGAGTAATTATAAACAAAATGTTATTTCATTCATTCATTCATTGTCTTTTCGGCTTAGTCCCTTTAGTAATCCGGGGTCGCCACAGCGGAATGAACCGCCAACTTTTCCAGCATATGTTTTACTTCCAGCTGCAACCCATCTCTGGGAAACATCCATACACACTCATTCAAAATCATACACTATGGACAATTTAGCTTACCCAATTCACCTGTACCGCACGTCTTTGGACTGTGGGGGAAACCGGAGCACCCGGAGGAAACCCACGCGAACGCGGGGAGAACATGCAAACTCCACACAGAAACGCCAACTGACCCAGCCGAGGCTCGAACCAGTGACCTCTTGCTGTGAGGCGACAGCACTACCTACCTACCCACCGCGTCGCCAAAATGTTATTTATCAGGGTAAACTTATACTTTAAAGACTGAGACTTTTATTTTAGTATGTTGATGTACTTCCAACTTAAACAGAATATTAAATAGGGGGTGGGGCTTTCTTTTTGCTTATAGCAAACAGACGGTAAAAGTGGCGTGGTTAAAATATTGTAACAGAAGCATCAAAGTGACATCATCAGAGGAGCGCCACTCCAAACGCAGAAGCAAATGGTCAGATTTGATTGAAGATTACCAAAACAATTGTTTTTTTTTAGTGGATTAACTTAACATGGATTAATTGTTCACCTAAAGAATAACAATGTGCGCTAGCAAAATAAAGATTGTAAATTTTGATTTCACACAGACTTTAAAGTGTATTTTGTTTATTGAGTGTAGCCCAGGGATGGGCAAACTTGATCCTGGAGGGTCGGTGTCCCTGCAGACTTTTGCTCCAACCCTAATCAAACACACCTGCCTGCAGCTTTCAAGTGATCTTGAAGACACTGATTAGTGTGTTCAGGTGTGTTTGACTAGTGTTGGAGCAAAAGTCTGCAGGGACACCGGCCCTCCAGGATCAAGTTTGCCCATCCCTGTAGCCTGTTAGAATAAAGTCAAATCAAAATGAAAGTTTTTTTTTTTTCGATGTTAGCATCGTTATGTTAATATTAAGGTTATATATAATCTAATGTGCTTCAAAACAGTGACACAATTAGCATTTAGACTTTACATGTACATTCAAGAGATAAGTTGTCACTTCCATCAAAAAAATCAATTACTGGTTTCCAACATTTTTCAAAATATCTTCTTTTGCGTTTAACAGAAGAAAGAACCTCAAACTATCCCTTTAACAACAAAAACCTAAAGGAGGCATTCCTGTAAATTTATCAGTTGATTCTTCACAAAATAACCAACCGGGAACCAAAAACTGACATTAGGGCGATGTTTTCTGACAATGAGCTTTGATACTATAAAGCAGGAGTGCTCAACCCTGTTCCTGGCGATCGACCTTCCAGCTGATTTCAGCTCCAACCCTGATCAAACACACCTGAACCAATTATTTAGAACGTGAGGAGCACTTGATAATTACAGGCAGGTGTGTTTGATAAGGGCTGCAACTGAAAACTGCAGGTAGGTCGATCGCCAGGAATAGGGTTGAGCACCCCTGCTATAAAGCATGAAATGTCAAGTGACTCAAGCACACCTGAACAGCTGCTCTCGATGATGTTCCCACTATCCTTTACAGTAGAAGTGCCTCTAGACGTGCAGCTTGGAGGGAAAGGGCCGAATTCAGCGTATCCGTTGAGCTCCATGGTAAACTCCAGAGCACTGTAAGGTCCGTCTGCACTGGGAGTCTCTGATTGGTCCTTGCTGAGTGACGTTGCACTGTCATTGGCTACAGGACAGAGCTGAGAGGAAGGAAGAGCGTGTGGTGTGTTTGCTCGTCCGTATGGGGGAGGGTCTCCATTCACTAGAGGAGGGAATGACGTGTGAACGCCTGCAAAATAAGCAATTCAATTAGGAATTCAAGATTAATTATAAGTGTAATATCCACTCTATTTTTACAGTTGTAGACCATATAGGTGAATTACACAATGAAATGTATATTATATATATATATACACTCACCGGCCACTTTATTAGGTACACCTGTCCAACTGCTCGTTAATGCAAATTTCTAATCAGCCAATCACATGGCAGCAACTCAATGCATTTAGGCAGGTAGACATGCTCAAGATGATCTGCTGCAGTTCAAAGCGAGCATCAGAATGGGGAGGAAAGGTGATTTAAGTGACAATAGAAAATTTGGAAAAACGTTGCCTGGTCTGATGAGTCTCGATTTCTGCTGTGACATTCGGATGGTAGGGTCAGAATTTGGTATCAACAACATGAAAGCATGGATCCATCCTGCCTTGTATCAACGGTTCCGGCTAGTGGTGGTGGTGATGTAATGGTGTGGGGGATGTTTTCTTGGCACACTTTGGGCCCATTAGTACTAATTGAGCATCGTGTCAACGCCACAGCCTACCTGAGTATTGTTGCTGACCATGTCCATCCCTTTATGACCTACTTCTTATGGCTACTTCCAGCAGGATAATGGCGATAAAGTGCTTATCTTCCGAGACTGGTTTCTTGATCATGACAATGAGTTCACTGTACTCAAATGGCCTCCACAGTCACCAGATCTCAATCCAAAAGAGCACCTTTGGGATGTGGTGGAACGGGAGATTCGCATCATGGATGTGCAGCCCACAAATCTGCAGCAACTGCGTGATGCTATCATGTGAATATGGAGCAAAATCTCTGAGGAATATTTCCAGTAACTTGTTGAATCTATGCCATGAAGGATTAAGGCTGTTCTGAAGGCAAAAGGGGGTCCAACCAGGTACTAGTAAGGTGTGCCTAATAAAGTGGCCGGTGAGTGTATATTGAACAACAAAATTCATAGACAAAGTAATACATGAAATAATGTAATAATACATATAAAACCATACAGTTAAAATTATAGGGCTTTTTAAAAAATGTCGAGAGTCTCACGCTCACAAAGACTGCTTTTATGTAGAAACTTAAAAAAAAAAAAGGTAATTTTCTGACTTGGTGCTCAAGAAACATTTCTTCTCAAGTCTGAAACAGTCACGCTTGTTATTATTTTTGGGGAATTCATAATATTTGTTCATGACTATTTGGTGAAAATCCAAAAGAACATAATTTATTTGAAATATAAATATTTTACTGTATACATACTGTACTATACGTATATATATACTTTTTTATATGCTGACTGGGATTTTTGATCAGTTAGTTAGGTTGATTAAGCAAGTTATTGGACAACAGTGGTCTGTTTTCAGTAGCAGATCGAAAAAAAAACAATTCTAAAGGGGCTAATAATATTGACCTTAGCAACAGGTCTGTCAGTCCTGTACAGTCCTAACTAACAGTTCTGTCTGGTTCTCGAATCTGATTGGCTGATAGCCGTGCAATATTCTGCAATATCAGAAGTCGTAAAGCCTCTTACTTTTCTGTATTACTTCGCCCACATAGAGTGACAGCAGATCAATAAACCCACTACAATTTGACAAATATTGCTGCTGTTGGAGAACATAATGTACTTTTGAGGCTTTTTCAGACAAGAATGTCATTGTTTAGATTGCAAATATGTAGTTTATTTATAAGTATAGTGCCTATATTAAATATTTATAAATTTAGCTTGTTGGCAGCCAGCCTGCCATACTGAGCAGAGCAAAGACGGTTGACATTCCGCCACACGATGGCGACAGAGACTGCATAATTAATCCTTAGGGGAGGAAAAACAGCCTTTTCTCAGCGTAAGTTTCAAACTACAGCTAAACAAATCATTACAGAACTGGTAAGTGACATACTAAGTCGATCTCTCTCTTTTTATTTGTTGTAGTGCTGCATTTATACCATAGTAATCTGCCAGTGTTTGCTTTGCTTTGGCTTTTTTGGGGGTTAATTATGGTGATATCCCGATTGCAACAGAGAAATACTGGGAAATCTCTGTAGACTGATGGCATTTCATGCCGTTCAGCCTTATAATCTTAAAATGTGACCAAAATCACCTGTTTTGTCATCACTTTAGACATTATGCTAGAGAATCATTCAAATACTAGCTCTAAAGTGATGTTGGTGAATTAGCAACGGTTTCTGCTGTTCTGACCGTCAGCTGCAGATGTGTATGAACAGTGGAAGAAAGGAGTTCCTCTTACAAAAGGGTTTTTGAGACTCTCCGTGTTTGATTTTCTTTTTTATATCCACGATTATGCTGTTGAACTGTTGTAAAAACACAATATCACACGAGTAACAGTGCGATATGGTTGTATATTGTCACTGGTGGAACACTAAGGCAATCAGTCTGTGGCCTCGAGCCAATGCACACCTCCTACCAGTGTCGATATACAGCCATATCACACTGCTACTTGTGTGATATTGCTCATATATATATATATATATTCCAGGAAGTAAAAGAAATAGGACATTCTCCAGAAGAAATTAGGACCTAATCAATAAGTATTAATACTTGCAATTATATTTAACTATTTTAAAATATTTTAAAATACAGTAACAAAAATTTGGGGAGAAAACATGCTTAATTACGATTAAATCACCACTGAGATTAATGAGAAACAGAAAAGACCTTTTTTTTTTTAAATCAAAGTCAACATAAAAGTAAATAAAGCAAATATAAACATTATACTTATTTAATATACAATTATATATACTTATATTTATTTAATACTTATAATTGTACATTTTATAAACATGCGTTCTAATTTACATTGTTAACAAATTAGAAACTAATGCATGTGTGTGAAGCAAGCATAATCATAATTAATGAAGATTTAAAAAATTATGCATAATAACAAAGTGTACCTTTGCTTTCTAGTGTAAACTGTCCTCCATTAGCTCCTGTTGTCCTCTGTATGCTGATGTCGCTGCTGCCCCCCTGTGGCCGTGGTGTGGAGCTGCGCTGCTGATTCTGAAGCGGTTTGTGTGTTGCTGATTTGCTCTGCAGGGCTGAATCACATGAGTCAGAGTTTTCCGGGTCGTCCCCGAGCGAGCAGGAGCGGGAGCAGAAGATGAGTCCACCGCGTGGCAGGAAAGGCCGGCCCAGCAGAGGGAGCTGACAGCAGGCGCAGCAGAAACACCGCTCAGACGCATGCCAGTGCTGGCCCTCATACGTCATCTGACCCTGGTCTATACCTGCAAATAGAGAGAGAGAGAGAGAGAGAGAGAGAGAGAGAGAGAGAGAGAGAGAGAGAGAGAGAGAGAGAGAGAGAGAGTGAGATAACGCACACACATACACACACACAGCGTGAGATAAAGCACAGGGCAAGCCCTTCAATCATGGAACATCTCCATCAGGAAGTGCAGCATTTTTCAGTAATTACTGGGCTTTTCACTGCCTTCATTGACAGGAAGGCGAGTCGAGCTCAGTGCAGCACATCTGGAGCAAAGCTGCAACTCACACACAAAATCACTTCCACCAGAGCTCCAGTCCAGAAAAACAACCCAAGGAAATGGGTTGATACTGAAGCCCAGCAAACACAACAAATGCTTTCTATATGGGTAGATCAACAGGTATAAAATTGAAAAAGTCTTATTTATGTAGTTTGAAAGGCGTCATGGTGGCGCAGTGGTTAGCACTGTCGCCTCACAGCAAAAAGGTCGCTGGTTTGAGTCCTCGGCTGGGTCAGCTGGCATTTCTGTGTGGAGTTTGCATGTTCTCCCCGTGTTAATGTGGGTTTCCTCCGGGTGCTCTGTTTTTTTTGTATGTGGATATTACAAAGCATTTTCAGGATTTGAGTAATATAACATTTAAAGGAACAGCATTTATTTGCAACAGAATTTTATGTAACAATATAAGAGTCTTTCCTGTCACTTTCCATTTAATCTTCCTCGCTGATCCCAAACTTTTGAACTGTACTTTATGTCATTACTTCATCACATGCTTCCCGGCGTGGCATATTATATAATCGCAAAATGTTCCAGAGGATAAATATGTAGCGCATATGGCAGCTTTAAGGTTGTTGTTGTTGTTTTTTTCATTCATTTTCCTTCGGCTTAGTCCCTTATTAATCAAGGGTCGCCACAGCGGAATGAACCACCAACTATTTCATCATACGTTTTACCCAGTATGCCCTTCCAGCCACAACCCAGTACTGGGAAACACCCATACATGCTCACATTCTCACACACACATACTCATACAATACAGCCAATTTAGTTTATTCAATTCACCTATAGCGCATGTCTTTGGACTGTGGGGGAAACCAGAGCACCCGGAGAAAACCCACACAGATATGCCAACTGACCCTGCCGGGACTTGAACCAGCGACTACCTTGCTGTGAAGCGACAGTGCTAACCACTGAGCCACCGTGTCACCCTATAAAACTTTAATTTTAGGGAAAAAAATCTATTCTTCAACATTGGAAAACTAAACATCATTTGAATATTGACTATTGGTTGAGTTTGGCGGCAACGCAGTGGCACAGTAGGTAGTGCTGTCGCTCACAGCAAGAAGGTCGCTTGTTTGAGCCTCGGCTGGGTCAGTTGGCGTTTCTGTGTGGAGTTTGCATGTTCTCCCTGCATTCGCGTGGGTTTCCTCCGGGTGCTCCGGTTTCCCCCACAGGTCCAAAGACGTGCGGTACAGGTGAATAACTATTTTGTGTGTTGTGTATGACCTTGCTCAATGAGCATGAGCAAATGGGCTGTGGTTTCATGGTGTCGTATTGCAATTAGTTTTAGTTCACATGACTTTTCAGGGCTCAACACTAAGGATTTACCTTTTTTTCTTTGGCCACACCAAACTAAATATTTCCTTGCCAAATAATGTGTCAAAACAAGCAAAATATAGCTGTATACATACACTTCATTCAACAAAAATGTTTTTTAAAAAACAATTATTCTTATGTATCTAAAACTATGCACAGTAGTCTGTCCTGGCTAAAGGTCCCAGATCACCAGTTAACTATACATAAATCTCCTGTCAAAGCAATGTTATTGTAAAGGCTGATAATTAAAACATATTAACAAAAATAACTATAAGCAAAAGAAAGTAGGTGAAAAACATTCCATGTGCAATGATAAAAGAATGATTACGTGCACGCGGTTAACGTTAGGTCCATTAATAATATGTTCAAAGAATGGTTAAAGCAAAAGCGGCAACCGCTGCTGCTTACTAAGAATCTCGAGCTTTCGAAAGCAGCAGGACTGTGGGTGCACGAGCATTGCATTTTGCATCACCAATCGCACCAGTTGCGTTTGCAGGCACGGTTGGTTCGCGAAAGAATACGAGAGCGCGCAAGCTTTTAAAACAAAAACATCAGCTGTGCACGCACTAAACACTAAAGCCCTCATCGGTGAGTAAGGATCGCCTGTGTCCCACCGTGCGCATTACCTTCTCATTCACAATGGTGTAAAGTAACTAATTACAAATACTCAAATGACTGTAATTGAGTAGTTTTTCTTAGGAATTGTAATTTACTTAGTAGTTTTTAAAATGTTTACTTTTACTTTTTCCTGAGTACATTTTTAGTGCAGTATCTGTACTTTTACTCCACTACTTTTTCAACCTGCAGTCTCTACTTTATTTTTCTTGTCTATGGGGATTAGAAAATTCAGTCCTGTGATTCCTGTCACATCGCAAATCGCACATACCGTGGAAGGTAAATCGCATCATACTGAACTACCTCAAGACGTGTGCACTTTATAATTGCAGCAAACTGTTTGGAAGTATTAAAAGTGTCCAGAGACTGTTTAGATGCATGTCACTGATGAGAAGATGACGGATGTTTACTGTATGATGACCGAAATGGCCTTAAACACCCAGCAGGCACAAGATGTCAGCATGACGTCTGATTGATGTTGAACCCTAACGTCATGGGGACTTTGCATTTTGTTTGGAAATGAAAATCGGGTTGACGTCAGAACTCAACGTCAGGCCAATGTCAATGTCCAATGTCCAACCTAAAACCAACCAAATATCAACGTCTAATGATGTTACAGCTTGTCATTGTGTGAACGTTACCCCTATTACGTCTATCAGACGTTTGATTTTGGTTGCCGTACCTGACGAATAAATGTCAGTATTTGACATCATATATGACGTTGGTTTAAGATGTTGGCTCGACACTGGATTTTGGTCACTTTCTAACAACCTAAAATCAACCAAATATCAATGTCATTTGACGTCATTATTGGACATCAAAATAACGTTAGCTGCTAGCTTGACAATTAATTTTGGCCACCTGACATTACAACCTAAATCTAACCTAATGTTAATGTCTCATGATGTTGTGTGCCTTCTGGACAATGACTAAATGCACTACAGAATGTTACGTTTACACACACATGCACAAATTACATGTAAACACATCAGCTTTTGACAGCATAATACTCACTACTCTTGAGTACTTTTAAAAGGGCTACTTTTTACTCATACTTTGAGTAATATTCACAACAGATACTTTTACTCTACTTGCACTACATTTTTAGGCAAGTAATGGTACTTTTACTTGAGTATGATTTTTCTGTACTCTTTCCACCACTGCTCATTCATTATTTACCTGCTTTCTTTTGCTCGCACGAACAGTTATTTTTTATCAGTCGTGCCGTTTCTCGATTCTAAGAGCATATTTGCATGCATATTGACAAACGGTCATAAACTAACATTATAATCTTTAACGACACACCAGCAATTTAAAAATTATTTTCAACCAGCCAAAGTGGCTAGAGGGAGCGGCTGTCTAACCCACCACAGTTGAAATTACCCGCATTTGGCGAGTGTTAATGTCAAGTCCTGGTGCTAATAATAAACAGTGGTCACGTTCTATATATTTTTATTTTTATAAGATTGGAGCAATTATTAATTGATTTACATTATTGATACATAATTAACTGACATGGATTTCTTTTAAATTATTATTATTTCAAGTAAATATCGTAAGAGCCATAATTTGATTTCATTCATTCATTTTCTTTTCGGCTTAGTCTCTTTATTAATCTGGGGTCGCCACAGCGGAATGTACCGCCAACTTATCCAGCACGTTTTTACGCAGCGGATGCCCTTTCAGCTGCAACCCATCTCTGGGAAACACTCACACACACTCATTCACACTCATACACTACGGACAATTTAGCCTACCCAATTCACCTGTACCACATGTCTTTGGACTGTGGGGGAAACCGGAGCACCCGGAGAAAACCCACGCGAACGCAGGGAGAACATGCAAACTCCAAACAGAAACGCCAACTGACCCAGCCGAGGCTCGAACCAGCGACCTTCTTGCTGTGAGGCGACAGCACTACCTACTGCACCACTGCGTCGCCATAATTTGATTTAATACAATTTATTAATAGTGCTTAAATACATGTACAGTTTGTATATGTTGATATGATTAGTTGTGTACATTTGCTGACTTCACCCCTACTCCTTTGTTTGTAATGGTTTGCTCTGAACATCTTTAGAAATAGAAAGAGAATACATCTGAATTCATGCGAAATATTACAAACTACAAAATTTCAACAAAATTTCAGGAATTTTTGTCTGTCTTGAATTTTGCTCTTTTATATTTTTATATTTAATATTTTCCCCTAACATATACATTTGGGTGTACATATTTTGGACCGTTATCATACTTTACTTTGTTAGATAAGCTCCAGATTTGGCTTCAGTACTGACTAATCTAATGTATATGCACGGATATAATATTGTAAAGCTTCCTTTTAGAAAATATGAATTTAAATGAGAGATTTGTTAGGGGTGAACTCATATATGCTGAGCACTGTATCTACATCACAGTAACTGCACTGCAAAAACGCTCACAGCTTAGCCATTTTAAAACAGCGTTCGCATTTCTGCAGCACAAAAACACTTCGGTGGGTACACGCCGTAATAGTCTACCA
This sequence comes from Danio kyathit, assembly GCA_903798195.1. Taxonomy (NCBI): domain Eukaryota; kingdom Metazoa; phylum Chordata; class Actinopteri; order Cypriniformes; family Danionidae; genus Danio; species Danio kyathit. The sequence continues at coordinate 60,108,715 of LR812526.1, forward strand.
CTAGATCTTTTTCTTTTTTTAGTCTAGACAGTGTATTTTAGTTCTCCAGTCACATTGAACAGGGAATCTCCATGTGTTCGTGCACTTACCGATGTGTTCTCCGCAATTGTCGCAGTATTCGGCGTACAGAGACTCGTAGCAGCGGCAGCAGTACGGTCGACTCTCTCTCATGATGTAGCGCTGGCCGCCCAGAGCCGCCTCACACTCGAAACAGCAGAAATGCTTCATGTGCCAGTGCCTGCCCTCCGCCTCCGTACACTCGTCCGCAAAGATGATCTGATCAGCAACATCACACGTTAAATTATGTACATACTCAGAAAATGATGCAGTCATTTTTAGTAAAGTAAATAGGATAGTATGGAATCTTTGTGTGAATAGGCACTAATTTAATCCGAATTTCCCTGCTTCAGCAATTCACTCAAAAATGACTTTTGCTGCTTGTTCAAACTACTTATTTAAAATGAGTTGAAACATCGCAATTCTAATTCTACTTGTTAACTCAATCGATTTATATTGGGACAACATGAAGGAATTGTGTGAAAGCCAGTATTTTTTACAGTGTTTACACTTCTGGTCAAATTTTTTGTTGTTGGAAAAAAGTAAACAAATGATCAAACAAAAAAGTGATATATATACATGTATATAGACACACTCAATGGCCACTTTATTAGGTACACCTTACTAGTACTAAGTTGGACCCCCTTTTGCCTTCAGAACTGCCTTAATCCTTTATGGCATAGATTCAACAAGATACTGGAAATATTCCTCAGCGATTTTGCTCCATTTTGACATGATAGCATCACGCAGTTGCTGCAGATTTGTCAGCTGCACATCCATGATGCGAATCTCTCGTTCCACCACATCCCAAAGGTGCTCTATTGGATTACGCTCTGGTGACTGTGGAGGCCATTTGAGAACAGGGAACTCATTGTCGTGTTCAAGAAACCAGTCTGAGATGATTTGCGCTTTATGACATTTAGGGTGCGTTATCCTGCTGAAAGTAGCCATCAGAAGATGGGTACACTGTGGTCATAAAGAGATGGACATGGTCAGCAACAATACTCAAGTAGGCTGTGATGTTGACATGATGCTCAGTTGGTACTAATAGGTCCAAAGTGTGCCAAGAAAATATCCCCCACACCATTACATCACCAGCCTGAACCGCTGATACAAGGCAAGATGGATCCATGCTTTCATGTTGTTGATGCCAAATTCTGACCCTACCATCCGAATGTTGCAGCAGAAATCGAGACTCATCAGATCGGGCAATGTTTTTTAATCTTCTGTTGTCCACTTTTGGTGAGCCTGTGTGAATTGTAGCCTCAGTTTCCTGTTCTTAGCTGACAGGAGTGGCACAAGGTGTGGTCTTCTGCTGCTGTAGCCCATCCGCCTCAAGGTTGGACGCGTTGTGTGTTACAGATGCTCTTCTGCAGACCTCGGTTGTAACGAGTGCTTATTTGAGTTACTGTTGCCTTTCTATTAGCTTGAACCAGTCTGGCCATTCTCCTCCTGCATCAACAAGGCATTTGCGCCCACAGAACTGCCACTCACTGGATATTTTCTCCTTTAGGACCATTCTCTGTAAACCCTAGAGATGGTTGTGCGTGAAAATCCCAGTAGATCAGCAGTTACTGAAATACTCAGACCAGCCCGTCTGACACCAACAACCATGCCACGTTCAAAGTCACTTAAATCACCTTTCTTCAATATTCTGATGCTCGGTTTGAACTACAGCAGATCGTCTTGAGCATGTCTACATGCCTAAATGAGTTGCTGCCGTGTGATTGACTGATTAGAAATTTGCATTAACGTGCAGTTGGACAAGTGTACCTAATAAAGTGGCCGGCGAGTGTGAGCGCACAGCTCTTCTTAACAAGCTTTGAACAGTTTAAATATTCCAACATTTAGCCAAACAGACCAATGGGCATTTACTTCTGAGTCTTTAATCCACACCTATTCAAACAGCATGTTCAGATGCAAAGGGTTAATACAAAACAGAAAATAGCCCTACACTTCTAAGTAACATTTTATTTTGGGGCAATCTTGATGACGATATAAGTGGCGAAGAGTAAAACGTAATAAAAAATAAGCAGTTCAAACAGTCTGGGCTCATTTGAAAAACTTGCCTCAGTCTATTTTGTTGAAAACATAACATGCGCTAATGTTTCAGATGACAAATCCACTAGAAGGCCCTGTCTACATTTTGGCGAATCTGAAATACGTTACTTAGTGTACATTTTGTCGTACGTTCCAATTCCGGCCTGTGGTACAGATCACCTTGGAAACCACTGACATAAACCATTCCTTAAACCCAACCAATAGTGTTTTCAAAGAGAAAGCACACTGCAATATAGTTTTACATGAATTTTACATTGCTTTTATCTCTTTTGTTGAGCCATGCTTCACTATACTCGAACCTGTGCACTCACAAGTACAACATCACACATAGTAAACTACCGAGTAAACTGATCACGCCAGAAAAGTTGTCCATATGGAGATATAATAAAAGGCAATTGTATTCCATTACAAATCATAGACACTGTTATTTTGTGGCATTTATTTGGTGTTGTGCAAAGAACTGCATAAGAATAATCCTTTATTCCTCAATAAAATGTCCCTGTGGCGGCAACGCAGTGGCGCAGTAGGTAGTGCTGTCGCCTCACAGCAAGAAGGTCGCTGGTTCGAGCCTTGGCTGGGTCAGTTTGCGTTTCTGTGTGGAGTTTGCATGTTCTCCCTGTGTTCGTGTGGGTTTCCTCCGGGTGCTCCGGTTTCCCCCACAGTTCAAAACATGTGGTATAGGTGAATTGGGTAGGCTAAATTGTCTATAGTGTATGTGTGTGAATGAGTGTGTATGGATGTTTCCCAGAGATGGGTTGCAGCTGGAAGGGCATCCGCTGCGTAAAACATGTGCTGGATAAGGTGGCGGTTCATTCCGCTGTGGTGACCCCGGATAAATAAAGGGACTAAGCCGAAAACAAAATGAATGAATGAATGAATATGCCCCTGTAAATATCATTAGTGTGAAAAGGAAGCAAAAGTTGCTGCCCCCTAGTGTTAATTTTACATAGAAACTGCAGTCAAATGTATGTTTAAGTAGTTTTTTGCAAGTTTCAAAAATATAGGCTGAAGCACTCATTTCCAATGAGCCTGTGTTGAGTTCATGCCACTTTAATGAATTATAACATCAGACCAGTGGTGCATGTGACACCAAACATTAAACTGGGTGAAATAAATGAGCTGCAGTGAAGCGTTCACCTCGTCGCAGGCCTGGCAGCGGGGTTTGATGTGCTCTGCGTGGTGCCGTCCGCAGTAGATGTGTCCGTCCTGGTAGAAGTAAATGAGGTCGACCAGCAGCTCATTGCAGGAGGCGCACTGAAAACACTGCGGATGCCAGCAGGAGCCGTGACCTGCTCGTGACGCAAACACAGCGATGTCTCCGCCACAGATCTGCCTGCCACACTGACAGCAAAGGGGGGAACAAAATGTGAGGGAAACATTCAATGGAGCCCCCAGAAAAATTTCTTAGCGGTGGCCATTTGAAATCTTGGGGTGGCACACAAAAAAAATTATGAATTCATTGTAATGTTATATTTTTGTTTCTGGTAAATAAAATACTGTGATTTTAATTCATTTAATTAATTACTCTCAAAATATTGAAATTTATTCCTTGAAATTATTCACCAAGTATTAAAATAAAATATTAAAATTTATTCTTTGAAATAATTCACCAAGTATTAATATAAAATATTGAAGTTTATTCCTTGAAATAATTCACCAAGTATTAAAATAAAATATTGAAGTTTATTCTTTGAAATAATTCACCAAGTATTAAAATAAAATATTGAAGATTATTCTTTGAAATAATTCACCAAGTATTAAAATAAAATATTGAAGATTATTCCTTGAAATAATTTACCAAGTACATGTGCAAACAATATTTAATTAAAAAAACACAGACAATTGAACAAACTGAATAAAAGGCATTACTGTATACACACACACTCACTATACATACACTAATAAAATAATTTATCCATATTCCTAATAATTCTGACTTAAACTGTATATAAACAAATATTTTCTACAATATAGTCATGCATATATTTATACACACAAAAATACGCACAAATATATTTTGTAAATATGAACTTTTATTTTGGATGCGATAATTCATGACTAATCATTTGACCATACTAATAATAATAATAATAATAACTTCAATAGCAACTTCATATTTCAATAAGTTGATACAAAATAAATAAATACATAAAATTTAAAAAGTACATTAAAAACATTGGATACACTCAAATAATGTATTTTGCTGCCTGTTCGAACAACGTATTTAAATGAGTTGAAAATGAGTTGAGTAGAAACTCGACACAGAGGAACATAAAAACCTGCTGCCGCTAGAGTTTCAGAAGTGTTATTGCAGAGCAACACAAACAGCACGCAGGAGTATAAACCAGCCTTAAGCCAATGGAAAATGAATGAAAATAATAAGAAAAAAAAAACATGAAAAAACTAAAAATGTTCCATCAGGTCCCCCAAACTGCATTAACATTAACAAAACATAATTTTCCAACATCAACAGCTTATGCCAATTATTAAATTAAATTTTACCATATTTTATATTAATAGCTTTTTATTACTGCTTTATAGATGCTCATTTTCTGATTTAGGTTGATCTTGTTCTGGTAAAGCATTTGGAGGAACCACACGTTCACAGGGATTTTGTTTACGTAAATCGCTTAATCACATCCAAAATAAAAGTTTGTATTTGCATAAATGTACACAGTACACGCGTATATTATGTTTGTATTAACCATGACTAATCATTTGACCACCTTAATAATAACACTAATAATAATAATAATAATTAAAGCTGCAAGCAGCGATGATAGGGACCTCGCACCCGGGCTCAGCGCCGCCCGGTGGCCTCAGGATGACAGAGAAAAGCAAACAATATTAATTTAAGCCGAAATATAAAAAAGCCTGAGAAAAATCACTGATTTATGCCAAATTTCCTCCTGTCAGCAGGTGGCGCTATGACTGTGACTCAATATTGGCATGTAGATGGCTTCAGGAGAGGACTCTTATCTACCATGTAAAGTTTCAGGCAGATCGGACATTGTGTGGTAGAGTTATAAGCCAAACTACCTTCTGTCAGCAGGTGGCGCTATGACTGACTCAATATTGGCATGCAGATGTCTTCAGGAGAGGACTCTTATCAAACATGTGAAGTTTCGGGCTGATCGGACATTGTGTGAATGAGTTAGAAGCAGGGCCAGACGGAATCTGCGGACCTTTTTAGCAATTTGTACGGAGAATTTTGGTAAAAATCTGCAGATTTCTGCGGAATTATTTTGGGAGTCTCATAACTAAAACCTTAATATGTGAAATATGTGTAATTTAAAAACTGAATAAATTCAGATTTACACACATTCACTCATGTAAATTAACAGAATTAATGATGGGCTAAAAATCTGCGGAATTCTGCGCGCGCAGATTCCGTGTGGGCCTAGTTATAAGTACTTCCTGTTCCATGGCGAAGCGTTGATGTTTGTCAGTTCGCCACGGACACACCCATCGGTTAAAACTCTAGATCTTCACAATATATCATCGCTAGAGCTTTCAGATAACACCAACCAAATTTGGTGCTGATACGATAAAATTTGTGGGAGGAGTTTGTTATGCTGTAAAACACATCACTTCCTGTTTTCAGCAGGTGGCGCTATAACTGTAACTGGATATTGGCATGTAAACGTGTTCAGGTCAGGACTCTTATCATACGTGTTCATTTTGAGGCAGATCGGATAATGCATGCCTGAGTTATAGCAACTTCCTGTTTCATGGTGAATCGTCAAAGTTTGCGAGGCTGCCACGGACACGCCCATCGACGAAAACTCTAAAGCTTCGCAATTTAACATCGGCAAGGCCTTTAGATGACCAAACCCAATTTTGGTGTTGATCGGATGAAATCCCTAGGAGAAGATCGTTCAAATACAACGCCTGGAAATGGCAAAAACGCCACTTTTTCGCCGCAGGAAGTTAAAAATATCCGACTTCCTGTTGGGGTTGAGATATTGCTCCAAGAGACTTTTTTGTATGGTTTGGCATGTTTGAGGTGTATGCCCATTTTCGTGCGTGTGCGTGATTCGTAGCTCGGGGGCTAGTCCGTCACAAGTGCATAGGTGGCGCTGTCAAGTAAAAAAAAAAAAACTCAAAATCGCGATTCATTCCGCAGAAGAAGAAGAAGAAGAAAAAGAAGACCGTTCCGGTGCTCGGTCCCTAAATAACAACTTCAATAGCAACTTCATATTTTAATAAGTTGATACAAAATTAAAAACATTAGATTCAAAAAAATATATTTTGCTGCCTGTTCTAACAACGTATTTAAAGTGAGTTGAAACAACACAATTCTTAAGTTTTTGGGACAACCTAAATGTTTTATGTTGAATGCACTTAAATTTGTAAAAACGATCACATTACCTTATCAATTTAATTAAAGGTGCAGTATGTAAGTTTGACACCCAGTGGTTGAACTGGGTATTGCACTCCTAGATCAAAATAAACGCACGCGTGGGATGCCAGATTGAGTACAGGAGCGAGTGATTTAAACTGTTCTAAATAAAATCAACGACACGCGATAGAGGGAATATGTTCCATATTAAAAGGAGTTTTAGTTCTAACCAACACCTCGAATTGAGATATTAGAAACGGCTTCTATTTCTCACAGCTCAACATGTGAAACCTATGACAGTCCACCTCAGGTAAGCCTCGTTTGTTTTATTCAGTGTTAAATACTAACAATGTGAGTTTGAATGGATTCTAAACCTTACCGTTTCGTGAGTGAGTGCATATTCTGTGCTTCTGAAAGGCTGTATTTACATTTCTGTCATGTTTCGTCTGGTGCAAACAGCCAAACTGCTGTTTGCGTGTTGTTAGGACACGAGATTACAATGTAACCTGCTCACCTAATGTTTACGTTCGTAATGTTTTTTTTCTCATCGTAATGTTTATTATTCATTTGCTAATTAATAACCTCATGTGGAACTGAATCTGTCTCATTTCGACGTCTGATACTGTCCATTTCGGTCACGGGCGCATGCTTTCAGAGCCTTCCTGACTGAATGAATGAAATACGCTGTTTTCCAACAAGGCAACCCGGAGTGCTGAATTATAATTGGCTAAACTGGCATTCTGCAGGTTAACTTTACCTAAACAAAGACAGCGTTCCGGCACGGAAAAACCATTTTCAAAGCAGAATATCTGACTTCAGCATTGTTTTTTAGTTAAACAAGTATGTTCATTTGGGATGTTTCTTAAATATCTGCAAACATATTATGGTATTTTTATGCTTTAGAAGAGTCACAAACTTACATACAGCACCTTTAATTAATTTGTTGTGGGACAACATATAGGTATTGTGTGGAACCCAGCATTTTTCACAGTGTATGATTTCTATCAGCAAGAGATGAATTAAGCGTTTAAAATCACTAAGATTTGTAGTGATTTTACCACAAGTGAAGTGGTAAATCTTCACCACACATCTACCACCCATTTAGCTACATCTTAACATCTTGTTCTCCAGCAGAGCCACACCTTCACCATAAACAGCTGTAATAAAGTCCAAATGAAAAACATGGCATGTAGAAATATGAAAAAGACTGCATTCTAACTTTGCTACGTCTCTGTACATTTAAGCATTCACATAAATCAACTCGACGGGACACAAACCGCCAGTCACACCCTGCTGGCAGCCACTCGTCAGCTGCAGTGCATTATGGGTGTTGAAATATGGCAGCGGTTTATGGAAAGTATGCGCTTTTATCTACTACATATGATATCTGGAGTTTGGATTGAGTTTCCTGAAGCCAGACGAGTGCCTCTTCAGCTCAAGTAGTTTTCCGAACACTCCATGATTTTGAGCCAAGTATACTGTGATAAGTGTATCAGGATATATGCAGGTTTCTGAGAGTTATATTTAAGACCAGACAGAATGAAATTTAAGACAATTTTTTTTATAGTACAGAATTTGTTAATTATAATAATTATAAAATAGGAGCAGCTCGGTGGCTCAGTGGTTAGCACTGTCGCCACACAGCAAGAAGGTCGCTGGTTCGAGTCCCGACTGGGCCAGTTGGCATTTCTGTGTGGCGTTTGCATGTTCTCCCTGTGTTCGAGTGGGTTTTCTCCAGGTGCTCCGGTTTCCCCCACAGTCCAAACACATGCTCTATAGGTGAATTAAATAAACTAAATTGGCCATAGTGTACGTGTGTGAATGTAAGACTGTATGGGTGTTTCCCAGTATTGGGAACACATGGATGAGCATCCACTGCATAAAACATGTGCCGGAATAGTTAACGGTTCATTCCGCTGTGCCGATAAATAAGGGACTTGAGGTTGATTTATACTTCTGCGTCATGCGCACGCGTATGTTTCTCCAGGCATTGCTATGACAACACTCCACACTGGTCACCGGTAAAGTTGTGCATGCGGAAAAAAAGAAATCAGATTCTAGTCCTTGGCTGATCGATTGGTGCATCTCTAGTTCTTCATTTGTTAATGTACAGAATGATGCAGGTGTTATAAGCTGTTATAGAGCGAAATCCCTGCAAACTCTGTTTACGTAAGCGAAATCCAAGCAAACGTTAATAACGTAAAAAAAAAAATCCCTGAGAGCCTGTATTTTATTAGGTTCCTCCAAAGACTTTAAATGGACTTTGGTTCAGTCCATGTTGTTCTGCATGATGATAGATGAAGAGATTTAAGCAGATTTCAAAATGGAAAAACAGGGTCGGTTCGATTGCATTTTTAAGAGATGGATTTAAGACTAATTAAAGGTCCAGTGAAATTAAAATAACGTTATTTAGATGTCAGTATCAGTATGTTAGTCTTCAAGTACATCTACCGTAGTAATGGGCGATATAAACGATACAAAATTGGCCTACGATAGAGATTCTTATTCTATTGCACTATCGCGATAATGCATGTTTAATGACGTAATCTACCCGCGAAATTAAGAGCAACGAGCTGCAGCCGGCTGCAACGCATCATCATCTTGAATAAACATGGACAGGGCTCGACAGTGCGACCATTTCGCTCGCATTTGTGACAAAAAATAGATAAAATTCTTTTTTAATAAGCTCGATTGATAACTTAATTCACTCGGCCACGGTAAAACAACATGCTCTTCACACTAACTTATGGTGTATTACGTTGGAAATCTGTTGTGACTGTAGCACATGCTGACACTCTCAACAACAGCACTAAGCAACGCATGGCACCGAATGGTGGCGTGTCGCACAACTTGCGAGCCTTATGCATGGCATATCGTGGCTTGTCTAGTGAACATCAGCGCTTCCCACACAGATTTTACCTGGGCAGCCGATATATTATTGGGGCGGCCCGGTTCAGTGTTCGCGAGAAACTGAGAACACTCTGCCACAGACTCACATGCTCTGCATGCAGACCCACAGAGACGCGCTGTATACAGAACTGTTGTCCTGACTTTGGTAGCAGCTTTGAGCTCAGCTCATTATTTGGGGTGACAATACATTCTCTTTTCCCCGGACGTGTCCGAGAATCTGCTTTCCCTTTCGATATTAATTGTATTCATTTTTGCATTACTTTATAAGCAAACTTTGTCTGGTGCGTCTCAATCTCTCAGCAGCACCAACACTACAGCAGACAGAGAGAGAGGGAGAGAGGGAGAGAAAGAGCAGATCAAGACACCAGTTTTAATTTCATTAGGAGAACAAAATGTTTAAAATCAAATGCGTTACCTTAGGCTGCAGGTTAGAAATATGTTTTTATTTAAAGTATCTGCAATACACAATTTTATTTGACTAATTAAAACTGGAAGTAATTTCAGTACAGTGTAAGTTCCTTAACTAAACACCAGTTTTTTTGTTCTCTGCAACTTGGCATTTAGGAACCAAGGACTTAAAAGAAAAGTCTTTCTTTCTAAAAGGCACTACATTTAGTTTATTTATCTGCAACATTGTGTTGTTTAATTACAGTTTTGCTTTTGCACAATAAATGTTCTCAAAATGACATGCAACCTTTCTTTATTTCTTAAAAAAAATAGCAGTTTGGCTTTCCTAAGGGTCTATGTAACCTGTTCTGAAATGGTTCTATTATAATTTATATATCGCAATATATATCGTTATCGCAAGAGGCTGAAATGTATATCGCAATATGGATTTTAGGCCATATCGCCCATCCCTAATCTACCGTATAAGCTAGTGTGGTACAAAACAATGACAAAATTCAAGAAGATATTGTTTGGAAAAACAAAAAACATATTTTTGTCTCTTTTTCTTTTCATTAAACAATTGTACTTGTATTGCTTGAAGGTGCGATATTAACAGAACTTCTCCTCAAGTGTGATATGTTTTGCATACTAATGAAGCATTTTTGCAGAAGCAGATGAAGCTTGTCTAAAATTAACTTGAGTTCTGCTGCGAAACTTCCTGTCAGCACAGAATTTGCAGTTGAGAAGTCCGGTGCTTTTTTACGTTGTGCAGAGAATTAGTAGAAAAAGAGGATGTATGTATGGGTGCGGCCAATGGAGGACTGGAGAATGATTGACAAGTGACGAATTTCACTAAACTCCACCTGTTAATATCAGCTGCCTACATAAGTTAAAGTCAGAAAATGAAAACTGTGCGCACCTCCTAAATGTAACTTTTGTATTGCATTGAGGATTACAGAATTCTATGAATCGAATTATATATTTGTATCCTATAAATTAAAGATTTTTGACATTGAAGAAAAACCTCTCCTTACCCTTTTTATTCAACACACATGGAATTGAATAAATATTCCAACAATATAAAACAGATATAAACATGTAAAGCTTGTAGTTTGTCAGTTCTGTCTAAATGTTTTTTTTCACGTCACCTTACACTTCAGTTTCTCATCCAGTCTTGACCAATCAAATGCTCTGTATCTGACATGCCCCGCCCCCCTCAAGATGCTGCTCATTTGCTTTTCATTTGATGTGCTTGAGCTCAACTACTCTCACTAGCAGAGCTGTGATAAAACAAAACACTATTGACTGTTGTTTAAAACAGGAGGAGCTACTCTATATCCTGCCCTTTCTTTGTTTGTCAGTTGGGATTACGTCAAACATCAAATAAAAAATACGCATTTCAAAGCACTTAACAGAACTTTAAGGCCTTATATTTAATGGATTTAAAACTTTTTAAGGATCCGCGGACACCCTGTGTATACTAATAAGTGTGCTGTTGAGCTCAGTATACTGTGATTTCCTGGTTTGGGATGCAGTCAGTTAAAAAGCAGCCGATTGGACTGATTTGATGACAGTCTGGTATTCTTGTGTCTCTGTTTCTCACCTGTTGGCAGATGGCTCCAGTCATAGTGACCGGGAAGAGTCGGACGATGCCGCGACCCAGATTCTCCCTCTTCCTCTGCTGACTGAACAACCGCAGCTCTTTCTTCTCTTCTTCATCCAGAGAGTTGCAGTACTGAGGCTTTGGAAAACACACATTTACAAAAGCTGTTAGGATCAATGCAAACATGGCATTGTTTTTTAAGTTCACTGATATGTTCTGGCCAAATATTGATGGTGAAATTTGCTGAATTGTTTCCCATTAATTGTGGGGTTACATTATTAGCTAAATTTAATTAAATTAAACATAAATATGTATTTTTTTAATTTAATGTCCATTAAGGGCCAAATAAATATCATAAAAGTTACATACTTTAATAATTATATTTTTTTTTTTACTATTTTAATCTTGGTGAGCATTATTTTAGCTAAATAAGTAAAAATAAATAAAGTGAAATTTAAAGTAACAACTGTTGAATTTAACAGTTGTTGCTTTAAATTTCACTTAAAAAGATAAATAAAATAAATAAAAACTAAATAATAATTATTAGGTGAATTATAAAATAACAACTGGTAAATTAAATAATTATATACATATATGCTGTATATCGGCACAGGTGGGAGGCGAGCGTTGACTCGAGGCCACAGGCCGAGTGCCTTAGTGTCCCACCAGTGACGATATACAGATATATTCCACTGCTACGAGTGTGATATTGCGTTTATACAACAGTTCGATGGCATAATAGTGTATATCCTCTTAAGGCCCAAGGTGTTTTTTTACATGCATTTTTTATTTCTCTTTGCTATTTGGGCTTATTGGAACCTAATTAGAATAAAAATCTAAGTATCATCTTTTGATATGATGTACTTTTAGAGAAAAATGATGTCCATATATGTGGACTCGTGGTCCGAATTTACATAAAACACCTTTTCCCGAATGACATTTACATTTTTTCCCGGATTTTCTTTAATGCATATTTAACATAGAATTATTTTTTTTTTAACTTGCTTTGACTATCAGATAGTAAAAACAACATTTTTTTTTCCCATTTTGGACAGTTAAAAATAGGGTTTGGGACATTTTATATGCTGAAATACAGTTGCAGGATGACACTGTATGTCTGTAACAAAATATAAAACATTCAAAGTATTTTAAATAGCCACTTAAGAGCTACAAAATGTGCTGTCCACATATATGGACACTCAGGCCCTAGGAGGATATTAAAAAGAAAAATCAAACACGGAGAGTCTCAAAAACCCTTTCTTCCACCATTCATACACATCTGCAGCTGACCCTATGAAAAGCAGAAACCGTTGCTCATTCACCAACGTCACTTTAGAGCTAGTATTTGAATGATTCTCTTGTGTAATGTCTAAAATTATGAAAAAACAGGTGATTCTACTCACATTTTAAGATTATAAGGCTGAACGGCATAAAATGCCATCAGTCTACAGAGATTTCCCAGTATTTCTCTGTTGCAATTGAGAGATCACAATAATTAACCCCAAAAAAGCCAGAGCAAAGCAAACACTAGCAGATTACTGTGGTATAAATACAGCACTACAACATACAATACAATATTCCAATCTAAACAACTACACTGTTGCCTAAAAAAGCCTCAGAAGCACATTATGTTGTCCAACAGCTGCAATATTTGTCAAACTGTAGTACTCTGCTTGCCACGTGTGGGCGGAGTATTACACAAGGGTGAAGAGGCTGTACAAGTGCTGATAATACATTAATATCTCACAGCTATCAGCCAATCAGATTTGAGAAACAGACAGAACTGTTGTATATATATATATATATATATATATTAGAGGTGGGCATAGATTAATTTTTTTAATCTAGACCAGGGTCTCATCTCCAAAGAGTTTCCAAAATGCATCACAAACTGCTTGAGAAACTGTTCTACTATGAAAATTGGTGATGAAAATAAATGATGTTCAATAAGATGTACTCGTGTTTACTAACTGTTTATTCAGTTAAACATTAATTTTGAACTGTAGGTCTACATAAGCTCCAAACAGCGAATTCTGATGAGCTTAATCTGACTAAAGTCATCACTGAAATGGAATTAAGACGTGGAGTATGCAGATATTAGTGGCATTATTGAAGTAAACACCGCGGTCTTTAGGGCCTTTCGCCATATTTTCCGACAAGGTCCACACGCGGCTGTCAGAAAGGACTGCACACACACATACACAAACACACACACACACACATCGTGAAATGCGGAAGATTTTTTTCTTACCATTTGGCATGCGTCATTAAATTCCATAACTCTCTCACCTGTCCTTACTCCGTATTTGCGTCTAATACCCCAGTTTGTCACGAAGGAATAAATGAAAAGTGAAACTGCAGTTAGAGCCTCTGCTGATTTGATTCAATAGAGCAGACGGCTCACCAGTCAGGTATACATCCGCGGTAATATATCAAGGTGAAAGTCATCATAGCTTGCGTAGAATAGACCCAGCTCCCAACCCAACTTTGAGAATAGATTAACGGCGATATTTTTTTTATCGCACGATAAGAGTCTCGCGTTAACGCAGCACGTTAACGCCGTTAACGGCCCAGCACTAATATATATATACACACACACACACACACACACACACACACACACACACTAGCTAAATAAGTAAATAAAAAAATAAAAATAAAAAGATAAAATAAGTAAATATTAAATTAAAGTAACAAATTAAATTTATATATATATAGTTCTCATGAAGAGCATTCAGACATGAGCGTGAGGATGTGGGGAGTTTCACCTCACTGTCATGGGCTGGCAGCTGGTGCAAAAGCTGCTTGATACGATATCGCTCTCCTGGACTGTTGACGTAGGGAACCTTGTCCTCAGGAATACAGCTGAAGTACTGATAAACCTGGACATACAAGAGCACAGAGAGATACACAACATAAACACATCATGCCGTTTTAAAATGAAGGTTTTTATTATTAAAATCCAATACTCCATAGTGTGAAAAAGTGTTTATAATAAACATTATAATTGTTAGGGCCACACGTAGTAGCAACAACTGCAATCAAGCGCTTTCGATAACTTGCACTGAGTCTGTTACATCGCTGTGGAGGAATTTAGGCCCACTCATCTTCACAGAATTGTTGCAATTCAGCCACATTGGAGGGTTTTTGAGCATTAACCGTATTTTAAGGTCATGCCACAGCATCTCAATTGCTTTCAGGTCAGGACTTTGCCTAGGCCAGTCCAAATTCTTCATTTCGTGATTCTTTAGCCGTTCAGAAGTGGACTTGCTGGTACACTTTGGATCATCAAAAACAATTGGGGGAAAACTATAATTCAAGAGGGCTAATAATTCTGTATATTACAAACGTATATCATTATATGTCAGTGTATCTGCTGTTGGTCACCTGCTCAGGCTTGATCCCGGGCGGCACCCAGGCGTATTCCTCCGAGGCGCAGCCCGAGTCGTCGTCCGATATGGAGTGCCTCTGGAAGTCGGACACCAGCTTCATCATCATTCTCTCCAGCTGGCCGGGCACCGAGCGCACCACATGCTCCTCGCGCACACACTTACAGTGCACACAGATCTTCCTGAGGAAACACACATGCACAGGAGCGATGAGAGAAAACTACAGACACAAACTCACTCTTTCTACACAGCTCTTTAGCATTTATGATCTGGAAAAGAACAATATGAATATACAAGTTTTGTATATTTTGTATACAAGAGACATTTGAAGTGTTCAGGTAAAGAAAATCATACATTTGTGGTTAAAAAAAGGAAGCGATTTTATATTCATAACACAAAGGATAGATGGTACATTTGTGCAAACTCAGCATTTCCTTAAACGGAAAGACCACCCAAAAATAAAACATTGTGTCACCATCATATTGCAAAAATATTTTTTTGATGAAAGACAACAGGAGATTTCCATTTCCACTAGGGATGGGCGATATGGCCTAAAATCCATATTGCGATATACATTGCAGCCTCTTGCGATAACGATATATATTGCGATATATAAATTATAATAGAACCATTTCAGAACAGGTTACATAAACCCTTAGGAAAGCCAAACTGCTATTTTTTTTTTAAGAAATAAAGAAACGTTGCATGTCATTTTGAGAACATTTATTGTGCAAAAGCAAAACTGTAATTAAACAACACAATGTTGCAGATAAATAAACTAAATGTAGCGCCTTTTAGAAAGAAAGACTTTTCTTTTAAGTCCTTGGTTCCTAAATGCCAAGTTGCAGAGAACACAAAAACTGGTGTCTTTTTAGTTAAGGAACTTACACTGTACTGAAATTACTTCCAGTATTAAATTAGTCAAATAAAATTGTGTATTGCAGATACTTTAAATAAAAACATATTTCTAACCTGCAGCCTAAGGTAACACATTTGATTTTAAACATTTTGTTCTCCTAATGAAATTAAAACTGGTGTCTTGATCTGCTCTTTCTCTCCCTCTCTCCCTCACTCTCTCTCTGTCTGCTGTAGTGTTGGTGCTGCTGAGAGATTGAGATGCACCAGACAAAGTTAGCTTATAAAGTAATGCAAAAATGAATACAATTAATATCGAAAGTGAAAGCAGATTCTCGGACATGTCCGGGGAAAATGTATTGTCACCCCAAATAATGAGCTGGATCAGTCTATTAAGTCTTCGCGCTCTTCTGTATCCAGCGCGTCTCTGTGGGTCTGCATGCAGAGCATGCGAGTCTGTGGCAGAGTGTTCTCAGTTTCTCGCGAACACAGAACCGGGCCGCCCCAATAATATATCAGCCGCAGCCAAATGGTCGCACTGTTGTTTATTCAAGATGATGCGTTGCAGCCGGCTGCAGCTCGTTGCTCTTAATTTAGCGGGTAGATTGCGTCATAAAACATGCATTATCGCGATAGTGCAATAGAATTAGAATCTCTATCGTAGGCCAATTTTGTATCGTTTATATCGCATATCGTTTATATCGCCCATTACTAAAAGTGAACGCAGTCTGAGGCTGTTTAAAGTTTATTTTAGCATATTTTTGTATTTCCTGCTTTTCTATGAAAACACACACCTGATAAAGTTGCATTTTTGGTTGCGTCTTATGCATGACACTACCACGGCACCGGTTGACATGAAAAAAACGAGCTGCCGTATCTAATGTTTCATTTCCACTGAGCACTATTCTTTTGGTTCAGTAAAGAAAGTGTTCCCAAACATTTCCCCTAAATCACTTTCGGGCTCAGGCACGCTTTGCACTCACACACAAGCGTACGGTGCCAAAGCCCAAGTGAACCGCGCTCTGGCCCACCTCTTCCAACCGGGCCAGGGCCGGCCAAGTGAACCGTGCCTGAGCCCGATTCAGAGCACTCACACTTCTCAAACGATCTGGGAAATGGGCCTGGGCACGGTTCGGATAGCATAGTGTGAGTACGCCCTGAGTCATTTCTCATTACACACACACATACAGGACTGAACAGTTGTCGTCCGCTGCACCTGCTCTTAAGGATGGACATTTTCATTAAAAGAGATTTCCGTTTTGAAGCTTACTGAATCCACGCAATTGCTGTTTTTCTGTTGTTTTCTATTGTTCATAACTGAGTTTAACCTTAAGATTAATTCACAGTCTAATTGTGACAAATTTCTTCTGCCTGTTCAAAACAAACAGAAAAAGAAAGCACTGGCGATTTGTTATTATGCGTGTTGTACTGTACACTTATCGAACAGTGACCCCAAAACCGCTACACCACTAGTTTATACAAATATTCAATGTGTTATTAAAAAATGTTACTCATTTCAGTTCACCACAAACTCACCAAGTTCTGCGGCACTCTTAGAAAAACTCCATTATAATCAATGAAGCTCACCAAACCAAACAATCCATCCACATGCATCATTAATGCGTGCATCAGCCCACATTTTTGCAAATTGCTAAATGCATCATTTCTTTGCATGTTTCAGATGGCAAATCCACTAGAGGGCGATGTCTACATTTTTGTGAATCTGAAATACTTTACTTAGGGCACATTTTGTTGTACATTTCAGATACACATCATTCTTGTACACATCCACTAGATGGCTAGGCTAGTTGCCTAGAAAACCACAGACCTTAAGCGCTCCCGAAACCCAACCAATAGTGTTTTCAAAAGCAGTTGTAAGAGATAAGTGCACTACATAGTTTTACTTTACCTTGATTTTACATTGCTTTTATCTCTTTTGCAGTGGTGTAAAGTAACTAATTACAAATACTCAAATAACTGTAATTGAGTAGTTTTTCTTAGGAATTGTAATTTACTAAGTAGTTTTTAAAATGTTTACTTTTACTTTTCCTTGAGTACATTTTTAGTGCAGTATCTGTACTTTTACTCCACTACTTTCCTTCAACCTGCAGTCTCTACTTTATTTTTCTTGTCCATGGGGATTAAAAAAATCAGTCCTGTGATTCCTGTCACATCAAATCACACATACCATAGAAGGTAAATCGCATCATACTGAACTACCTCAAGACGTGTGCACTTTATAATTGCAGCAAACTGTTTGGAAGTATTAAAAGTGTCCATGAAGATGTTCAAAATCTTTAGATGCATGTCACTGATGAGAAGATGACGGATGTTTACTGTATGATGACCGAAATGGCCTTAAACCCCCAGCAGGCACAAGATGTCAGCATGACGTCTGATAGATGTTGAACCCTTACGTCATGGGGACTTTGCGTTTTGTTTGGAAATGAAAATCGGGTTGACGTCAGAACTCAACGTCAGGCCAACATCAATATCCAATGTCCAACCTAAAACCAACCAAATATCAACGTCTAATGGTGTTACAGCTTGACATTGTGTGAACGTCACCCCTATGACATCTATCAGACATTGGATTTTGGTTGCTGTACCTGATGAATAAATGTCAGTATTTGACAGTATTTTTTTTCAATATGACGTTGGTTTAAGATGTTGGCTTGACACTGGATTTTGGTCACTTTCTAACAACCTAAAATAAACCAAATATCAATGTCATTTGACGTCATTATTGGACATCAAAATAACGTTGTCCTTAGCTGCTGGCTTGACAATTAATTTTGGCCACCTGACATTACAACCTAAATCTAACCTAATATTAATGTCTCATGATGTTGTGTGCCTTCTGAGCAATAACTAAATGCACTACAGAATGTTACGTTTACACACACATGCACAAATTACATGTAAACACATCAGCTTTTGACATCTTAATACTCACTACTCATGATTACTTTTAAAAGGGTTACTTTTTACTCATACTTTGAGTAATATTCACAACAGATACTTTTACTCTACTTGCACTACCCCACTAAACATTAGACGTCCGATCAACGTGCAGATTATGTCTATATTGCGTCCGTCGGTCGAAGACCAATTCTGCACGCCTAAACGACGTGCAAACTAGGTCCGCAATTTCGACGTCTAACCCTGACCCCATTTGGACGTCGAGAGTAGGTCACATTTTGCACGTCTAAGACACATGTAGAAAATTGACATTATTAATGAATTTATTTATTTATGACAAATATCAACATTGTTGATATCAATATGAGTATTAATATGGCTTTTTTCTGATGAAACATGATTATTTATTTATTGAGTACATGTTTTATATATTAGTGTTTTTTTCTTTAACTTGTTTATTTTATTTGTCTGTTTTAATTGTCTCCAATTGTGTTTAACATGTTATAAAGGCAAAAACACGCTTAGAAAATTAAGTATTCCAACTTTAGGACTTGAACATTACAGCGGAGGAACCTAACCAGTAAGCGCCAATCTGATTGGCTGATGCATCGCGTCATCATGACCCAATCAGGAAACGCCACTCTGATTTGAATTTGCAAGCATTCAGCGCTCTGTTCATCATCTATCGGTTTCTATTTTCTACTCAGTTGAAGGTAAGTTTGGTCCGCCAAGTTATTTTATACTTTATTGTTCTTTTATAGTGTTAGTTGTTGTATTAAAGTACCTAAACGTGCTGTGGCTGAGTAGAATTAGCATGGCATCTGTAAGTGTTTAACAACACGACTGTCTCCAGATATACAATATAATCACATAACGTGTAATGCTAGTTTGATCTGTTTCTTTGGGTTCAAAGCACAACGTGATTGTATTTTCGTCTGACATAAAATTGTACATGCTATAATGGTACATTATGTAGTTTTATTAAGGTTTTAAATAAAGGTGGATTAATAAAGTCGAAGAGACAGATTATGTTTATGCGTGAACATACATGACTGACTCAAACATTGAATTTAAGCAACATGCTAGAGTTTTTGATGGTAAAATTGTATAACATGCAGGAGTCTTTGTAGATGTGTATTTTATCAGAATATTTCTGACTGTTTATTGCATTATAATTAATATGAAAGGCAGCATAGACTATGTGTCTTTGTATTGATATCTGCTAACTGTATGCTAATTCATAAATGAGCCTTTAAAATGTAGTCAGATGATTTAATTTTTAAAACAACATTTAAATTATTGGTCTCAAACTTAATTCCTTTGCATATTACTAATAATATTTTTTTTCTAATTGTGCAGATGCAGTCATGAAAATTGATAAGTGAGCCACAGAGATCATCAGAATGACCACATCCGAGCATCTAAAGCATGTGCCACAAAGAAGCGAAGGTGGATTTATTTATATAAAGTTAACGTTAAACTTATAAGAAGTGTTCTTACAAATTGTTTTACATGTTCTTATTTATTTGCAGACGTTAAATTTAAAGTTTTGGAAGGCCCAGATAAAACTTGATAATGAGTACATCTGAGTTGTAAGTATATATTATATTATATTATTAACAACATTGTTATTTGGTGACTCTTTTTTTTTTTTTTCTCACAGTTTGCCTTGTGTCTACGTGTGGCTGTGCAGAGATTGTGTCTCATCAAACACATTAAGATCAAAGCTTGTAAAACACTTGAAGTTGGTACATGAAAACTGTCTGCGAACTAGAGGTACTTAAATCTCATTTCAGTACGTATCTTGGTTTTTAACTCACGGTTTGGTTCAGTTTTGCTACAGTTAGGGGAAAGAAATCTAAATCTTAATTGCTTATTATTATTATTACTATTATTATTATTATTATTAGGATTATTACTATTACCATTTGTGTTAAAAAATGTTTCATTGTCTGCTTGGTTTAAAAATGTAAAAAAAAAGATATTTATTTATATATATATATATATATAGCAATACAATTTTAGTTCTCCAATAAAATCATTTTCAAGTACATATAATATATAAATAATAAAAAGCTCAAATAGTTTAATGTTAAAAGGCATTCTACATACTGATGAAATGTATTGAAATTGGGGTGATATGGACATCTTTCATATATATTTTTAAACTTTGCTGTATTTTGCATCTTGTTATTCTAAATTATGAAATGATGTACCTAAGAAATAATTTTATTTGTAATTGTTTTTGTTTTGTTTTTTCTTGTTCTTAGGTCTTATGTCAAACATGATGCAGCCCTAACTTCGATGTGCAACACCACCCCGGGAAACTGTCTCATAATTTACGAAGAGGCAGATGCTACAGACCATTGTGAAGGTGTTAGAATCATCAATGAAGGCATCCAAATACTTCAGTTTGGACCATGTGGCAATAGTGCTGGTAAAGGAATGCTATTTGTGGTGCTGTATATTAACCAATACCCTGTCATGTATTTATCAGCAGCCAACCTGATGATTTTTATTTATTTGTCATTTTAGGTATCTGCAGATTTTTATAGGATCACAGCATTGGATCAGGTAGGTTTTCTCAGTTCATTGTCATTTTAAACAGTAATTCTTAAGAAATTCATGTCATGCTCATTTTGCATTCTAAAGTCAATGTTTATTTCCTTTTCTTAAGCTTTAAATGTCTCATAGAATTAATTAATACTTTTGTACCTTTAGAAGGAAAACTTGTGATTCTTCAGTGGTTCTTGATAATGCTTCTTTAAATGTTAGTATACAGCAAATAAAACTAAATTCCTAACTAAAGCTTTTTTCACATCGTTTAGAATGTCACCATCATAAGAACATGTAAATCCATCCTGTAAGCCCTTCCTGTCTACTTGAAAACCCTCCACAACTCATAAAGGAGTACATGGCAAGTTGTTTACATTTTTTTTTAAATATTGAATTAAACAAAACCCATTTCACCTGTGATCTATTGGTAATTGTTTTTTTTTTTTTTTTTTGTTCTTGATCCTGATCTTAGGATGTTGAACATGCAGGCCCGGTGCATCCGTAGAGGCGACCTAGGCAGCCGCCAAGGGCGGCAGAATAGTGAGGGTAGCGTCCGCAAACCCCCCTGTCATCACTTTCATCCGCGACACCCACCCCCTCTCTCCCAGTCCTCACTTTCATTCGTGACACCCTGCCCTATCCCGGTCCTCCCTTTCATCCGCGACACCCACCCCCTCCCTACCGGTCCACACTTTCATCCGTGACGCCCTCTTCCGGTCCTCACTTTCATCCGCGAACCGGTCACTTTCTTTTTGACTTTCGGGTTGAGGGCGGCGTGAACGCCATTCGCCTAGAGGACCAGTTCAGCTTGCTCTAGCCCTGTGAACATGAAGCCCTAACTTTGTTGTACAACACCACCCGAGGAAACCATATAGGAAGAAGCAGATACTAAATAACATTGTGAAGTTGTTGGAATCATCACTGAAGTCATCCAAAAACTTGGACAATGTGGCAAATGCGTGTTTTTATCCTTGTTGTGATTTATGCATTGAACTTAGATTCTCACAAAACCTGAGGTGCTCTTTTGAAGTATTTCAAAAACATTTTATGGGGCTAGGTGCAAATAACATGTCAGACAAGGTCCAGGTAACTTGATGCAAAGACCAAGAGTTAGGAGTTATGCTTTCTTTGTAATGTTGAACAGTTGCTGTATTTTGATTCAGTACTTTGCTTTGAAAAACTGATGCATGGCCATCTATATAGCTGTTGTCTTTAGATTTTGTAAAAGTAACTTGCTGGATTAAGTGAGAATTCAAAAAATGGAACTTGATTTGTTTTTTTAGGTTGAAGTAATAGTTGTATCTACTCAAAGTTTGTGAACTGATTTGCTTCTTAAATTCAGTTTCCACATTACCTTAAGTAAACTCAACTTGTTACTGTTTACAGTGTGCTGGTTAATGCATTTTCTGACATAAACAATGAACAATTACACCATTTGTTCATGTTATTAATGACAATACAGTCCTTCATTGTTAGTTTATGTTAGCTCGTGGTGCATTCACTAACTATTCTTAAGAAGCATGGATTTGGATTTTAATAATGCATTAATAAATGTTGAACTATAATTAATAATGTACAAGTATTGTTCGTAATTTGTTTATGTTAGTAAATGCATTACCTAATGAATCCTTAGTTCGGTTAAGCAGTGTTTAATTTTTATTGTTTTAAATCTGTTGTAGAGACCCATGCAAGATTGACTTTGTAACTTTGTTGTTATTGATATTATTATTAATAATAATAGTATTATAATAATAATAATTATTATTATGTTTGTATTTTACCACCAGTGCTGATTTAAAATTTGTTATGATGCACATTATCAAACTTTAACTAGTCAAAGTTCATTAGAGATGTTTGTGCCATTTCAAAACAATAAAGATGGAAATAAGTGAGTAATGGTTGAGTTGTTATTTTTATTTGTAAATGCCTGTTTAACTGTAGTCCAATGTTTTCCTGTTTACTGTGGCATAACTGTAGTCCCATTTCAGAAGGTGCATACTGTTTAAGATCATTTAAATGTCTCAGAAGCAGATGATAAATGGAAAAGCATGCAAAGGTGTCATGCACTTCCAATTCAATTCTGCTGCTGAGACAATCAAATGATTTTAAACAGTATGCCACCTTCTGAAATGGGACTACAGTTATGCACAGAGCATATAAGCAGTATAAAATGATGTCTAAAATAAGTTCAGGATTGACGTAGAAAAGACGTCCACAATAACCACATTTGGACTTCAAATAGACCTAATGCGGAAGTCCTGTGGACGTCAATACTGGACGTTCAATAGACGTCGAAAAAAAGACGTCATCTGGCGTCACAGTCTGCACCTTCAGAGGACCAAAATTGGACGTTCAAAAATGACGTGCAATAGACGTCGTTTGGACGTGTCTTTGCGCAGTGGGACAGTTTTAGGCAAGTAATGGTACTTTTACCAGAGTAGGATTTTTCAGTACTCTTTCCACCACTGCTCTTTTGTTGAAACATGCTTCACTCGAACAAAGTGAACTACAGAGCAAACTGACAATACCAGAAAAATTGTCCATATAGAGATCGATAGATGAAGCAAATGTATTTAATTACAAATTATGAACGTTGTAAAGTTATTTTTTGATACTTTGCAAAAAGCATGAGAATAATCCCTTATTCATCAATAATATGCCCATGTAAATATCATTAGTGCGAAAAGGAACAAAAGGTGCTGGTGTCATACTGCCCTCTAGTGTTTGTTTTACCTAGAAACTTTTTTCAGTTTGCATGCGTTTCCAATGAGCCCGTCTTGTGAAAACTTGACGATACAACAACATAAATGTAACATAATTAATCTGTTATGCAGTCAGTTAAGCTATGCCTTGTTAAATGATTCACATAACATGAAATCTATCGGACAGTTGAATTTGAGGGATGTTTTTTTTCCAGGGAGTTTCTCTTTTTTATCATTATGAGAGAGTCCTTAGGTGTTTGATCATTCAAAAGTAATTCAACACCAACTTTGTGATTTAGAATGAACGCAGTTGTCTGACTTTGGTCAAACCCTGTCACCAACATTCCTAAACACAAAACCAGTGTTCCTGATAACTATCATTTACTCCTCAAAATATATTATTATTAATAATAACTACA
The DNA here is from genome assembly GCA_903798195.1 of Danio kyathit. Lineage (NCBI taxonomy): Eukaryota > Metazoa > Chordata > Actinopteri > Cypriniformes > Danionidae > Danio > Danio kyathit. The sequence continues at coordinate 60,132,918 of LR812526.1, forward strand.
ATAATGTCAGGCAGATGATTCATGACTGAAACCACACAATTACATAAAAGGTGTTGCATCTACTCCTGTTGACTTCACACTGCAAAACGGACTCTGAAATCATATCTGACCCTCCTTTCATTCTGGGTTCTGGGTTAACCAAAATGTTTACTCACTCTGCTTGTGCTAAGATAATTTAATTCATTAATTTTGCATTCCAATCAGTTATTGATTGACAAAATCAATTAAAATCAATTAAAATGTAGTTTAAGTAGAAAATCTGAATATGCTGGAAGTGCTACCTAATCTCTGCTGAAATGTAATCCAGGGTATAATAACCAGCACCAAAACAAAATGTCTCTATTTATTCAGGGTATAACATAACTCATATCTATATGCATTAATAACCAGCTGGATTCAGAGCCACGACATTTCCTTTCCAACCCCTGTAAAAACAAAGGTCCCCAAAAAGTCAAATTTACTGGCATTTCTTTACTTGTAGGGACATTTGGTAATGAATATAATGTACGAACACACAGACATGGACACAGATGATCAGAAAAATAGCAACAACAAGGCATTAAGTGCAAACATAAACACACAAGCATTGGCTTGACACCTCACCCTGACGGAATTACCCTGGCATTGTCATGCCAATTTGGGCATCTATTAAGGACATCATGATCTAATGTTTCTGATGAAGACAAGCACAGCAGGTTAATCCATGACAACTACAGAAACAATGGCTGGAGTCACGGCAGCATGAGCTGAGCTTACTTCAAATGACTATACAACCTGAAGCATTTGAATATATCATTTTGCTTCATGAAATAAAATACACTTACAATTTACATGACTTTAAACAATTATATTGAAATCAAACCGGTATGAGTTTCTTTATTCTATTGAACACATAAGAAGATACTTTGAAGAATGCTGAAAACCAGTAACCATTGACTTCCATAGTATTTGTTTTTTTTTGTTTTTTCTAACTATGCAAGTCATACCACTTTCAAACCAGCTTTAAATGTATTATTATTATTCCCATATATATATATATATATATATATATATATATATATATATATATATATATATATATATATATATATATATATATATATATATATATATATATATATATATATATATACACAGGGAGTGCAGTATTATTAGGCAAGTTGTATTTTTGAGGATTCATTTTATTATTGAATAACAACCATGATCTCAATAAACCCAAAAAACTCATTAATATCAAAGCTGAATATTTTTGGAAGTAGTTTTTAGTTTGTTTTTAGTTTGAGCTATTTTAGGAGGATATCTGTGTGTGCAGGTGACTATTACTGTGCAGAATTACAACTTAACAAAAAACAAATATATACCCATTTCAATGATTTATTTTCACCAGTGAAACCAATATAACATCTCAACATTCACAAATATACATTTCTGACATTCAAAAACAAAACAAAAACAAATCAGTGACCAATATAGCCACCTTTCTTTGCAAGGACACTCAAAAGCCTGCCATCCATGGATTCTGTCAGTGTTTTGATCTGTTCACCATCAACATTGCGTGCAGCAGCAACCACAGCCTCCCAGACACTGTTCAGAGAGGTGTACTGTTTTCCCTCCTTGTAAATCTTACATTTAATGATGGACCACAGGTTCTCTATGGGGTTCAGATCAGGTGAACAAGGACGCCATGTCATTAGTTTTTCTTCTTTTAGACCCTTTTTTGCCAGCCACGCTGTGGAGTACTTAGACGCGTGTGATGGAGCATTGTCCTACATGAAAATCATGTTTTTCTTGAAGGATGGAGACTTCTTCCTGTACCACTGCTTGAAGAAGGTGTCTTCCAGAAACTGGCAGTAGGACTGGGAGTTGAGCTTGACTCCATCCTCAACCCGAAAAGGCCCCACAAGCTCATCTTTGATGATACCAGCCCAAACCAGTACTCCACCTCCACCTTGCTGGCGTCTGAGTCGGACTGGAGCTCTCTGCCCTTTACCGATCCAGCCACGGGCCCATCAAGACTCACTCTCATTTCATCAGTCCATAAAACCTTAGAAAAATCAGTCTTGAGATATTTCTTGGCCCAGTCTTGACGTTTCAGCTTGTGTCTTGTTCAGTGGTGGTCGTTTTTCAGCCTTTCTTACCTTGGCCATGTCTCTGAGTATTGCACACCTTGTGCTTTTGGGCACTCCAGTGATGTTGCAGCTCTGAAATATGGCAAAACTGGTGGCAAGTGGCATCTTGGCAGCTGCACGCTTGACTTTTCTCAGTTCATTGGCAGTTTATTTTGCGCCTTGGTTTTTCCACACGCTTCTTGCGACCCTGTTGACTATTTTGAATGAAACGCTTGATTGTTCAATGATCACGCTTCAGAAGCTTGGCAATTTTAAGAGTGCTGCATCCCTCTGCAAGATATCTCACTATTTTTGACTTTTCGGAGCCTGTCAAGTCCTTCTTTTGACCCATTTTGCCAAAGGAAAGGAAGTTGCCTAATAATTATGCACACCTAATATAGGGTGTTGATGTCATTAGACCACACCTCTTCTCTTTACAGAGATGCACATCACCCAATATGCTTAATTGGTAGTAGGCTTTCGAGCCTATACAGCTTGGAGTAAGACAACATGCATAAAGAGGATGATGTGGTCAAAATACTCATTTGCCTAATAATTCTGCACTCCCTGTATATGGAAAGACATCCTCATAATTCATAATTTTACACAGTGATAATTTTGTAGGGAGTGTGTTTATTATAAAGTTTAATAAACAAATTACAAGCCTAAACAAACACAACAGAACAAAGATACAAATGATGGTGCTTTATGGATATTCTAACAGTAAAAGAGTTCAAATGTAAAACAACAATGTAAATCATATGTATATATCAACAGTGTATAGTCTTTGTTGCATTAAAAAATACAATTAATCTTTATTAAAGCTACAAAATTTATGACTTCATTCATTTTCCTTCGGCTTAAGCCCTTTATTCTTCAGGGGTCGCCACAGTGGAATGAACCACCAACTTATCCAGCATATGTTTTAATATATGTGATGTTAAACTATTTCCTGGTTAATTATAATCACAACTCAAAACTGCAGATTCTGCGATGTGACTATTGCATATTCGTACATTGCGATCATGATGCTGAAACCATATATTGCGCAGCCCCAATTGGGACGACTTGAGTGTTAGCAAATAGTGAGTAAATTGACATTTTTAGGAGAACTATCCTCTATAAAATCAGAGCACTGCCCCCTTAAATAAGAAAATAACAAACATCATGCGATAAAAGAGAATAAATATATACCTACTGGATACGAGTTAAGAATCAGCCGGAAAACATCCAGGTGCGACACACTTTTGTCTAATCCTCTGTCCTGACTTTGACCCACAACACACTGAAAACAAACATCCCGCTGCGTCTGATCTCCGCTGTCGGAACGGTCGATTGCTGATGAAAACACACCTCAGCTCAGTTTCATCTGGAGCTGAAAATCAGGTCAAAGCCTGGTCTTTACATCCACATGGAGGTGAAGTGGGAATTGTGTGTGTGTGTGTGTGTGTGTGTGTGTGTGTGTGTGGACTGTATGGGGGTTTAATCCTTCTCAGTAGTTATGGGATAACCGCTGCTGTTCTCTTAAAGTCAGACATTAATGGGCAGTAATAACCATAGTGTCTGACAGAGAAACAGATAGCGGATGAGTGGATGCTAAAATATATCACTTTATTAGCATGTCTGTGTGTGTGTGCTTGTTTTTATATTCCAGTGGGGACTTAAACCTGAACACACACAGACTTATGGGGACTTGAGTCAAAGAGGGGACCAAAATCGAAGTTCCCATGGGTGAACATCCTTATTAATCACACAGAATTAAAAATGATTCATTGGATTTACTCAATTTTTTTTAAAGTTAACTGGTTGCAAACTATTTATTTGACCTGAATTTAAACAGATTAAATTTAGTAATATATTTAACTTAAATAGTTTATAAAATTTATCCCATATAAATTGTTTGCAACCAGTTAGCTTAAATAAATTCAGTAAATCCAAGGAATCATTTTATTCAGTGTACTGTTTGCATCATTATGGCTATGAGAGTCCCCACTGGGATATAGAAACAAGTGTGTGTGTGTGTGTGTGTTTCAGTATTGCGTAACTCCTCAGACGGGTTTTTGGTGGCTGGATAGAAACTCACAAGCACAGATGGAAAACAAAAGCTGCTTTTCCCTGATTTCACTCTTTTCCTCCATCACTCTGTTCTACCAATCCCTCCCTCCCTGGATAAGCCGATGCTCCACGTCCTCAGAACAACTTGCATGTATATTAAAATATATGTAAACAAGGCTTTTATGCTCCAAAGTTATGATCCGAAATTCAGTAATAACAAAAACAGCATGATGCTAGCATGTTCTAGCATCAAAAAGATTGTTGCTGACATATTTAAATATGTTAACAGAGGTTTTAACACAACGCTAGCACTAAATAACATGTTGTTAGCATGTTTCTACCTTGTTTTAACGCACTAACACCATCGCTCCAAATAATTCACGTTTCAACAGTACGCTAACGATTAAGCATACTGATTGCAAGTTTAACACATTGCTAGCAATAAAAAGCATGATGCTAACACATTTTAATATGCAGTTAAGAGAGGTTTTAACACAATGCTAGCAATAAATAGCATGTTGCTAGCATGCTTGCACACTGTTTTAACACAGCGACACCTTGTTTTAATATGTCGCTCCAACTAATTAAAATTAACAATATGATGACGTTTAAGCATACCAATTGCAAGTTTCTAGCATGTTTAACACTGCTAGCATTAAAAACAATGTTGCTAACACATTTTAATATGCAGTTAACAGGTTTTAACACAATGCTAGCACCAAATAACACGTTGCTAGCATGTTTGCACACTGTTTTAACACACAAACACCATGTTTTAAAATGTTGCTGCAATTAATTCACATTTCAATGTATGATAACGTTTAAGCATACTGATTACAAGTCTCTATCATGTTTAACACATTGCTAGCATTAAAAAGCATGTTGCTAACACATTTTAATATGCCATTAACATAGGTTAACACAGCGCTAGCACTAAATAACATGTTGTTAGCATGTTTCTACCTTGTTTTAACGCACTAACACCATCGCTCCAAATAATTCACGTTTCAACAGTACGCTAACGATTAAGCATACTGATTACAAGTTTAACACATTGCTAGCAATAAAAAGCATGATGCTAACACATTTTAATATGCAGTTAAGAGAGGTTTTAACACAATGCAAGCAATAAATAGCATGTTGCTAGCATGTTTGCACACTGTTTTAACACACTAACACCATGTTTTAATATGTCGCTCCAACTAATTAAAATTAACAATATGATAACGTTTAAGCAAACCAATTGCAAGTTTCTAGCATGTTTAACACTGCTAGCATTACAAAGAATGTTGCTAACACATTTTAATATGCAGTTAACAGGTTAACACAATGCTAACACTAAATAACACGTTGCTAGCATGTTTGCACACTGTTTTAACACACTAACACCATGTTTTAAAATGTTGCTGCAATTAATTCACATTTCAATGTTTGATAACGTTTAAGCATACTGATTACAAGTCTCTATCATGTTTAACACATTGCTAGCATTAAAAAGCATGTTGCTAACACATTTTAATATGCCATTAACATAGATTAACACAGCGCTAGCACTAAATAACATGTTGTTAGCATGTTTCTACCTTGTTTTAACGCACTAACACCATCGCTCCAAATAATTCACGTTTCAACAGTACGCTAACGATTAAGCATACTGATTGCAAGTTTAACACATTGCTAGCAATAAAAAGCATGATGCTAACACATTTTAATATGCAGTTAAGAGAGGTTTTAACACAATGCAAGCAATAAATAGCATGTTGCTAGCATGCTTGCACACTGTTTTAACACACTAACACCATGTTTTAATATGTCGCTCCAACTAATTAAAATTAACAATATGATAACGCTTAAGCATACCAATTGCAAGTTTCTAGCATGTTTAACACTGCTAGCATTACAAAGAATGTTGCTAACACATTTTAATATGCAGTTAACAGGTTTTAACACAATGCTAACACTAAATAACACGTTGCTAGCATGTTTGCACACTGTTTTAACACACTAACACCATGTTTTAAAATGTTGCTGCAATTAATTCACATTTCAACGTATGATAACGTTTAAGCAAACTGATTACAAGTCTCTATCATGTTTAACACATTGCTAGCAATAAAAAGCATGTTGCTAACACATTTTAATATGCCATTAACATAGGTTAACACAGCGCTAGCACTAAATAACATGTTGTTAGCATGTTTCTACCTTGTTTTAACGCACTAACACCATCGCTCCAAATAATTCACGTTTCAACAGTACGCTAACGATTAAGCATACTGATTGCAAGTTTAACACATTGCTAGCAATAAAAAGCATGATGCTAACACATTTTAATATGCAGTCAAGAGAGGTTTTAACACAATGCAAGCAATGAATAGCATGTTGCTAGCATGCTTGCACACGGTTTTAACACACTAACACCATGTTTTAATAAGTCGCTCCAACTAATTAAAATTAACAATATGATAACGCTTAAGCATACCAATTGCAAGTTTCTAGCATGTTTAACACTGCTAGCATTACAAAGAATGTTGCTAACACATTTTAATATGCAGTTAACAGGTTAACACAATGCTAACACTAAATAACACGTTGCTAGCATGTTTGCACACTGTTTTAACACACTAACACCATGTTTTAAAATGTTGCTGCAATTAATTCACATTTCAACGTATGATAACGTTTAAGCAAACTGATTACAAGTCTCTATCATGTTTAACACATTGCTAGCAATAAAAAGCATGTTGCTAACACATTTTAATATGCCATTAACATAGGTTAACACAGCGCTAGCACTAAATAACATGTTGTTAGCATGTTTCTACCTTGTTTTAACGCACTAACACCATCGCTCCAAATAATTCACGTTTCAACAGTACGCTAACGATTAAGCATACTGATTGCAAGTTTAACACATTGCTAGCAATAAAAAGCATGATGCTAACACATTTTAATATGCAGTCAAGAGAGGTTTTAACACAATGCAAGCAATGAATAGCATGTTGCTAGCATGCTTGCACACGGTTTTAACACACTAACACCATGTTTTAATAAGTCGCTCCAACTAATTAAAATTAACAATATGATAACGCTTAAGCATACCAATTGCAAGTTTCTAGCATGTTTAACACTGCTAGCATTACAAAGAATGTTGCTAACACATTTTAATATGCAGTTAACAGGTTAACACAATGCTAACACTAAATAACACGTTGCTAGCATGTTTGCACACTGTTTTAACACACTAACACCATGTTTTAAAATGTTGCTGCAATTAATTCACATTTCAATGTTTGATAACGTTTAAGCATACTGATTACAAGTCTCTATCATGTTTAACACATTGCTAGCATTAAAAAGCATGTTGCTAACACATTTTAATATGCCATTAACATAGATTAACACAGCGCTAGCACTAAATAACATGTTGTTAGCATGTTTCTACCTTGTTTTAACGCACTAACACCATCGCTCCAAATAATTCACGTTTCAACAGTACGCTAACGATTAAGCATACTGATTGCAAGTTTAACACATTGCTAGCAATAAAAAGCATGATGCTAACACATTTTAATATGCAGTTAAGAGAGGTTTTAACACAATGCAAGCAATAAATAGCATGTTGCTAGCATGTTTGCACACTGTTTTAACACACTAACACCATGTTTTAATATGTCGCTCCAACTAATTAAAATTAACAATATGATAACGTTTAAGCATACCAATTGCAAGTTTCTAGCATGTTTACCACTGCTAGCATTAAAAAGAATGTTGCTAACACATTTTAATATGCAGTTAACAGGTTAACACAATGCTAACACTAAATAACACGTTGCTAGCATGTTTGCACACTGTTTTAACACACTAACATCATGTTTTAAAATGTTGCTGCAATTAATTCACATTTCAATGTTTGATAACGTTTAAGCAAACTGATTACAAGTTTTTATCATGTTTAACACATTGCTAGCATTAAAAAGCATGTTGCTAACACATTTTAATATGCCATTAACATAGGTTAACACAGCGCTAGCACTAAATAACATGTTGCTAGCATGTATCTACCCTGTTTTAACACAATAACACCATGTTTTAATATGTCGCTTCAATTAATTCACATTTCAACAGTATGATAAGTATTAAGCATACTGATTGCAAGTTTCTATTATGTTTAACACACTGCTAGCATTAAAATGGTTCTAGCTTGTAGAACAAATTAGCAGTTTTGTCACATGGCTAACACATGTCAGCTGCTATAGATATGCATATAATGTTTAACAGTACTAGCATGAAGTAGCATGTTTCTAGCATGTTCTAATACATTGTTAGCTTTAACTATACATGTTTTTCAATGCTAAATTTAAAACATAATGGTTCTAGCTTGTAGAATTAGCATTTTTGGCTCATAGCTAACATTTTAGCTATTGTGGATATGCTTTTAATGTTTAACATAGTGCTAGCATGACGTAGCATGTTTTTAACATGTTCTAATACATTGTTAGCTTGTATTAACAAACGAACTATGTTTTTTAATGCTAAATTTAAAACACAATGGTTCTAGCTTGTAAAACGAATTAGCATTTTTGCACACATGGCTAACCCATTTTAGCTGTTATAGATAGGCTTATAATGTTTAACATATTGCTAGCATGAAGTAACATGTTTCTATCATGTTCTAATGCATTGTTAGCATTAACTATATATGTTTTTCAATGCTAAATTTAAAACACAATGGTTCTAGCTTGTAGAAAGAATAAGCATTTTTGATGCATGGCTAACACATTTTAGCTGTTGTGAATATGCTTATAATGTTTAACATAGTGCTAGCATGAAGTAGCATGTTTCTAGCATGTTCTAATACACTGTTAGCTTGTATTACCAATTGAACTATATATGTTTTTCAATGCTAAATTTAAAACACAATGGTTCTAGCTTGTAGAACGAATTAGCAGTTTTGTCACATGGCTAACACATGTCAGCTGCTATAGATATGCATATAATGTTTAACAGTGCTAGCATGAAGTAGCATGTTTCTAGCATGTTCTAATACATTGTTAGCTTTAACTATACATGTTTTTCAATGTTAAATTTAAAACATAATGGTTCTAGCTTGTAGAATTAGCATTTTTGGCTCATAGCTAACTTTTTAGCTATTGTGGATATGCTTTTAATGTTTAACATAGTGCTAGCATGACGTAGCATGTTTTAACATGTTCTAATACATTGTTAGCTTGTATTAACAAACTATGTTTTTTAATGCTAAATTTAAAACACAATGGTTCTAGCTTGTAAAACGAATTAGCATTTTTGCACACATGGCTAACCCATTTTAGCTGTTATAGATATGCTTATAATGTTTAACATATTGCTAGCATGAAGTAACATGTTTCTATCATGTTCTAATACATTGTTAGCTTGTATTACCAATTGAACTATATATGTTTTTCAATGCTAAATTTAAAACACAATGGTTCTAGCTTGTAGAACGAATTAGCATTTTTGTCACATGGCTAACACATGTTAGCTGCTGTAGATATGCTTGTAATGTTTAACAGTGCTAGCATGAAGTAGCATGTTTCTAGCATGTTCTAATACATTGTTAGCTTTAACTATATATGTTTTTCAATGTTAAATTTAAAACATAATGGTTCTAGCTTGTAGAATTAGCATTTTTGGCTCATAGCTAACTTTTTAGCTATTGTGGATATGCTTTTAATGTTTAACATAGTGCTAGCATGACGTAGCATGTTTTAACATGTTCTAATACATTGTTAGCTTGTATTAACAAACAAACTATGTTTTTTAATGCTAAATTTAAAACACAATGGTTCTAGCTTGTAGAATTAGCCTTTTGTCTCATAGCTAACATTTTAGCAATTGTGGATCTGCTTTTAATGTTTAACATAGTGCTAGCATGAAGTAACATGTTTCTATCATGTTTTAATACATTGTTAGCATTAACTATATGTTTTCAATGCTAAATTTAAAACACAATGGTTCTAGCTTGTAGAATTAGCATTTCTGGCTCATAGCTAACATTTTATCTATTGTGGATATGCTTTTAATGTTTAACATAGTGCTAGCATGACGTAGCATGTTTTTAACATGTTCTAATACATTGTTAGCTTGTATTAACAAACGAACTATGTTTTTTAATGCTAAATTTAAAACACAATGGTTCTAGCTTGTAAAACGAATTAGCATTTTTGCACACATGGCTAACCCATTTTAGCTGTTATAGATAGGCTTATAATGTTTAACATATTGCTAGCATGAAGTAACATGTTTCTATCATGTTCTAATACATTGTTAGCATTAACTATATATGTTTTTCAATGCTAAATTTAAAACACAATGGTTCTAGCTTGTAGAACGAATTAGCATTTTTGATGCATGGCTAACACATTTTAGCTGTTGTGAATATGCTTATAATGTTTAACATAGTGCTAGCATGAAGTAGCATGTTTCTAGCATGTTCTAATACACTGTTAGCTTGTATTACCAATTGAACTATATATGTTTTTCAATGCTAAATTTAAAACGCAATGGTTCTAGCTTGTAGAACGAATTAGCATTTTTGTCACATGGCTAACACATGTTAGCTGCTGTAGATATGCTTGTAATGTTTAACAGTGCTAGCATGAAGTAGCATGTTTCTAGCATGTTCTAATACATTGTTAGCTTTAACTATATATGTTTTTCAATGCTAAATTTAAAACATAATGGTTCTAGCTTGTAGAATTAGCCTTTTTGTCTCATAGCTAACATTTTAGCAATTGTGGATCTGCTTTTAATGTTTAACATAGTGCTAGCATGAAGTAACATGTTTCTATCATGTTTTAATACATTGTTAGCATTAACTATATGTTTTCAATGCTAAATTTAAAACACAATGGTTCTAGCTTGTAGAATTAGCATTTCTGGCTCATAGCTAACATTTTAGCTGTTGTGGATATGCTTATAATGTTTAACATAGTGCTAGCATGACGTTGCTTGTATTGTTAGCTATTGTTGGCTTGTATTATACACATTTAGCTGTTGTGGATAAACCAATTGCATATTTGCTAACAGATTATTTTCCATGTGATATGTTAATATTTGCATTATAACATCATTTATGAATTGTTTTGACGCCTATTCAGTTTCTACATAAAACAAATATACAAATTGACTAGTTAAGGGTAGAAATCTAAAGCATGCCTGCACAAAAAGCTACCATGGGTTTTAATTTATGCTTTAAATGGCAGCTTTCAAGAAAGATTATATAATCAGGGTATTCTGTCCTATTGTTCCCAGAAAGGGTCAAACAAAGATTAGCGCGCTACAAAAGCAGTGTGGAAACATTAAGACTCGGGCAGAAGCACTGGTCAGCAGGTTCACCAACGCTGGTTAAGCTCTGCTGGGAAAAGCCATCCTGAAATCAGATCAACATCAACAATCTGTCGGCGGATGCATCACAATACACGCCGTGTGTGCAGATGGTACTGTATAGCTGCACATGATGACGCCACACACAGCTGCCAGTGCCGTAATTCACCCTATGCAAACACCTACAGAGAAAATAAGCTCTAATGTCATCTAATGCGCTTTACAAAAAATCTGGGTATGCAATCGGGGAACTCTCACTGACTTTAATAGTCACTTTTTTTTTGCAATTCTCAGATGGCTGAAGATTATATTGTCGTAAATGAAAATGAAAAAATAAAAATAAAAAATCTGCGTCTTTCACATAAAAATGTTTATATTATTGTATCAGTTGATGTTTGTCACACGCTATAAAAAGTGATTAATACATAATTATTCCGAAATAAAGCCCCTTAAATAGGCTGTGTGTAAGGAAATTGCTATTCGGTTTATCCTTACACAAATTATTTGTAAAATACTGTGTTAAATTAAGCAAACTTTTAAAATAAATATATAATTTAACAGTTGTTAATGCAGTTATTATTCATTTATATTAATTATTTAGCTAAAATAATATTGTTCACCAGAAACAAAACAGTTTTAAAAAAGTAATTAATTTTCAAGTAAATAATGCTAAAAGGCCCTTAATGAATATAAAAGTTTGTTTTTTGTTTGTAATGTTTTTGTTTTATTTTATTTTATCTTATTTTATATTTACTTTATTTTATCTTTATTTATTTAGTTATTTATTTTATTATTTATTTATTTATTTATTTTAATGCTAAAATGCCCTTAATGGATATACAAGTTTATTTTTTGTTTGTAATGTTTTAATATAATATAATTTATTATTATTTTTTAAATTTATTTTATTTTTAATTTATTCAGTTTATTTATTTTAATTTTATTTTAATGCTAATTTTATTTATTTTACAAATTTATTTATTTATTTAGTTTTTTTATTTTATTACTTTTTATTTTATTTTATTATAATTTTATTTTATTTAATGCTAAAAGGCCCTTAATGGATATAGAAGTTTATTTTTTTAATTTAATTCATTTAATTCATTATTTTTTTTTATTCAGTTTTCAATTTATTACATTTTATTTTTATTTTTTTTTATTCTATTTATTTTGTTTTTTATTTATTTTATTTTATTATTATATATTTTATTTTATCTTATTTTAATGCTGAAATGCCCTTAATGGATATAAAAGTTAGCTTTTATTTTGTAATGTTTTTATTTTATTATTTTTTATTTTGTGTTTTATTTATTTATTTAGTTAGTTTTTTTATTTACTTTTTTATTTTATTTTAATGCTAAAAGGCCCTTAATGAATATAAAAGCTTATTGTTTGTTTGTAATGTTTTAATTTAATTTATTATTTTTCAAATGTATTTATTTAGTTTTAAATTAATTGTATTTTTTTTTTTTTAGTATTATTTTTTAATGCTAAAATGCCCCTAACTGATATAAAAGAAAAAAATTTGTTTCTAATGTTTTTATTTTTATTTATTTGATGTTTTATTTATTTATTAATTGTATTTATTTTATCATTATTTTTTTATTAATTTAGTTTATTTACTTTATTTCAATAACATCTTACTTATATTGAGCTTACTGAAATAAGCACAATAGCCATTTTATTCCTCTCTCTCTAAAAAACAAAAACAAACAAACCATAAAACTGCTGAGCATCAGATTATAATGAGATTATTTTACAAGACTATTAAGGAATAAAACATTTTATGGGGAAAAAAAAACAAACATTTGTACTTTACCAAAATCAGCATCGCACACAAATACTGCATACCTATTAAAAATGGTTTCGCTTTAATTAAATGAAATAAATTCTTTACAGAAAATGTTCATGTGAATGATAATTTCTCCAACCTTTTCCACATATTTGTTCCCCCAATTTAATAAAAAAGCTACTCGTCAGAAAAATATGAGGTGGCTTGTTTTTAAAAATGTAAACATTCTGTTAAAACCGAATTAACACTTTAAAATAAAGCAACTACGAACTAAACTAATCAACAGCAACAAACTAAAGTCAATATGACAATTCATCAACATCATCATCACCATCATCATCAGTCCTGTTGCTTTTACGCCTGTCAGTCTGAACTTCCTGTTAGATTACTTCCAACACAACTTCAAACTACACTGCTGATACATACAATTTGTACTCTAGGTAACCAAACACCAAGCGATCGGTCTCCAGTTAAACATTACCTTGATCACAGCACAGTCTGTGACGCTGCAAAATCCAGCTGAGTTTTAAAGAGTCATGACACAGACGTCCTCAAACCGAAGGCATTTTAACAAGGTTAGCCATTATTCAATGAGCCAGCAGTGAAGAAAACGTCATGGCGGTAAATCCGAGTCAAATGACGGCTCTCCCTCTCTCTGCTTGACTCTTGAGCCTCAGGCCAATGCAGGACCCAAACAAAAGGTGATTTCCTTCACAGTCCCGCCCTCCGTCTCCTCCCTCACCAACAACACGGCTCACATTTCAATCTTCAAACACGTTCTCATCCACTACAGATCATGGGATTCATATATATGTACAGTATGAAGCTTTTATGTATAGTGCAAACGCCACTTGTTTTCTATTCAAATCATCTAAAGAACATAGTAAATTTAGTATGAGTTAATATGATTATGAAATGTATGTAAATCTGTTTCAGTATTTCGCGTTTGTTGTTTTTTTATTTAGGATTATGTATTACATTATGGGACTTTTATTGCTGCTCTGTCCCCTTTTTTAACTTAGTTTTTATTGATTTTTTGAGGAACATATAACCAGTAGGAACCAAACAAACAAAAAAGAATAATACATGTATACAAAAATATACATATATACATACATGCACAAATATATCCATTTCACACAAGTATATCTATATATACACACATTCACATACACACACATACATATACACACATACATATGTATACATATACATACACATACACACATACATACATACATACACCTACATATACACATATACACACACAAATATATATCTATATATATATATATATATATATATATACACACATACATATCTATATATATATATATATATATATATATATACTAGGGGTGTCAAAATTAATAGCTTCTTCAGTGCACCGCGATGCAGACGCGGACAATTCGGTATCGGTTCAGTAATAATCATAACCGGTTATTACTGACGTCATTTATCTCACATGCGCTATGTCGCCGTAGCTTACTATGCGGAGGAAGGCGAGCCGCGAGTGCGAGTATTTGCAACGCTGTAACTACGAAAAACTCTGAAACTGTGCACAATTTCACTGCATGTGTGTTTGCTGGACTGTGTTTCACTGACACTTACAGCAAAATCCCCTATTTCACGGCGATTAAGAGAATGAAAGTAATCTCCATTTCTCTCTCTCTCTCTTCACTGTGGCCCATGAGCGCATCTGTGAAGAGCACCAGCGTGTAAGAGCAAATCGCAGCCCTTTCTGTTGAGCGCGTGACCAATCAAAGGGGTGTAAGAAAGAACTTGGTAGACAAGGCTCAGAAAGCGAGCGGGATATTTATATTTGTTTATTTGCTATAGACCATTTAGATGTGGTCATGTCATTAGCCAATGAACATTTCCTGCTTGACGTTAAACTATTTCCTAACTGTAACAAGAGGCAATTCAATCATAACTTGATTTTAAATCAGCCGTCATAACACTATTTATCAATATGTGGACCTTTTTGGATTCTCAGAAGCAATGGAAATTAAAAATGTAAAACAGGAAATACGTTAGGACCATTGTTTTTGTTTACATCCCTCAAAATGGTCTATAAATGCTAGTGTTGTTTAAAGGTACAGTTTATATATCTGGCTGTTTGTATTAAAGGACAAAATTGTTTTACAAATAGTATATAAATATATTTATACATTTTAATACAAGAATTGCTGTGCTGTGAAGAAAATATAAAACTGTGTATGGAAAGAACCGTCAATGCACCGTGATGCACCGAGATATCGAATTGAACCGAATCGATGGCATGATAATCGTAACCGAACCGAACCGTGAGACCAGTGTAGGTTCACACCTCTAATATATACATACATACAGATACATACACACATACATACATACATACATACACATACACACATATGCTCTGTCCCCTTTTTATGTTAAAAAAGTGACTTTTATTGACATTTTAGTCATCTGAAACAATATAATGTACTGTATAAGAAGTAATATATAGAGAGGATTAAGTCTGTAAAATAACAGATAAAGTACTGGCAGTTTATTACCAGGTTTTTATACTGTAATTTACAACACCAAACCAGACAATACATCACTTCCTTCATTAATTTTCTTTTCGGCCTTTATTAATCCGGGGTCGCCACAGCGGAATGAACCACCAACTTATCCAGCACATGCTTTACCCAGCGGATGCCCTTCCAACTGCGACCCATCTCTGGGAAACATCCATACACACTCATTTACACTCATACACTACAGAGAATTTAGCCTACCCAATTCACCTGTACTGCATGTCTTTAGACTGTGGGGGAAACCGGAGGAAACCCACGCGAACACAGGGAGAACATGCAAACTCCGCACAGAAACGCCAACTGACCCAGCCGAGGCTCGAACCAGCGACCTTCTTGCTGTGAGGCGACAGCACTACCTACTGCGCCACTGCGTCGCCTCCAAACACACGTGCTATAGGTAAATTGGATTAACTAAATTGGCTGTAGTATATGAGTGTGTGTGGATGTAAGAGTGTATGGGTGTTTCCCAGTACTGGGTTGCGGCTGGAAGAGCATCCGCTGCATAAAACATATGCTGGAATAGTTGGCAGTTCATCCTGCTGTGGTTCCCCCTGATAAATAAAGGACTAAACTGAAAAAAAATGAATGTTAGTTTACAGATATTTTTGTACAGTGTAAATGTAGTCTATGCAATATTCCAATCGACATGAGGCGAGATAATGGTGACAGAAATTTTCAGAGATCTACTTTGTGCCAAAACCACAGGACGCAAAGAGAACGCTATAATACACTTGTCAATCAAAGTAAATAAAGCATCCGTCTACTGTAATGTTCTAACAAGGGCTCTGTCAGCACGTTTGTCAGCAGTCTCTTCATTCTTGTCAATCTTCTGAATCTCTGATGTGGTTCCAGTCAAGTCAAAACAAGCCATGAAGAGGATCATTTATAATCAGATAAGTCCAGTGTAAACTTCACTTTTAATAAAATACACCAATTTCTCTAACCACAAGTGCTTAATAAAAACACGCATAATGATCATTGACAATGATTTTTTTTTCCCCCTGCACTAACTAGTTTGTCCACAAGTTGGCGACACAAACCCAAGCCCAGTGTTTTACAGATGAAAAAAACAATGGAAGACACAAAACTACAGCAAAACAAGATTGCAAGCCACAATAAAAGTCTCATTGTTACTATACAAACACACAATTCTAGTTTCAATGACTACATTTTATGTTATATCTTCTGGAGAGCACAAACACAGGATAAAGAGGACACTTTCAACTTTAAATTGAACTGTACCGGCTTTACATATACATTAAATGTTAGAAAACCTCCTGAAAAAGTCACATTCGAGCCAAAATCAATGTTTCACACAGATGCTGCATATTTATTAAAATTGTTTGGCTGTAATTAAATGCTGACTCTTGCAAAGTATTGCAGAAATGTTCATGCGAAGCCACCTTTGCTTCCCAAAGTACAATATGAGTTATTATTATCCTCAAAGTATTATTACTATAAAATAATACAAAACACCAACTATAAAATGAACTATACAGGCTTTACATATATATTGCATGTTATGAAAACTGAAGAAAAAAGCATCACATCGTCACATTTGAATTATGAATCTCTGAATTATTTTATATATTTAAAAAAAACAAAGTAACATTACTTATAAAAAAACTTTTTATTATATATAATAAAATATAGTGCCCCACACCAGTGATGATATACAGCCATATGGCACTGCTACGAGTGTGATATTGCGTTTATACAACAGTTCGACGGCATTATTTATTAAACAGAACACAGAGAGTATCAAAACTCCTTTAGTTTGAAACCGTTGATAATCAACCAATTTCACTTTAGAGCTAGTGTTTGAATGAATCTCTAGCATAACTGTACGTTCACACCGAAAAAGCGGCGAGAGCGTCAAAGTAGCCGGAAGTCATTCAGTTTCAATGGGAGCTGGCGGCGAGAAGCAGCGAGCCGCGTCTTCCCTGGTGTGGGCATCGAGGAGAGTTGAAATCAAGTCAACTTTAAGGTAATGAGCTATGACGCGGTTCGGCAGCAAGCAATCGGAATCTAGAAGTCCACCGCTTGAGAGGAGTCAGAGTCACTGTGAACTTTGGTTCCGACCACAGTTGTTCCCAAGGGTTTAATTATTGCGTTCGCTGGATTTCCAATTATTTGCAATGTTTTTTTACAGGAACATAAACTAAAAAAAGTTACTGGCGAGTTACTAATGAGCATCAATGTTATATATAATTTTGTTTTCTTAAAAAAAAAAGCGGGAATTTCATGCGACAATACAAAACAGTATTGCTGCTGCAGAATATTTCAGGTATATGAATACATAGTGGAGCAAAGTTACACCACATGCAACTAGATCTTCCGTAGTTAAGTGAATTTGCTAATAAGTGTGGAATATCTTCACGCTAGAAAGCATGTTTTATGCCGGAATGTAACTGATATGATATGCAGCCACGGCTCCTTTAAATACGAGATCAATGTTTAGCGAATTTTGATGCTCTCGCCGCTGGAGCTCAAGGCAGACAGCGTTGTCGCCAGGGCGGCCAGAGCGACCTTTGACGCTCTCGCTGCTTTCGGTGTGAACATACATTAATGTCTAAAGTGATGATAAAACAGGTGATTTTGCTCACATTTTAGGATTATAAGGCTGAACAGCATGAAATGCCATCAGTCTACAGAGATTTCCCAGTATTTCTTTGTTGCAATCGAGAGATCACAATAATTAACCCCAAAAAAGCCAAAGCAAAGCAATCACTACCAGATTACTGTGGTATGAATACAGCACTACAACATACAAAAGAGAGAGATCGACTTAGAATCTCACCTGTTCTGTAATTATTTGATCCGCTGGAGTTTAAGCTGAGTTTTTCTCCCCTAAAAACTTATTATGCAGTCTCTGTCTCCATCTTGTGGAGGATTGTCAAACCTCTTTGCTCTGCTCAGTATGACAGGCTGATGGCCACGAACGAGGTGAATCTCCAAAATTATACATATTTAAAATAGGCACTGAAAAAGTCACATTTAAACCTCAAAATATGCAAATCCCACACCAGAGGCCACATTTGCATCTGTTATTATAACGTTTTCAGAAATCTGAGCGCATAACACTAAACAGAGGTGTAAATGTTGTCTAAAACAGTATTTTTCAACCTTTTTTGAGCCAATTTTTTTTCATTAACAAAAATCACAAGGCACACCACCAACTGAAAATGTTCTAAAATGAAACTCTGTGGCCTAAATTAACAACATACAGTCACTCCTATCAAAGTATCTGGGAATCAAATAAACACAAAGAAAAATAAGATCTTTTTATGATCTTTTATATTTCTTTTATACTCTAAAACATAATGACATTGTCCAATTTCAACCCCTTCCAGAGGTATTTGAAAATTCATTCGATGAGAGAAAAGATGCTATATTACTATAGCAATTTATAGTAAATAATATAGCGTTTTGTAACAATACAGGGAGTGAAGAATTATTAGGCAAATGAATATTTTGACCACATCATCCTCTTTATGCATGTTGTCTTACTCCAAGCTGTATAGGCTCGAAAGCCTACTACCAATTAAGCATATTAGGTGATGTGCATCTCTGTAATGAGAAGGGGTGTGGTCTAATGACATCAACACCCTATATAAGGTGTGCATAATTATTAGGCAACTTCCTTTCCTTTGGCAAAATGGGTCAAAAGAAGGACTTGACAGGCTCCGAAAAGTCAAAAATAGTGAGATATCTTGCAGAGGGATGCAGCACTCTTAAAATTGCCAAGCTTCTGAAGCGTGATCATCGAACAATCAAGCGTTTCATTCAAAATAGTCAACAGGGTCGCAAGAAGCGTGTGGAAAAACCAAGGCACAAAATAAACTGCCCATGAACTGAGAAAAGTCAAGCGTGCAGCTGCCAAGATGCCACTTGCCACCAGTTTTGCCATATTTCAGAGCTGCAAGATCACTGGACTGCCCAAAAGCACAAGGTGTGCAATACTCAGAGACATGGCCAAGGTAAGAAAGGCTGAAAAACCACCATTACTGAACAAGACACACAAGCTGAAACGTCAAGACTGAGCCAAGAAATATCTCAAGACTGATTTTTCTAAGGTTTTATGGACTGATGAAATGAGAGTGAGTCTTGATGAGCCCGTGGCTGGATCGGTAAAGGGCAGAGAGCTCCAGTCTGACTCAGACGCCAGCAAGGTGGAGGTGGAGTACTGGTTTTGTCTGGTATCATCAAAGATGAGCTTGTGGGGCCTTTTCGGGTTGAGGATGGAGTCAAGCTCAACTCCCAGTCCTACTGCCAGTTTCTGGAAGACACTTTCAAGCAGTGGTACAGGAAGAAGTCTGCATCCTTCAAGAAAAACATGATTTTCATGCAGGACAATGCTCCATCACACGCATCCAAGTACTCCACAGCGTGGCTGGCAAGAAAGGGTCTAAAAGAAGTAAAACTAATGACATGGCCTCCTTGTTCATCTGATCTGAACCCCATAGAGAACCTGTGGTCCATCATCAAATGTGAGATTTACAAGGAGGGAAAACAGTACACCTCTCTGAACAGTGTCTGGGAGGCTGTGGTTGCTGCTGCACGCAATGTTGATGGTGAACAGATCAAAACACTGACAGAATCCATGGATGGCAGGCTTTTGAGTGTCCTTGCAAAGAAAGGTGGCTATATTGCTCACTGATTTGTTTTTGTTTTGTTTTTGAATGTCAGAAATGTATATTTGTGAATGTTGAGATGTTATATTGGTTTCACTGGTGAAAATAAATCATTGAAATGGGTATATATTTGTTTTTTGTTAAGTTGCCTAATAATTCTGCACAGTAATAGTCACCTGCACACACAGATATCCTCCTAAAATAGCTCAAACTAAAAACAAACTAAAAACTACTTCCAAAAATATTCAGCTTTGATATTAATGAGTTTTTTGGGTTCATTGAGAACATGGTTGTTGTTCAATAATAAAACGAATCCTCAAAAATACAACTTGCCTAATAATTCTGCACTCCCTGTAATATACTAGTGTAGTATACTGTATACATTGTAGTAGCTACAACACTTGCTGCAGCATACTGCAGTATTAACTAATTATGCAAACATTAACGACGCAACATTCAACATAACATATTTGTTTCATAGATAAGCAGCTGTATTAAAACAGCAACATTTAACTAAAATAGTTTTGATTTGATTGACCCCAGTGAGTTATTTTCCGGCTACCTGTTCTATGAACACACAGTTGTACACAAAGACACGTCGCCTCTGGCCCGTATGTCAAAAACATGTGCCTCTGCTGTTTCAGAAAAGCAACTCTTGTCAGCATGCAGTGTTATTCTGTCAGCCGTGTGTTGAGTTTTGCCTGAAGGGCTGAACGTGTCTGTCAGTGCGCTTGAAAATTAATAAAGCCTGAAACATCAGATTTTATACATGAATATCTGTGTTGCGGAGCTACTCTGAAACTCTACCATGGAGTTACAAGTTGTTTATATTTCTGGAGTAATTCTGACTGGTTGATAAACGATATTTTCAGATAACCGCACAGCTGAAGTACTTCCAGGCAGGGCTGACCACAATAAAGACAGTGTGAACTGGAAGTTGCGGAGATGTTTATTTCAGTATGCTGATGTACTTCTAACTAAAAAGGAATATTGAATAGGGGGCGGGGCTTTCTTTTTGCGCATCATTCCCTCATAGCAAACTAACGGTAAGAGGAGCGTGGTTAAGGATATTATTATTCAGCTGCTATGGAAGCCCTCAGGTTGACATCAATAGAAGGAGCACCACTTCAAACGTAAAAGCAAATGCACAGAATCTGATTGAAGATTACCAAAACAAACATTTTTTCAGTGAATTAACATGATTAACTTAAAGAATACCAATGTGAGCTAGCTAAATAAACATTGTAAATATTGATTTCAAATATTGACTTAACCCTTGTGTGCTGTTGGGGATGTTTTCATCCACTCCTTCACTCCTACTTTACTCCTTCACTTTCGTGAATAATGAAACGATGTTGTACTCACTCCACTGAAGACATCCATTAGCCTACATATTTAAGTTCATTTGTTAAGCGCAAATATTTGTTTCAAAACTATTTCTAAATTCAGTTTTAATTTCCAGCAAATGAATAAATGAACAATAATAATGAAGTGTGGGCAAAAAACCAATACCCAAACACACATCCTACTCTTAGGCTCCATATGGTGATGTATAAGTCACCAAAACCCGACAGGTGGACAAATCTAAACTTGTTTAGACCATGGAGTTACAAGTTGTTTATATTTCTGGAGTAATTCTGACTGGTTGATAAACGATATTTTCAGATAACCGCACAGCTGAAGTACTTCCAGGCAGGGCTGACCACAATAAAGACAGTGTGAACTGGAAGTTGCGGAGATGTTTATTTCAGTATGCTGATGTACTTCTAACTAAAAAGGAATATTGAATAGGGGGCGGGGCTTTCTTTTTGCGCATCATTCCCTCATAGCAAACTAACGGTAAGAGGAGCGTGGTTAAGGATATTATTATTCAGCTGCTATGGAAGCCCTCAGGTTGACATCAATAGAAGGAGCACCACTTCAAACGTAAAAGCAAATGCACAGAATCTGATTGAAGATTACCAAAACAAACATTTTTTCAGTGAATTAACATGATTAACTTAAAGAATACCAATGTGAGCTAGCTAAATAAACATTGTAAATATTGATTTCAAATATTGACTTAACCCTTGTGTGCTGTTGGGGATGTTTTCATCCACTCTGAGATGATTTTGAGTCTTATTTGGCCACAACTTTCTCTGTGTTTCAGCAAATGGAATGATTTTTGGTGACAAATCTTATTTTGACACATATTTTGGGAAAATGCTTTGAAAATTAAAAAAAAAATTCAACAATACACTCAAATTGACTACCCTTTCGTTATGTTTGGGGCTGTTTTTGCCCCAGTGACTTCCATTATAATCACATTTTTGATTGCAAAGCCTTGACACCATATAATCATACATTCTTGATTGTTGGTGGCCAAATTTTTAAATTTTACTGTTGATCATCAGTTGCAGGGCAAAAAAAAGCTTAGTTTCTGCCTTCCATATAGAGTGTAGTGTCATAATAAAATCAAAATAAGCAGCTCAGCTCTCAGAACATAGTAAACATTGCAAGTGTATTTATGTACACATACTACAATCTGCTGTTTTACTTCATAGAACTCCATATAAAAGCTAGAAACTTCTTTGCACAAGCCTATCTAAAGGGTTAATGGTGCCAACTGATGTTTAACAGTAAAAATGGCACATTTTACCGCTTCCCAAGAGTGAAACCAATAACAATCAGAATGCATGATTATATGGTGTCATGGCTTTCCAATCAAAGTCAATAGGGCAAAAACAGCCCCAAACAAAACGAAAGGGTAGTCAATTTGAACAGTACACAAGGGTTAAAAGTGGTTTCATTGCAAACGCTGAGCAAACAAAAAAATACATTAAACAAATCAGGTTCAAAATGACTAATAAAAGGGCATATTTTGCAACAACATTTATGTATTATGTATGGAAAGCGTATACTCTCTTTCTTCTGCCCTCATTCTAGCAAGATATCAAAGAGCGTCTCACGCCTATGAAAGCCAATTATAACAGCATTCATTGCATTTCATCTTTGTCTTCTGAAGCACAAGTAATTTATTATATAAGAAAAAAGGCCCTCAGCAAATTCCATTTTTCATTGGATGGTTTTGCACCAGTTTATCAGGAAGTTTGACTCATTGGGCTCTATTTTAACAATCTATGTGCAAAGTCTAAAGCGCATGGTGCAAAAGCATTAAGGGCATGTCTGAATCCACTTTTGCTATTTTAAGAATGGAAAAATACACTCTGTGCCGCGGCGCATGGTCTAACAGGGTTGTGCTT
Organism: Danio kyathit; assembly: GCA_903798195.1. NCBI lineage: Eukaryota > Metazoa > Chordata > Actinopteri > Cypriniformes > Danionidae > Danio > Danio kyathit. Next base: position 60,156,681 of record LR812526.1, read on the forward strand.
ATTTTCCTAATGAGTTATGGGTGTGTTTTGAGCATAACGTGCATTGAAATAATCAGAGTCTCATCTCACATTCCCTTTAAGAGTCAGTTACGTTGCACCAGGGCGCATTTGCTATTTACATGGCGGACTTTGTAAGTGGAAAAACTGAAGGCTTCACTAGCGAGAAAACAGTTAAACAGAGCATCTGCAGCGCTAGGATAAAGAACGAGCCTCCTCCAATCGGCATCTTTCTCTTTACTCCTTCACTTTCGTGAATAATAAAACGATGTTGTACTCACTCCACTGAAGACATCCATTAGCCTACGTATTAAAGTTCATTTGTTAAGCACAAAGATTTGTTTCAAAACTATTTCTAAATTCAGTTTTAATTTCCAGCAAATAAATAAATGAACAATAATAATGAAGTGTGGGCAAAAAACCAATATCCAAAGACACATCCTATTCTTAGGCTCCATATGTTGATGCATAAGTCTCCAAAACCCGACAGGTGGACAAATCTAAACTTGTTTTTATTAAAACAAATATTAATATGGATATAAATAATAATAATAATAACATTATACAAATGCAAATTGTCATGAATAAAATGAATAAGCTCCCCGACATGAAGGAGGCATGGAGGTAGTGGTTTTTATATTTATGCAGAAAATAATAATAATTTTTGTAACATTTTAATCCTTTATTTTTTTCAGATGTAAAGATATTTGTGTACTGCTGTACATCCTGTGTGTATTAAGCAATGTGTACGCATTTGCGCTGGACTTTAGACCAGCATTTAGTTGGTCAATGGCGTAGTCCATTTCAGTTCCTAAAAATAGCAACATGTCAACAATGCGCTTTAACACACCTCCTTTTTTGACCAGAACACCTATGAGTCCACAAAAAGTGGTGCAAATGGATATGCCATTTAAACAACGTGGCGCAAAATGAGAAAATTACTGTTGTGCTGGTCTGAAAATAGCATCAAATCGCACCATACACGCCTTGCACCTTATTGCGCCAGGTGTATTTTAGCACCCATTGGATGGAAACGTGCTTTATTTGCAAATGTTTTGTGCAATATTCCAAATTTTATTTCAGTTAACGAAAATGTTTTTGACGAATTCATTATTCGTTTACTGAAATAAGGAGAATGAGTGAAAGGGATTCAATTAGATATGGGATGATAACCGGTTCAACCATTTATTTTTTTAAAAACACTAAAATGTTCTGTTATACTGTTCCTACGATATATGTACTTTTTTAACGACCATTTTATTTAGATCTTTAGGCTTCAGTAAGT